>VZRS01007664.1:0-10349 GCA_013398055.1 Ifrita kowaldi
TTTTGGCCAAACCGGCACACTTAGTATTTATCATTTATTTCATGCTGTTCACATATCTTTAGATCAACTCAGACATATAGTTAGGAACCAGGCCTGACAAGTACAACTTAATTACTATAATACATTTCTTTGGATGCATAAGGAAGTAAAATGGTCAACAGGCCATTACACTTCCTTTATTTAAGATAAGTGCATATAAATGATACAATGAAAAATGCTTGCAAGTGACATTTTTAGAAGACTGGCGAAAGATGTCAGGTGATGCACCCAGGTGTACATTTAGATGCCATTAGCTGAAGACACACATACGAAAGGCGTAGTATAAAATTCAGAGACCGTTTCACTTGCACATATTTTCCCCTGTATTCACAGAATACAAATAGACCGTATAAAGTTGGATGGGGTTGCCAAAGAGATTAATTTTTATATTAACAAAATTTCATTAGGACTCAAATACCTCTGTACTCCAGTCTACAAGTATATTAAATCTTTCAAGATTAAGGTATTTTTGGTTCTTTACTAAGTAATCATCTGGGCAATCTCTGTCTTTTCCTTTGTAAAAGTTACTAACAGATAGTGCTGTACACCTGCATTTTCCAAATGACGGTGAAAAGAAAAAACAGTGCTTGATAAAGTGACTGAGATTTAGCATGGTGAAGGTAAAAAGAGTTTTTGTGCCTTTGGTATCGGGTGTGGCAGGTTTGAAACAAGGGTTTGCAAGGTATAATCCAAACATGGCCTTTCAGAGAGGTTCAGACTGTCCATGACTGCAGGCGAAACTGATTCCTTTCCATTATAGAAACCAGGCAGTGAAAATACGATGCAGGGAAACAGGCAGCATGCACAGCAGCTTTCGTTTCAGCTGTCTTAAGCCCAAGGAATGATTCATTCTCAGGAACTGATTTTAATCACTGTCAAAGACAGCTATCCTACTGCTCACATATATCCTCCTCTAAGCAACATTGTCTCCACACAGGATGTTGCAACTAAGCATAAAAAATCCCTTACATCAAAGGAATATTTGACTGACTGCTAAAAATGTTGAATTCCTTGAATGTAACATGTAGCAGCATGTTCCGACACTTCATGGAATTCAAATAGTTTATATTTGTTGAAAAGCTGAGACTAAACAGAATGAAATAAAGTAGTAAGCAATGAGCAGCAGAGCATATTATTTTATATATGACAAGAGGGTTAGCTGGGATTTACCTCACAGAGGCTGAAATGTGTGCCATTAGCGTAGCCTAAACCCAAGAATAAATAGATCGCTACTGAGGACTGACTTAGTCCAAGTAGCTTAAACAGTCTACTTTACCCACACATTAGTGAACAGGCAAAGTTGTGATTCACACAACAACTTTTTAGTTTTTACATTTTGCTCCCTTTTCTTCCACCAAGGAAAGAGTATTACTAAATTGATGAAGAGCTGCATACAAAGTTTAAAAAAAACTGGTACATTTTTTCCCCAAATATGTACAGATACACTAAAACAGCCTAACCCAATAACCTTTTTTTTTTAATAATTCTTGATTTTATACTATCAGTGAATTCCAATGGTAGAATTCAGCTTGTCATATTTGCATCATAACTACATTTTTAGAGAAAAAAAACAAGCTCTCAGTTTTGTTTGGTTTTTTTTTTTTAACTTCATTTTATCTATTGGGAATAAACTTCCTAATCTAGGAAAAAAAATCAGAATCTTCAGAAATGTCTACAAGTCCCTTTCAACAAATTCTGGTATTTTATAAAATCTATCCCTCATTTTGCTAGTCTTTCATTAAATTATAACCAGTATAGCTGGTAAGTAGGCAGGGCTTAAATCTAATTTTAAGTTAGCTTTGTAGTTTACACAGATACAGAACTTGAGATAAGTTATGATGTCAACTAATAATACAATTCCAGTAAGAACAACTACTGTAATAAAGCAGTAAAAAAAGAAAAAACTATGTTAAAATAATAAGCATTTGGACTTTTTTTTGTGTGTGTATTTAGTAAAAATTGGAGATCTGGAGTATGTCTTCATTTTATTCTTGTTTCTTTCTAGGTGTGTAATGCATTATTGTTATAGAAGATATTTTAAATCAGAACTATTGTGTAGCAAAAATGACTAACAGCATTGCAGCCACCAGGTTGTCTTTATGGTGTGTCACTGATCTAAAGAAAGACATGCCAGCAAACTTTCCCTCACAGGCTGTACAAGAAGACGTGAAATATTACTGATGCTGTTTGCATGTGGATGACCTCCAAAGCACAGTCAGTTATGCCAAGCCTGTTTGTTTCTAACACTCACATAAACAATGCAATCCTCAGTTTTTGCTTAAGGATGTATTTTTAATCTATGAATATCTTTATCAATCTCTCTATGCTGAAATATAAGAACTTTTTTGAGAAATTTGTGTTTTTTGTAGTCCATGAACTTTGATAATTATGCTTTAGCCAGTGTACAAATTATAAAATACCCTTAGCCATGGCCATTCTCTCAAAGACCAGTAACAGATTACACAAAATTCTACTAAAGCAGTTGTGACAAAAAAAAAATATATAGAAAAGAAAAAATTAAGAGTTTTTCCTATAACCAAAATATACAGATGTTAAAGTTTCTACTGAGCAAGCCAAAATATTATGAGCTATTTTTGATTTCAATTAAAAAATACACATGCTTTGCATTCCTTTACCTCCATTTTCAAGTCACTGTTTTTGCATATAAAACCCCCTTACATTTTCAGTGTTTGTTTTGTTGGCCCTCCAAATATTTTAAAATTAATTTTGTATGTATATTCCTTACTGTGTGATTTGTACTAAGAAGTTTTGAAGCCATTTTCATAGTTCTTTGAGGTAGGTACCTGCACAAGAGTGATGAAATGCTCTCATGACAATGTAGTCCTTTATTTTTGGTGTTTGTATCTGTTCATCTAGTAGATATTAAAAAGACTGCAGTACCTCAGCCTGGGATGATTTCTCCTGGAGTTATTGTTTCCAGATTGTCATTTGAACTATGTAATTTGTCAAGGCTTGACTCTGTTATGTTGAAAGCCTTTTTTTCCCATCCCCAGCAAGAGAACCACTACAATTATGACTTTCACTGGCTTTTCTCTTTTTTGCAGTAGAGACCACTCCTACATCTCATGATTGCAAATAAATACAATTATGAGAACATTTGTAATTTCTTCACATGCCTCTCTCTTTAGTCTGTGTTTTCTCTCTATGTTTTGTTTTCTTATTTTACTTCCCGTTTTTAGGAGCAATATTGTTATTTAGAATAAGGGCAGTTGCAAATGACTGAAAAGGACCTGCTTTCCTCAGTATAGCAGTTTATCAGTGCTCTGTGGAGACTGTAGAAGAAACCTGAGCCTGAAAAATGTTCCATACTCTTACATTTTATCTATAGTTCATTCCTATACCAAACTTTTAGAAGAAAAAATGTGTAAATAATGGAAGATGTTGAAATGTTCTTAAAGACTCACAGAGGATTATAAATAACTACTGTGAGAAAAGATTATTTTGGTGCTTAGGTTAGCAAGTAGCTTGTAATGACTATTCCAAACCTCATTTACTATTGTTATTATCTATTCTGCCTTAATTTTCAACTCAAGCCTTTGTATGTTGGGAAAATTGTTGGAATTTCCTTATATCCAGTCAGGACAGAAAACACCACCTTCACTTCTGCTCAGCAATACAAATCCAATCAGTGTGATGTTCCTGTACAGGTTTTGTACACATTCATGTGTATCACCTGATTGCTACTTCATCATAATTGGGTTGGGAAACGGTGTCTTACTATACATTCTTCTCTCTCTCTCTCCCTCCTAAATGATGGTAATAAGGAATGTGATGATCCTTGGACTGTTGGCAGGCTCTGCCACCACCAGTGGCCCAGATGGTGCCCCATCAGGGAGGGCATGGCCTGCGCTTGAGTCACTCTCAGCTCCCAGCTCAGCCTCCGCTGTGAAACAGCCTGCTCATTCTGTTTCCTGGCACACTCAATCAAAACCTAAAGAAAATAAACGTTTAGTGCTACAAAAGGAGAGAACTGCAGCCTTTAATTGATAGCTATCTGATGCAGAAACAAAACCCATGCTCTTCCAGTGCCACAAGGTGCTTAAGGTCCATTGGACAATGCATGTACTTTTCCTTGGATTTGTTTTGAAGCTCACTCCTTTGGGCTTTGAAATCTCAGTTATACTGCAAGAACTCACAGCCTGTGAATATCTCCATAAAGTCAGCAACTATCACCATTATCTAAATAAAAGGATGTATCATCTAAAATGTGAGTAGAGGAGAAAATGCCAGATGGCCATTTCTCTTCCTTCCCCATAGTCTGATTAAAAAGTTTGTCAAGCAAGAGAAACAGATCCAAAATCAATTTATTTTGCTGCAGAATCTTCCTCCTCATCTGCACAGAAATACAGAATATTTTGGAGGCAATTTCCATTTCACCTGTTGAAGTTACTGTAATCTGCTTTCGTTTCATTTAATCACATTTAATCACATTTAATTTAACACAGGGATCTGGAGCAAAAACTTCTCTGTTCTTGATCATAAGGGCTAGAGAAAGAGACCTGCACCCAGCTGGGCACCAGCTTTTTATCTGCCCTGGGAAATACTGAAAAAGATAGTGGAAATTGCCTGTCTAGGTCAGGAAAGGTTGCTAGGTACTCTCCAGGGAAAAACTTTTTCCCCCTACCTTTCAGGTTAGGTGCTAAAAGAAGGGAATGTATCCTTGTGTTTAGAGAAACAGCAGCATGTTCTCATGTATTGCATTTAATATTGAACTGATATTCTAGTCTTAGTCTAAAAATCCTTACCAGGGCTTCTATGCACTTTAGCATTTTGGTTAAAAGCAAAACCAAAACCCCCACTATATTATTTTTAGAACTCAGGCAAGCTTGGATGCAAGAAAGCAGCATGGACAGTTCCACCCCAAAGTGCATAGCTGCAAGTAGAGAAAATGTAAGTGTCCAGGAACAATAAGATTAAAAATTAAAAATGTTCAAATTCTGCCTAGATTGCCTTAATATTTGTTTTTCAATGAAATGGTCTTATTTTTAGTTTGAAGAAGGAACCAAATATTCTGTTTCACTGTGTGGATTTGGGAATAAATACAGCTAGTCTAGGACTCGATTGGCAGCAAAAATACCCAACTGAAACTTTGTGGATCACTGATAAATGTCAGTTTCAGCCTTCCCCAGAACCTTGGGGAAATGAAATGGGTCTCTCTGGAGCTTTGCAAGGTTGCTGCTTTTTTTTCGCTTTAAGATGTGAATCGATTGATTTGATGAAAAGTAATTTATCAAGGGGTAAAAGCAACAGGATAATTTAGAGTGCAATGAGATGATTTGCCATCCCTAAAATTGCTTTCCTGAAATCTAAAAGTACATATAGTCCTTTCCTTGGCAAGGCTATTAGTGGGGCTGCTCTTTGCTTCCCACTGCTTCGGTCGCAATCTTCTTTCAGTTTGTGATTTTCAGGTCCCTGCCCGCTCACCCCGGGCCAAATGCTGGCAGCCGCTATCTGCATTTCAAGTCTCTGCTCCCACAGGCAATCTGGCTCTGCTTCATCCTGCACTTGGCATGCTTGTGGTGCTTCATCTTGCTGTCCCAGCTCTTGACTGCCCTGGAGAAACTTTGCTCTTGCCTCTTCAGTGTGTATTTCTGCTCTCTGAGCAGAAACCTCTGCGTAGTTCCTTGCTAACTAGACACTCCCAAAGCAGTCTTTGCCAGTCCCCTTTCCTAGGCTCCTATCTTGTTACTTTGAGCAGTTGCCTGAGCCACAGCTCTTCACTTTTGGTCAGCCTAGGCTTACAAAAAATCTTCACAGTTGTGAAATATCCTCTGTTTCATATCAGAGCTTATTTATTAACAAAAAATGCTTCTGCTGGTGCAGCATTTTGGAATGGTTTAGACCTGCCAACGTGTACCATTTTACAAATCTATTTCTACATCAGATGTCAGGTGAACACCATTTATTCAGTTTGGCAGAGATCATTTTTGTGAAGTTTGAGCACTGAATTTACACTGGAGGAGGAATTTATTTTAAATCATTGCTTAGTTTTGATATTTGAGCTGTTCACAGAAAATGTCTCTTTTTTTTTTTTTTTTTTAGAAAATACCCAAGATTTCCAGCCTTTTGTCTTTGTTATCTTAAAACTTGTCTTTACAGCTTGCTTTTGGTAGTTTCTTTTTATTACTTTAATCTAAATGTTAATCTAAATGTTCTTGAACCCATTAATGAAACATGTCTGTAAGGGTTTGCTTATTTTGAGCCTAAGAATTAAGGGAAATTCTGAGACTATTTCTGTCCCAGGTCTCCCATACAGAGTGGAAAAAATTACCTCAAATATTGTTGCAAAAACCCTTGGTATGCCCCTTAGGCAAAGAGTTCAGCTCTTTGAATTGTACCTGGTAACACAAAGTACACCACTGAGCTGCCAAGTGCATTTAAAAATTTTACTGCTTTATTGTGTTGCATACAAAAAATAATATTTCCTTCCCAGTCTAGATGAGAATATGACTGTTTTCAGAGCTTTTCTGTGCACAGTGTTAATTATTTTTCTCTCATATCTTCTATTATTTCTCTGCCCATGTTTCTTCTCCCCCACCACTACTATCTCAAGAGATGCTTAAATTATATTTAGCCTTCATAAGAAAAATAATTTGGGAAAAAAAGAGCAACACAGTTTGCCTTAATGCAGATGAGCTGAGAATTTCCTTGGAAATTGTAGTCTGAGGGTTGAGTAAAGCAAAAATTCAAGTTGTTATAATATGGGTGAACAATCATCATATTCCACAATTGAGATCAAAACATTGTACAGCAATACACATCTTTTTGAACAGGAATGGTTGCACTCCTGGATTTTTTTTGGTGACAAGTAAGCTTCACTACTTTGTAAATGAAAATTAAAGCCACATTTCTTTTCCAGTGACAGAAAATAATCTCAGATCTGGTCCTTATTCTGTGATACTTACACCATCAAGAACAGGAAGAGAAGATGTAAACAAGTTTACTTTTTTTTCTTTCTCTATATCTGTAATTTTCTTGCAAGGACTTCTTTAGAGTAGTAAAATTAAGTGCTCAGGTTTGAATATCATTCCTCCACACTGAGCACTCTTTTTGTCTGTGGCAGTCCCACAATATCAGATTCTGAAAATCCTGACTGTTTTAGAGAGAAAAGTTAACACTTTGCCCATGTGTATTTTTAAACCACAAACAAATACTATTTCCTATTCATAATTTAATATGTAGGATCTAACATGAAAGACCCAGAAGACTTCAGTGAGAGTGAGGCCTCCTTGGACACTGGTAGGTACATGGAAAGTCTGTTCTCAGAGGAGCTTCCAGCAGGGTAAATCAAGGGAGCAAACAAAAGAAAAGAGAGATTTGATGTGACTTGCCCTAATTTGCAGGGAAAATGACTGAAAGAATTGGGAATAAAACACAACTGTTCTGACTCATGGGTTGCTGCTCTTATAAATGGAATTCACTTTCTGTAGGCACCCCAAAATGTCATTTTCATTGTCAGTGAAACAGTCAAGACAAAACATCCCTCTGTAATAAAAGGCAGATTATCATACAAATGCCGAAAAAGGTTGAATTAGATTTATGACGGATTTGCCATGCGATATAGCTGAATTCTTTGAAGGAAGTTGTGTGAATTGGAATAAGGTTTAAGTATGAGACATTTGTATAAGTTTGATGTGCTTTGATTCTTACATGAGGATAATTGCAATCTATCAATGGAAATATATCTTGAAATATCTGGTGAATAAAACAGCTTTCAGGTTTTAATGGTGTTCATTAATACCTCTTGTTTGTTAAAACATCTTTAGGCTGCTGAAATTCATATCTAATCTGCTTCAGAATACTGGAAATTCTGGTTCAAAAGAAGCTAAAAATATTGTGTATATTGGAGAATAAATTACTGTGAAGAGGAATGATTGGGAAAAACCCATGGGGTTTTTTTTTTGTTTACTTCTGAACCTGAAAACCTCAATATTACCTTGAGAATGGCAATCATCCCTGGTTGGTTGCCATGCAAGGTCTTGTATTTCCTTCACCTAACTAATTTTTAATTATGTATTATTTATAAAAATCATATAAACCGAAGAAAAGTGTATTAGGATGTAATGAACTGATCTCCAGGTTACTTAAATGCTGCTTCTGTTCTTACCCTCACATTTCTAGTCACGCTGTCAACTCTGTGAACTGATACTGAAGTGAACAGGATTTCAGGTATTTTTCAGGAAACCACGCTTTTAGAATATGATAGACATAAGTGATAAAATATTTCTCTGGGAGAGGAAAGCCAGAGAGAATTGTGGAGCAGTTCAACTATCTAGGTAATGTACATCTTAACATTTAATACAAAAGTTATCTTAGGTGCTCATGTTAATTGGTATATTGATGGATATACTGTCATATGTGTTCTACAGAAAATATGCTCATATTCATGGTTTGATTCAGTGAAGATTGGGATGAATGCCTCCCCCAACTCCCAATAGGTTTCACTTTGGTCTAAGACCAGACCTTCAAAAATTATCAGTGCCTTAACAGTTTGTTTGTTAAATTGTTGAGTTTTCTGATGTTGATTATGGGATTACTCCCACAGACAGCATGCATAAGGAACACTCATTGAAACTGCTGACTCATTTCAGAGTGGATAATAATTTAAGTGAATTACCTTGAATTAACGGAAACAGATGTACTCCTGGTCTTGGCAAAATTAACCTGTAAAAAATTAAAATAAGTAAATTACTAGTCAGCTAACTTGGTCTATAAATTTCTCTCTACAGAGATCTAATGAAAGTTCTGGGTGCAGGGTTGGGCTGTATGTTTAGCAGCTAATTTGCATCTCAGCTTGTATTTGCCTTGCTACAGTGGAAGAATAATTGGAATTGTGTGCACTGTATTAAATGTGTTGACTGAAGCTGTAAATTGGAAGAGATTGTGTTTGGTATATAAATCTGGAGAGCACTGCCAGGTTTGGTCATAAATATGTAACTTTCTGAATTCTGTGACAGATAATAAGAAACGTGTCAATGAGTGATGAAATGTAGATTTCCAATTATTTTAACGGCAATAAACTGCCTTTTTGGCATGTATTTATTGCAAATGTTTCATAATTTCTACTTGAAAAAATAGAATGGAGGATGCATAACTGGAGGTGATTCCTGGGTGAATAGCAAACTAATGTGTTCAAAATTCCAGTGGGAAAAGTAAGACTTATGTTTGCCTTTTGCAGTAGGAATTAGTTCACTTCACTCAGTTGTTTTGAAAGGAAGAAACACGTTTCTCAGTACTCTAATAGAAGGAATTTATTAACTTGGTCTGTCTTTAATACCAAATAAAAACTTTTGGGATTATAAAAAAATTATCTTTCTAATATGCTTTAAAACTGTATCGAATGACTGATAATATGCAAAGATTTTTTTTTCAGGGAGGATGAAAGACGGACAGCAATTTTATTATGAAAGCCGGATACCGACAGCTTTGTCACAACACCACCTACTTCAACTTTCATGCGTTCTCTGGGAAATTGTAGAGTTTTGATATTGCAGAAAACACAGCCACCTCTTAGAGGGGAAAAGAGATTTATGTTAATGAAGAGGGGCTATGTGAACACAAGCTTATGTTTAGCTGTATTGTCATGTCTCATAAAAAAGGAATCTGACATTACTGAGAATTAAGGTTGGTGCACTAAAGGTGTAAGTGCTGCCTGCTGGGACATGAGCCACCTTCTTGGGATGCTCTTCTCAAGGTCGGGCCATTCCCTTCGTACCACAACTCTAAAGTTCTGAACTAATTAAGGGTCCCAAATAAGCTTGCCTGATTCATAGGTTCAGTGGGGGCTGGGAGCGCAAGGTCTTGTTGAGTTTGCTTTTACAAAGGGAGAATGAGAGCATTGTGCACTCTTTTCATTCAGGTACTTCCAGAGGGTGGGGATAACCCAGGCTGGCATGGTTTGTATAAGCATTATGAAATCTTTCCCAAAGTGTTTCTTTGGTGTTATAACACACTAATGAATAAAAAGAGTGCTTCTTTTTATCTCGTGACGCTGGGGGCCGCATTATTACATTGTTACTACAGTAGAAGCATTGCTGCAGAGGAAGAGAAAGCTGACAGGCATGGAAAAGATAATTCATCAACATTTTGAAAACAGATTTAGATACCTTTTCAAGTCACAAGCAACAACAGCCAAACCTGATGAGACTTTGGCACCTCCTTGTGCTTATGAAGTTGTTACAGCCATATGTATCCTTACAGGGAGTAATTTAAAATATGAATGCCTGATTTTATACTCAGGGCTAATAAACACAAAATAATGTTGGTTTTCTCTTTCTTTCTCTTTCTCT
>VZRS01007664.1:10360-29654 GCA_013398055.1 Ifrita kowaldi
TTTCTCTTTCTCTTTCTCTTTCTCTTTCTCTTTCTCTTTCTCTTTCTCTTTCTCTTCGCCTTTTCTTGTACCTCACACAAGATCTGTAGCTCTTCTTTCAGTTTTAAAGCTGTTTTGTCTTTACCTGTCTCTTCAAGAAAAAACTTGTGTTGAAGAACATGAACAGTGATGTTTTACTGGGCAATTACTCTTTAATGACATTTCATAGAAAGCCCCCATATCCAACATAGACATGAGATACAAAGACAGTTGCATGGGTGAAGACCAATATAAAGCATGAAAGTTATGCAGATTGCATGGAAATATCCTTACTTTGCAGTTTGTGCACTGCAACGCTGAGCTTCTATGCTGTTAACCTTTATTATGTCAGCTATTGTGGTGACCTACATTCTACTATGAATAACTTTGCCAAAGCATAAATATGCCTTGAAGCACAGTTTTATAGCACATGGTATTTTTTTCTGTTAAAATATTTGCCAAAATTACTTTTGTTCTGAAATCTGTGTAGAGACATTTATACCGAATTCTTTATTTTGTCTGTAATTACATTCACTTCAGAAGTAAGTAACCTTAAGTATTTTGATCTTAAATTTATTTTGTTTCTCATACATATTTAATGTTCCCCATTTTTGAGACCACCTACTTTTCAAGTGTCCATTCTTTAAAAATGTGTAATTCATTTGTGCCAGAATTTGATGTGTCTACAGTTCACTCTTTATAGGAACAGCACTTTTTAGTATCTCTAGTTCATGTAAAAGGAATTAGCAACTCTGAATTACTCTTGGGAAAAATAAAAAAAATGCACTGAATAAGATAAAAAACATGACATAGTCATGACATTCAAAGGTGGAAAAATTAAAGATGTAGAAACTATACAGAACCTAGGAGATTTACAGCAGCACACCATCCTCATGCAGTAATTTCCGTATGTTACATACATTTATATATACCCTTTCACAGTGTTACTATGAAAGTTCACCTCTTACCTATTGCTTATTCTTTTGTTCTTTGTTTGAAAATACACATAATTAAAATGCACTACATAAGCTATAAGAGCATGTTACTCTTACAATAAATTAGGCAGAATTACTTTTCTCTCATCTAGTGAGACAAACATTTCATTGTAAACCAAACCCCATTTTGATTCCAACTTATGTAACAAAAAAAGAAAGTATTTTAAATTGTGTATTTCATCAGTTCAGGATTTTATTACAACAGAGAAAGGGGAAACACGAACATTTTCAGAGCTAAAGTGACCTTTTACTAACAGTTGTTGTGAAGATTAGCAAGGTTATTATTCATAAACGAGTCATTATTCACCAGCCGTAATAGCACTAAGGCAGACTGAGCAGGAACCAATAGAAGAGGAACTCAGTAATGGTTCTCAGGCTAACCAAAAGGCTCATCAACCTTTCATTCCTTGGTGTCTATTTCTTTCATTTCATTTGGAAATGCCTACTGAGGGACAGGCAGTGGCTCAGGCATGCATGGAGAAGCAATGGATTTATCCAGAAGGTGCAAAAAGTCCAATCTCAACCCTGCGCCATCTATTTTCAGTAGAAGAAGCTCATTTGAAAAAATGTGAATAGTTATCCTTGTGACCTGGACTAAATGATAAAATGAAATTAAAGCTGTGAAAAATGATTCTAATGACCAGAGCTGTTTCGGGTAGTATCTGAAATTTATTACACTGTGTCATTACATTGTAACTGCTGTGGTGAATTTAATTTCTGTGTTGGTTATGACATTTTTCTGGAAAGCAATAAGGCTTATATCACTCTGTGTATGATAAAGATGTAGTCTGCTTAGGTATGTTGTATTTTGGGGTTGTTTTTTACTTCATCAGAAACTCCATTTTCCCCATGAGCAAAGATAGGAAGTTATGAATTAAACAAAAACAATTTTGCGAGAAGGAAACACAGAAGCACGTTTTATAAAACTGTTTGATGGAAAAAAAACCCCGCTACTTGATTTATAGGTACACAGCTGAAGGTGAGTGCCCTGAGAGCTCTAATGAGCAGTAATTGTCCTAAACAGCCTCACCAAGGATCCCCACTGGACCCATAAGTGCAAAGGTCCCATTTTAGCTCCCGTTGGGGCGCACACCTGGGCCTGACGTGGGCTATAGGTTCTGTGCTTTCATACTTGTACATCTACAAAAATGAATAGCTTTGTATCCACTTCATGTATTAATTCACTGAACTGTGAGACAATGCAGTAAAGGGAGATGTAGGTTCTTAAGTAGAGTTTGTTCAGGTTGAACATAGGTTTAACTTACTGCCTAGGTTGTGGGTAGTTAGAAAATTCGCATAAACTGCTTTAATACCTACCTACAGGTTTTGAGGACTTTTTATTTTAGTATCTGGCCAAAATACCAACACTTCAGTTTCTACAGTCAGACATTAGGCTCCTATAGGAAAAGACTTACTACTCTGAGTAAATGATTCTACAATTCTAAGTAATGGAAATGAAGCCTTGTTGATGTCAATAGTCATACTGCAAGTGTTTAGCTTCACTGGTAATGCTGGGGAGGGAAACACAAACTTTTTCTCCTGAATTCTGAGTAACTTCCTTAGCTCTAGGTAGTTAGCTTTGGCTTTTATATGAAACAGTGGAGGACAGGTTTTCCTACTTGAAACATTCATTGTCCTGTATATAAAACAAAAACTATACATAAAAAAAGAAAAAAAGAATAGCTGCTCTGTATTTTCTAGGGCCTTAGATGTTACGTGTTTTTGTCTTCTAAAGCAGATGATATCCTTTAAATTAAGTTTGAATTTGGGATCTTATTGCTATTAGCAATAAGAGAAAAGTAATTACATTTGAAAGCTGAGGACACCTGATGTGGAAATTGTCTGTAGACAGAATATATAAAATGTGACAACTGTTTTCAAGTGAAATCAACTTTAAATGTCATCATTAAGTATGTTGTCGATCATTTTGTGGAACCATCTTACTAATGTGAGTTATTTGTCATGAGGGATTTAATTAAAAAGACATTCTAAAAGAATAACATTGTGGGTCTTACAGCTGAACCCAATAAATGTGTTAACAGTTTAAGAAACCTGGTATCTTTAGTCAAAAGCATCAGTTAAAAGTGACTGAAAGATTTTTAAGGTGTAATAGGCAAAAATTAATACATAGCATCATTGTAACACAACAGCTTTGGCCTGAGCTCTGAATTTGAACAAATTAAGCAGAACTGGTCTTTGATGTAGTCAAGTATTTTTAGTCCTTTTAAAAATGTTTGGAAACTGACAGAGGTTCTATTTTTAAGAGCACGAGGATTAGTTTCTAGATTTATTGCAAGCTTCCTTTTCATGGATGCTATTTGTTAGAACCTATATTGCTAATTTGCACCTAACTTTTGCATCATATGAAAATACTTTGGCTCTTAACTGTGATTGTGTGTGCTTTATAGAACATATGTTGCTTGCACTTTGTAATAATTTTTCTGTAAGGTAGTGAAACAATTTAATTAGAGTTGAATAACACCATTTTTTTTTCTCTTTATTTTAATGCTACCAAAACAAGTGTTGTAGCTTGTTCTATATTCTATCCTCTGGAATACGTATTCTGTCCTTTAGAAACCTCTGCTTAGTTTTATTAGTTTTAACTGTGTGTGAGACAGTTTCTTTCTTAATGTCCACTCAACTCTCCAGGATTTAAGAGACCTTGACAACCGCCTTCAAATCCTGACATTAATTTGTATTTAGGTGTTGTAAATTGCTATCTGTTGAGTATTCAGAGGCTTTTGCTGCAGAATTCAGGTAGTCAAATATTCAAATATTCAAATAGTCAAATATTCAGAAAGATCAAGCCACATGTTCTGCAACCTGTGAGTGCAGGGTTTAGAGGTGGATTTCTGAAAGTCTTCATTGTTCCTGCAAAGGTACATATACATATGCGTGAACTTATATTGAAAATTTTGTTCTGGGATAGAAGGAACTTTTCTAAAAGCTACTGCAATGTGCTCTAGAATAACTAGTGTCAGGCATTTAAGGTATAAAGGTGGTCCTTGTCTGGGATGTGTTTAAGAGGGAGGATTCCTCCTGCTCTCCCCACTCTGTTCATAAGTGTGTTTAAGCTCGTTACTGCAAGTGCCGTGTTAACCTTCTTTGGGAATATACACATTGCAGTGTGTAGAAACAGAAGCAAGAAAAAGCAAATTTACTGGTAAATTCTATAAAAATTGTAGAGTATGTAAGAAGAGAAAAGTAGACTGCCATTACAAAAACATGGGCTTTGAGACGGGTGTTGGATGTTTGTGTGCTACGCGAGGTGTGATCTATTCCATATGACTTTAAGGACTCCCATGCTAGTGCTGGTCCCACCAGGACATCCATTCTGGTTGGAGCATTTCAAGCAAGTGTAGTTGCTCAAATTATCTCAAGGTCAGTCATGCTTTCATAAACCAAAATGATTTTTGACAAGATGGAACTTAATTTGGCCAATTGTTGGATATTAAAATTGTAAATTATGCAAATAAATTTGGCATAAAACAGCTATATTTGATGTCTGCTTTTTTTACTTCTCTAAATTGAGGAATCCTAGCAGCAAAAGACCTCTCGTAGATCTAGTGGATTCTCATACCTGGTGATCTTGTATCCAAGAAAATCATCGCTTGTGTTCACCAGAAATCCTCATTAAAATGACTTCAGTTTGTTCCACTATTTGAAACTTGACTATCCCTGATGGACTGTGATGAATGCTGTTATTACTTACATTAAGCTTTCAGCTTTGGAAAGAGTACAACATGGTAAAATATTTCATGTTATTAAGCAAAGAGGTGGCAGTAATATAAACAAAAGGTAGGGTTTTAATCAATTAACTGGAAAAGTCTAGATGTAGTGCATAATATAAGACTTACAATAGTTTAGAATTAATGTTGGGCGTGAGGTGTTTTTGTACCACTGGGGAGAAAAGAATTGTCTGTGGGTATGTTAGTTACTTAGCTAGTTAGTTAGTTAGATAGATAGTTGAAATAATAGCCTGGAATTGAATTGTATACTTCTGGTTGCTTTGGGAGCCTCTTTTCAAAAGCAAAGCAGCCAGCCTTGCCCATGCAGTTGCCCAAGTGGTGTTTCCAGTGATGAACTCAGTATGAAATAATCTGCACTTCATTGTAGATCAGGTAATACTGAGCCAGCCTCTGAGCTCTTAATTGGGCAATTAATATGAGAAATGGAGACTATAACTTTAAATTCTATGACATGGAACAATGCAGCATACAAGTTCCCTGCTATGTTCTGTAAATAAAAGAATAAATAACACAAAAGCCTGTTTATAATTTCACACGCACTAGTAACAATGAATAATTACTCTTTAATGGCATCTTTCTTTGAACAATTTTCATTTGTTATGCCTTAATTGTTAGGAATGCTCAGTGAGCTGGCTCCAGTATTTGTAACTTTTAGGAAGGAAGAAAACTCTTAGGAAAATAGGAAGAAAATCAATGCTTTACTTAAAATATTCACACTGTACCATTTCAGTTACAATTGAAATGTGAAACAGAAAGCAATGGAATTAAGTTGCAAGACTATTACACCTGGCAGAAGGAAGAGGAACGGCAGAATCGCTTGTGTTGAGGCACCCTGAAAAGAAAAAAAAATTAGGAATCTGAATATTTCATGCTTAGAAAATGTGTTTTGTTCCAACAAAAGTCAGCATGCTAGAATAAGGTAGATACTGTGCTTGTTGCAAGTATCTTTACTTCAAAATTAGGAGGATAACAACTGACTTAAGCAAAGCCCACGTACAGCAAGAAGGAATGTTTTTGGTTATTGAGAGATATTTAAGTCTGGGGTTGTTGGTTTGGTTGTTTTGTTAGTTTGCTTGTTTGGCTTTTTAATGATTTTTTTTTCTTTTTAAGTGGGGGAAAATTCTGAAACTAATGCTACTATTCTAAGGGGTAGCTACGTATTCTTATGAAAAGATATTTATATACAGGTGCATTCTTTTATGTGATTGTCAGGATCCTCAATCAGTGGAGTGTTCTGCAGGTGTAGCAATTTGTATTGGTGGTTTCTAGCTTTATTAGTATTCATTCTGAACAGAAGCTTTGGCTCCTTTTTTTTTAACTCTCGTTGCCCAATAATCCATCATAATTTGGCTCCAAACAACTTTGGCGTAATGGAACAGCATCATCTGTGTTGTAGCTGAAGCTTGTGAAGTAAGTTTAGGGTAAAATTGGTCAAGAATGCTATGGTTTACTTAAAAATAAAGTAAGTCTTGCCATATTATTAATCAACCAGAATGCTAGAATAAGTTGTGGTGTTTTTCACTGCAACAATACAAATGTTGTTGGAAAGTTTCAGGTATTTAAATTCAGAGAATGCATCTGAGCAAATAGCAACCATTCAAAAGAAATATAACTGTTTCTAGGCACAGCAGCTTAATACTAGAGGAGCTGCCTTTTTTGTTATATTTTAAAATTCAGATTAAAAAGTGGTAAAGGATCGCTTTACACAGTGTATTATGCCTTGTCTACTGAATTTAAGTATAGGAATGTGTAAAATAAAATTATAATTTCTTACAGGTACCACTTTCTTTTTAAATTTAAGTAGGCATTCGTGTCTTTGAGATATAACCAATTATTTTATGGTCTCAGCATGTGATGGAAGTTCACCACAACCTTGTTGAACACAGGATGAGACTCTGGAACCATGTACTGTGTGCAGTAAAACAGGATTCTCAAATTTGAAGGCTTAATAAATCTTCTGTAAGCTACATATAAGTCTACTAACCATAGATTAGTAGCTTCCTCAAGAAAGGAGGTTCATTTGTGGTTGAACATTGCACATGTTTGTTCAGGTTTTTTCAACTTACAAACTAGCCATGTTTCATCCTACAGTATATGTGAACAGTGTATGATCTGTCAGGCATCAGAAATGAACTACACAGCTTTGTGAATTATTGTGCCTCATCTGAGGCGGAGTACCTGTTCATGAACGCATCCTTAGCTGCACTTATGGCTGCAGATCTGCTGTAAAGTTAAACCTTTCATTAGCATGATTGAGTTGTAATGGCTTAACAAGTTTCCTCCCTTCAGCTAACCTTTGCTATCCATTAGTTGGGTGCATGCTTTGCCTGTCAAATTGAGAGATAATGCAGTTTAGTTTCAGATTTGAGCTAAGTCATGTAATCTCACATTTAGCTTCTACATTGAAGATTAAGCTAAATTGTGCTCTCTCGTAATTGAAGTAGGCTAAAAGCATGCAGGCAGATGGCTACTTCAGCCTGGCTGCATAACACATTAAGGTTATGACAACTTGTTTGTGTCTGAGCCAGGAGTGTGCTCTCTATTAGTTCTACTGCTGCTCTGCAGAAAAAGCCCAAAACCCCAAACACCAGTATGTGGAATTGGAACAGCAGGTAGGACAGTGGTGCGGCAGCAGTGTTCTGTGTGGCTGAGGCTTTCCAGAAATGGCTTCTCTGTCTGTACAGAGATCTAAGGTGACCTCTTTCTTTAAAGTTGTGTTCTTTGTACCTCTGATTTTTTTTTTCTAATTTTCACTTTTTTAAGGTAGAAGGGAGTGGTGTATGGTGCAGTTGCAACAATAATGGTGCCTTTCTAGGGTACCCTGTCGAAGAAGCATATTAAAATGCTGTGTGGCGAACAATTGGTTTAAAAGCATTAAATGAATGGAACTGGAGAGTCTAGTAATGAAAAAATCTGGAGGAGAGTGATAGTCTTTATTCAGCTGGATCTCAGGGCTGCCAATTTCTGTAACAGCAGTAAGCTTGAAATATATGCACATACCTGCCTGAGCTTCAGGGTACATTTTATCACTAATAACCTTAGTACCTAGCCAAAAGTGCTCTGCCAACATTTGCTAGGTTTGAAAGGCCAACTCAAGGTGTTTTTTCTCTAATAAAGGAACAATAAGAGTATCCATAACCAGCTGACCTATCTGAAGAGGTTATTAGAAAATTTATCTTGTTGTCCATTTGTTTCTGTTCTTGACTCTGCGCTGTAAAACAATGAAACAAATAATATCACAAAACAATAAAACAAGCAATATCACAAGCCCAAGTTTTTAATTTCTGAAAATGGTATGTGTCTTAAAAGCTAATTCAGGTGGTTCTTACTCTTTTGGCTTCTTGTCCATTCTGTGTTTCCCATGAGATGCTGATTTCCTCCGAAGCTGCAGTCAGACAATTATTCTGGTAGGAAATCTAGCAAGTTACGTAAAGAAGGGTAACAGTTGCCTTTGTTTTTAATGACATAACTTTTTGTACCCCGTTTTTTTTGTTTTTGACAGTCAGCTCTTCCGAGCTTGAAGTCTATGGCAAAAGAAAACTACAGACGGGTGACACCTTTTAGAAGTTCCAGCTGAAATTTAGTATCTTGTTACTATGTATCAAAGGTATCACCTAGCAGCTAAACCATGGATTCTGTGTGCCTCTGATCTTTGTCTGCAATTGTGACTAATGCTACCTTGGTCATGTTGAGTAACTTGTCTTTCTGACATTTAAGAAACTGACAAATCAAAGTCCCATGGCACTGTTATTTATGTATTTTTTAAAAATCATTATGAATTGAAGCAACTTGGAGTACTGGGATAAGAAATGGTAGAGTGCCAAGTATTTCCTAAAAAAACATAATCAATTTTGGAATGTTATGCTTGCTGTGGATGAAATTAAAGAACTTTAGGATTACCTTTTATGCTATGAAATATTCCTAATGCAAATGAGAACAAGTTTCTGCTTTCCATAAAAGCCACTATGCAGCTATCATGCATAGAAAATACATCCCAGGATTACTTCACAATGAATAGGATTAAAACATACAATGTAAAGGGGAGGCATGAGATAATATGCATTAGTAAATTTATAAATTCAAGTCATCTCTGTGCTCCTGAGGAAATCAAGTTTGTGTTGGAAATCAATTTCTCTCCACAAAATACGCTTCCCCATAAATGATAGCATATGATAGCATATGTGCTACAATAGTATCTATACATTCCTTTCTCCATTCCCTCTCCTTTTGTAACAGCCAAGATTTTGGGCATGGGATAGAGCGCTTGCAAGTGCTTATGAACCTAAAGTCAATGCTGTGTACAACGCTTTTAATGAACCTTCAAGGAAATTCCATAGTCATGTTTCTTTCGGAAGCAATTAATTTCTTCATATAAAGGCAACGTGAAGGTTGGTTGAAAAAGTGTCATTTATTTCCATGTGTTTGTCACTGCGGCTTATTTTAATGTTTAAAATCTTCACTGGCCACAGTTCAGGGCTGTTAAGAGCATTTACTTGCATTAAGAGATTTCCAAAAGTTTTCTGATGTTGTTGCTGGTAGAACCTGTGTGGATATTTCAGACTTTTTGTTTGGTTGGTTTTTTGATACTGCAATGTCTAAAGAACAGTTTTATACTGAAGGAATACAGCACTTTCAAAAGATTCTGCAGTGATCAATGTCAACCACAAGCGTACGGTAAGTGAGATCAATAACCCATTCAGCACTTCTGAGAAACTGGTCAAGTGACATCCGAAAACAAAAGCAAGCTCTATGAGAAATACTAATCACTGTACAGATGTAAGACCATACATAAAAAAAAAAAGTAGAATAATAAATACAATGAACAAAGTATTAATTGTAAATATCCTAAATATTAGTCACATGATTGCGTGCTCATTGAAGGCATAAAGGTATCTTTGGATGAGCAACTTCTTTGTACTCTTAGCTGAGGCTTTTCCAGCAAGCACATAAATATGTAGTCTCTGACTCTCACTCTCTCGCTTCACGTGTCAGAGAAGTAAAATCTTGTTTTGTGTTTCTTTTTCTCAGTCAAAATATATAAATAAAAGAAAGTTGTTTTCTTATTGAAAAAGCTTAAAAATACACAATGAATGGATCGGAGATGTAGACGTGGCATGGGCCCAACATTTTTACCATTGTAACATATCTTTCTTCCTAAGTTAACCTTCAGTTTTTACCAAATGTAAGCCAAAAATTCTCATTGATTGCTGTTGCCAGGTTTTCTTCATGTGACCTGCTAATCTCCAGTTGTATGAAGAGCCCAACACTTATGCTAAAGAGCTCTTGGCTGGTGTGTATGTGTGTGTATATACATGTAAAAGAAAATCATATCCACTATAATGCTGCAATAATGCTGCACTCTTATTTCTTCCAAATATAAATAAAATGTGATCAATATATAACTAACTTATGCTATATGGTCAATATATAGATAACTTCATTTGAGTACCTGTTGTTGAACTACTTTATCGAAGATCAATGAAGGAATGAAAACTCAAATTCAGATGTGATCTTGGTTATCTGTTTGAATTCTCCATTGCTTACTTGAAATTGAAATGATTTAAATGAGAACAGGTATCCAAGAAACAAGGATAGTTCTTAACAATTCATTGGTATTGAAGCCATGAATAATTCAGGACCTGCATATCTTTAAATGACACATCATGCACTAGATTGTTGCAAATTACAAGAGTATGACAATGATATAATATCACATAAATCTGATCTTCATCTACAAAGGTTGGTTGTTTGTCAAGCTGTTTGTGGGTTTGCAGCTGACCTTTAAAAACTTGAGGATGAATCAAACTACAGCATGAACAATGAAAGTCTTTTAACAAGTAAGTGTAATAAATCTACCCACTTAGAGACTGAGGCAAGTATAATATATAAAACTAAAGACAAGCTTTAATAGATACACAGAACATAGGGAATTAATTCTGAATATAGCAAGATTAGTTATAGCTATGGTCACGTGGAGGGTTGAAGATGTTTGAATGCATTTGCGTGTTCAAGATTCCACACTTTACTTTTAACTGTATCTTGAAGCAAACCATCCTAAAAGTTATCTTTGTGAAACAGGGAACCTGGAACTTCAATCCCTTTACATTTCAAAATTGTGGTTTAGTTATGATAATTGCGTGTCAATGTAGAGAGCTTCTACTCTCTTTGGTGTGACTCCGGTTGAATTCTAAGGTAAGGGGTGGGGGGGGAGAATGAAGAACTTATTGAAAAACAGCGATGCTAATTGTGAATTTTTGACAGCTATGTTGTTAACACAGTATGAACAAGTATAAAATGCAGGTTGTGAGATCCTTAGGCCAAGGATGCCGCTCGCTTTATTCAGTGCAAGGCCACCATGAGCCTCGTAAGACTGGCTCATTACTGGGGTTCTTCAATGCAGAGTCTAGGAAACCTTAATCTTGAAGCTAGTGCCTGGACTTCTCCTGATGCTGAATCGTTTCTGTGCTTATAATATCTGCTTAAGGTGGAAGGATGCTTACTGTAGTTTGCAGCCTCAGTAAACACACTTATAACTCTTGGCATTTCCCTTTAGCAGGGAAAAGTAGTATAATTTTAAGTATTTATGCAATATTTATGACAATATGACAAAAGGAATGTTGTTCTTCTAAGGAGTAATAACCATTTTTAAAAAATCAAACTAGCCAAAAAAAAAACCATTAAGTAGGATCATTAAAAAATGATAGACAATAGGCAACTTAGAAGATAGTCTTCCACTTCTTAGCACAAATTATAGAATTTATATTTTTCTTTCTTGCTGACAGCTGAAGAACATATTTATGTGTGCTGATTACAGATGGTAATCTTTCCTGAACGAGTTGCTTGCTTTTCTGCTGAAGATCAGGATTGATTGTGATGGCAAGAAAAATTCAAATGTAGCTGTGTATATGATTTTCTATGCAAGGAGAAATGAATGTATTTAAAGTATCAGCTTTGAATGTTAAATTTAGTCTTAACATTGCATTACTAGCTGATGAGGTATCACATTTAATCCATCTGTGCCTGAACCACAGGTTGTGTTTAGTTAAAATGATTGTGCTAAATCAAAACTCAATTTTCAGTGTGGTACATCCAGCCAAACACCAAATATAATCATGTTTAAATTGGGACTATAAAACAGGGTTCTCATGAAATGTGAAGCTGGGCAGAAATAATTTGGCTATGTCCTTCAGAAACTCTAGCTATGAGACCTGAGCTATTTCAGCATTTTGAGCAAACACCAGTGAGTTAAGTTCTCCCTTGGCAATACAGGAGGGTTTTATCCTGCTCGAAATTGAGTTTGGTTATATTTATGAACTTAGTGTTTTTCAGGCTTACTGGGACACCAAATAGAAAACCAAGCCAACTGAGCATCCAGCAAAATGAGAGGATTTGTAGTGCGTAGGTGAAGCTCTGTAGCATGTGTGACTGTGCCTTCCTTCCATACATAATAGGTACATATATTTGTATGGTTTACTGTTACTTAAATGACTATAAAATGATAAAAAGTGCTAAATTTAATGTCTACCTATAATATTGTAAAGGGGATTTTCCTGGCACCATGGAAACTTTCTTATCACACATGAAAGTTAAGGAACAGTAATGCTTTAATTTTCGACTCTCATGCAGCCTGTAACTATATTAATTTTTCGATAAAATGAATGCGGTAAAGGGTTTGTTTGCTTAAGATGGAAATACACATAGAAAAATGTGCATGCTGCTCTTACACTTTGTATAGTACAGCGAACTTCAGAAGGCAGCATTATGTAGTAAATTATTACTCGATGTGTATAACTGGAATGGTAAAGAGGCATGAGGTACTGAATGCACTGAACGTAGGTGAAAGACACAGCTTGTACTTTGTCTGAAAAGAATAAGTCAAAATAACTAGTCATAACAGTGAAATATTTGTATAAACAGATTCAAATTTCCACCTAAATGTGCAGGCTGTCCTCTGAAATCTGTTGGTTTTGTCACTGTAGCAATAGTTGTGCATGATGATGATGTTTAGGTCTAGGAATCTGTCTACAGTTGTGCCTCTACCTTAATCTAGCTTCTCTTTCAATCTGGCAGAGCTGTTCTGTCAAAACTATTCAAGAGGCTAGAATAAGCATGGCAGTGGATGCTCAGGTTAGCCAAGCAGGCTGTCATGGCTTGCACAAAGTTTGCATGATACAGGACAAAGTGTTGTAACATTGGCCACAGCATCTGAGTGACATGGACCCCGTTGCAGAAGGTTTTTCTAGGATTGTTCAAAAGATAGTGATTATTTTGAGAAGGGAGAACTGCATGCATTATGCTGAGACAAGAGTGATATCTACTGCCTTGCATTTGAATTTCCAGAAAAGAAGAATTACTTCAGATTTTCTGCTGGAGAGTAAGAATAAATTGTTTTTATACGGGCATGGTGTGTCTTGTGCTCAAGAAATAAATGTTTCCAAAATACAAAAATGCTCAAGAAATAAATGTCTCCAGTGGAAACAATGCGGGGTTTAAAAAGAAGACTTGCATAGTGTTAAAATTAACTGAATTTTCAGTCATTTCTGTTCGTTTGCTAAACCAACACTGCCCATCTTTTTTGCTCAACTGTTGCTTAATCTTAAGTTAAAAATACCGCTATAAAACCTTGTACTTTCATCACTCGTGTGCTACAACTTGTAAGAAGATGGAAGCACGATGAAAATTTGTATCTAACAATAATTCAGAACAAGATCACAGTGTTTTTTCTTTTTCCTGTTAAATTAGGCTTTAACAAGTATTTTGGAGGCTATTTGTGAATACTTTGATGTAAAGGTTAAATGTTTCAGAAAACACAATATGTCTGTCTTTGTATCACCACGTATTGGGCTGTTGTCTGGAATAAAAAGTGAGAAATGCGCTTTAACAGTCACTTATATATCAAACTTCCTCAAAGTTCTAACTGAATAGTGTTACAAGTTTTTGAGAGCTTGTAGTAGTAAGGAAATAGTGACTCTAAAGCATGTTAATAACATTTGTTATGGATTTTCACATGAATGGCAATGTGCTTGTTTGGTTGAGCATCCTAAAGTAGTTTCCCATGGTAATACTGACGCTTGGAAATCACTGTGTGGCTGTCTTTCTCTTACAACTTGATATCTTGCAACTGTGATGATCCATTTGAACTATAGAAAAGTGAGCTGTGCTGAAACAGTGGAGAGAAATGCTGTGCTGGGGCTTTGTTTTAAATTAGTTTCATTTCCTTACTATCTAGATATATCTTGGGTTTTTTTTAATCTCCAGTCTAACAGCCTAATAGTGATTTTTCAGTACTTTGATTAGTTTTCTGAATTTTACTGTAAAGGCAAAGGCTAGGAATGAAGGAAAGAAGAGTTTTCCATTGGATGAAAACATAACTTTTTTGTGCCCATCTATGGAATAGTTAGAAAAACTCCCCACATTGCAGTGTTAGCAAAAATCGTGAATTCAGAGTCTTAAATCTGAAGTTTCCAAGTAACAGCACTGAGTGGTGGGAGAGTGCCAGAAGATGCTGATGGAAGTATTGGAAGCAGTTGTATAGTATATAGAGCTAGGTAGGAGATCCACAGCTATCCCGGTGTCATGTTCTGGCTTGGAAATGGAGACCCATTGGGTGGAAGCCAGCCTATTGCAGACCAGCTGGACCTTACTGTAGCAAAGAAATATGCCTTACCTCTAATTTTGCATTTACTGCAAGGTTTTGCCATCCTGGGTAATTTCTAAACAATTGGAGAGGCTTCAAGAGCCTGTTTGAAACAGGTGGGAAACATTTTAAGCTCATTTCTAAGTATGGTAATTGTGAAATAACAACAGATAACGTTGTCAGAGAAATTTTTTGCTATTTTTGATACTTTCTCTACACTCAGTTGTATCTGGACTTCCTCTCTGCCATCTCCTCCCTTTTCCTCCACTTCCTCACCACCATTATTTCAACCCCATGTGCATCCTCAAAAGAATAGATATACTTTGTCCTATCAACCCCCAAATTCACGTTATCATTTGTGTCTGACAGTGTTCCCACTGAGGCGTGTGGATTATAGATATGTGTGTATGCATAGATGTGGGTTTATTTTGTGAACACATCAATAGTTCTCTTTATTTCCATTATTCTAATTTATGAACATTGGATTCTGACATGCTCACTATATTCCATCTGGGAAAACCTTACAGAAGATTTTCAGGACTTCTTTTGCTTTAAGATGCTGTTGCTTCATCAGTAACCCCATTCCCACCATAATATTTTGTGTAGTAGGTACAGAAATAATTTATTTTAAGACTGTAGAGTGCATAGGGATATTAGTTATTATCAAGGCAATGTTAGTTGTGACTAAAGTGACAAAAGAAAAGAGCAAATAATGTTGATTTTTGGTGGCTTTTCTTAGTCTTAAATATATTTGTTTCTCTTGTTGCAGTCCACTGAGACAAAGAATTTAAGATTGCAGAAAAATCCAGATAAACAAGTGTGCGCTTGAAGTCAGGAAGCAGTATTTTGGCTCAGTCTTTGCTTCCAAGTTGGATAAACCCATGTTTTGGAATATTGAGCATCATCTAGTAACAAGCTCTTGCAGTGCATGACTTGGACATAGTGAAAGATGCCTTGATGAACATGCTTGTACATGGTTTCCATGGTACTATGTAACAGAAAAAAATTGAATTCTAACACCCCAGTTTGACTCATAGAATGCATAAGGTTTTAATAAGATTAAAAAAAGAAATCACAGAGCATTCTTGTAGTAGACTAGTGTTCCTTAAGTGTCATTTAATGTCCTTCCAATGTTGTAGAGTACTGCCATCTCCTAGGAATGAACTTTCAGTTCATGTCATAATTTAACTCTGAAAAAAACGGTGCTTTTTTAAAAAACTTCATTTTGAGATTATGAAGGCTTCACTTCAAGTATATCCTGCAGCAATACAGCCCTGTAACAGCATTGGAACTAGCAATGAGTATGAATTATTCCTGAAAGCAACCCACTGAGCTCTAGAAGCATGCCGCATCTGGTTCAGGGCACATGGCTATTCTGCTATTTTACTCTGATATTATTGCTAACTTCCAAAGTAAATAATGTCTTTATCTTATGTATTCATCAAGGCACTGTGCTGTGTCTAGCTTATAGAATTTGGCTTTGCCGCTTCCATTCATCTTCCACTTGTCATGCAATGTCTAGCACAAGGGTAATTGATAAAGAAGTGTGAACTCAACTGAGCAAGATATATAGAGTGGCCAGGCTTTGAAAAATGTGTACAATGTTATTTATTAATAATAAATATGTTTAAAGAATGGTTTGTCACTCTGGATGATAGATGACATTTCTGAGTTGGTGCTGTGAGGAAGGTTGCTACAGCTATGAGATGCAGAATCATAGAATCATTTAGGTTGGAAAAGACCTCTAGGATCATTGAGGCCAAACATTTTCCCAACGCTGCCAAGTCCATCACGAAATCATGTTCCTAAGTGCCACATCTAAAAATCTTTTAAATACCTCCAGGGATGGTGACTTCACCTCTTCACTGGGCAACCTGTTCCAGTGTTTCACCAGCCCTTTTAGTGAATTTTTTTTTCTATAACCCAATATAAACCTCCCCTGGTGCAACTTGAGGATAATACCCAATTTAGTGTTATGTACAAACACATTGAGGGTGCCTTCAATCCCCTCATCCAGACTATGGACTGGCCCCAACACTAAACCTTGTGTAATACCACTTTTTACTGGTAGGCAACTGGATTTAATTCCATTCACTACCACTCTTTGGGCGTGTCCATCCAGCCCAGTTGCTCTATACAAAATGATGGGCAGCAGTTGTTATTTTAATACAGATTTTAATACAGGATTGTGTGTATGTCAGATTGCTTGTGACCTTCATGAAACAGACTGTGCTTTGAAAATTGTAAAAAGTCACAAAAATGTATTAATTAGTTTACACAGTTCTAAATATTACACTGATATGCACCATGTTTTGCTGTAACGAAAGTTGCTAAGTTACAACAAACCTAGTTGTAACTAAGGTTTGAAATGGATATATAGTTTGGAATCCAAAGCATGTATTCAATCTTCTACTTCCAAAGTATGTCAGTATATCGCTCCTCTTTGAGCAGCTGTCTGCTTGCTTTTCTTTCTTTTTTCCTTCTTTATTAAAAGTCCATGTTTTTGTAGCCACTCTCTTCTTAAAAAGCATGCATGCTGATTGTGCATTGAAATCTTTACTTAGTATTTAATCTCATTCCTAAATGTTTTGACTTAAATTGCTCTGCTTAGAAATTACAGTGTTCTATTAGTAGAGGACACTATGAGCTTTTGGCCTGTGGGTATTTCTGTTCTTACAAGATTCTTCATAGTATGAATGAAACATCAGACTTTTATGCTAAATATCATCTTCTGACTTGGCATACAGAAGGCTTTAAGTATTTTGATAAAGAGAGGCCATTTGTGAACGCTCTTTCTTCTTGAGTTGGTCATGAGTTTCCACTTTTGTAGTGCTCAAGATAACTTTATTGTCATTAAGTTATCACTTGAATTGCTGGGGACAAAACTTCTGAGAAAATTTTCTGGCAATATTAAAACTCCAAATTTTAACACAGAACATAAAATTGAGAGAAGCAAAGCCCTTCATTAAAATAAAGTCAAACCAAGACTTTCTCATAGACATCAGTAGGAAAGTACTATCAGAAAGCATTCACTTGTCTGTCAAAACCAGACAAAGCTGCAAGTTTGTACGTTTGTCCTATTTGTTTCTAATGGATTGTTGGAATATGCAGAATGGATGTTGGGTGTTGGAGTATATTGGGAAGAAGTGGAAAAGAATATAAATAGCCGAAGTATGCAATCAGAACAAGTCAGGAAGAACACTTTTTTTCTTAAATTCTGTTATTTAATTTTGTAAAACAGCATTAAAATTTGTGGTTGTTTGACTTTTTAGTTTTTGTAACTACTTTGAAATTTGTCGCCATGGTATGCCTTTTGCATACCACTTTTGTAGCAGCTACTTTTACAGTTCTGAGTATGTTCTAGACTTTTTGGGTTGAATGTTAATACTTACAGTTCTTTCTTTATCAAATTATTTTATTCTTTAGTTTATTTTAAAAATTCATTGATTTGGGCATGCTCACTAGGAACAGGCATCTGTGAGTAAAACCAAGCAGAAAACTACGCCCATAGGTAAATTGAAGATTGTGATTGTTTAACTGGGTTGTACAGAAAATGGAACTCATTAAGGAAAAAAAAAAAAGTACTTGGGATTTAGGCCTGGGAGACTCTTATGCTGTGCTCAATGACCTTGTGGCTCCAAAGCAGTAATGAAATGCTTTGCCAAGGCTGTAGACTTCAGTAAAATGGGCTCTTAATACGTGTATTGCTGTCTCTGCTGAAAGTCTGCATTCAGTTTTTACTGAAATAGAGAGCAAACTTGTTCTGAGCTAATGTTTGTCTAATTGCTTTAGTTAACCCCAAATATGATATTACAACAACACTGTTGGAAAAGCTATGGCACTGTTTAATTATTGAGCTAGTGGGTTTTCTTAGCTCGCCTAAATGTCCCTTGTTCCAGGTAAAACTCAGGTTTCTCTTTATTTGTATTCCAGGCTGGAGTAAGATATAATTTGCATTCTCTAGCAGAGATGTATTGAAGACTTCCTTTTTTTTCAGGCTGAGATGTATATCCTCTTTTCTCACAGATTGTGTCCCTGAAATCCTTTCAACATTCTTGCTCCACTGTGTTAAGCTCTCTCAAACTACTCCTTTGATTTAACATGTGACACCTCAAACTGGATGTTACTGTTTTGATTGCTTTGTTAATGGCTGGTAAAAAGGAAAGACTAACTTAGGTGTCCTCTAGGCTGTATTTCACCTTTTGTGCATTGTCAGGCTGATTGACTTTTCAGTCGTGATGCTTTACTTAAGGTTATCTTGGGATCCATTATAACTTATGACCCCTAAGAGCTTTCACCTAGCCAATTGTACTGAATTATTGTTACAAGACTAAAAGTTCCTTACATTTACAATTTAAAAGAGATATAGTAATTTGTGGGGTCTTTTTTACTTTTTTCAAGACACTTCATCTTCAGGTCCTTTTCCATTTTTGTCTTGTTCTGTTCCCCCATCTGCTTTAAACCTGTAATGTCACTAATGAAAATAATATCTGACGTTGGATGTAGAACAGACCTCTTCAGACCTGCCTGTCATGAGTCATTACATTTAAGTGTGTTAAAGGAAGATAGTGTATATTTCCAATCTGTTATGCATGTCCCTTACAATGGCCTCATGAAGGACATGACTGACTTTTGATTAGGTCTCAGACAAGACTACATCAAAAGCTTGCTAAGATAGAGAGGAGACTTTAGTTGTTTATCCACATATTAAAGATATGTTACTTGTTTCATAGGAGGAAACTAGACTTATCTAGCATGATAAAACTACTTCCACCTGATTTCTTTTCTTCTCTAAAGGCCTTACCTTGTTTAAGTATTTGCTTCTCTATTTTTTTGAATTTAAGTTCCTATGGCTGGTCTGCAGTATCTTCATTGCTCCTGAACCTTTTTTTTTT
>VZRS01007666.1:0-63833 GCA_013398055.1 Ifrita kowaldi
AGGAAAGCATGTAAGGAAATAAACTGAACTTAGTGCTGGTGCAGAGTTATTAATCTTGAATTCTACATTATGCAGTAAAAATGGAGTTCTATAGGACAAATGTACTGTAGGGGTACATCCCCTTTGGGACTTTTATTTGGTTCTGTGCTAGAATAATTGAAAACTTTTCCAAATGTAACTAAAAGCAACAAAATATTTCCATATGGTTTTGTCACATTTTATCAACCTTTAATCCTTATACTGGGCATTAGAATTCCCTGTGTCCAACCCCTTCCAGTGCTCTTCCCTCTGCAAAGACACACACAGGCCTTGCTCTGCATGCTCTCCTTGTACCTATAGATGGGGAAAATAGCTGTGCCTGGGTTAAATAAATTTCTAGATCAGTGGAGTTCTTATTAATTAGACTCTGTATTATGATTTTCAGGCTTTTGGACAAAGTATTATTTAATGCTATTATAATGTTGTTATGCAGTTATTATGGAGATGGTTTTGTATTTAAAATTAATTGTGTGTTCCAAATTCAGTAATTCAGTGCTCTGGACAGACTCTTTCTTCATACCACCATCACCCCTCCTTCTTGTTTTTTAGTTACCCATATTTGATAAATCAAATCATCACAATGTCTTTAATTTTCCCTTTTTATAAGGAAAGGGTGGCTTTGTGTCTGAAAATGTTGCAGCTGCTAAATGGCTGAAAGCTTGCCTCAGTCTATCAACAGGAAAATAATAGTTTTCCTTCTCAACAGCCTAGGTGTTGAAACAGTCTCCAGCTTCATGAAAGCATACCGTGGAAATAATTTTCTAGTGGGAGATATAATGAATGTGGGAGGCATTTTTACAACATGCAGGAGGCTATAAACTTTTAGAGAGCTTTTATTATTATTTCTATGCTGTAAGTCATATTTTGCTATATGTCATAAAGGTTTGAAAACCTAGAATGCTTTATAATTACTCAGAAAAAAAAAAAATTGACTCGTTACGCCTTAAACTCAGGTAACAAAAGAAATGCATTGTTTGAGCAGGATGTTTACCAGTTCTACTTATTCCAGTGGGCCTGGGCCAAGGGCAAACAGTTATAAAGCTGTAGCTGTGTAAAGCATCCTTTGCTGTTTGAGTGCACACAAACAATAACAGAATTCATCTGAAAGTGAGGGCTGATGGGATTCAAGGTGAAAATGTCCTTAGTGAGGATGTGTTGTACATAGCAAGACAACCATCTTTTGTTTTGTTCTTAAAGCTCTTCACACATTTCTGCTTTGGCAACATGGTCACTGCCTTTTCCTGCAGAAATATATACACATATGTGCAGTAGAACAGTGAATAAAAAGTATGTCCTCCTTAACAAGCATTAATGTCAGTATTATAACACTCTTCCAAAATCAACTCTCTGGCGGATAAAAATACAATAGAATAACTCCTGTGCCAAATGTGCAGAATAAGTGTGTGAGGACAGTCAGGAGGAGCTGCAGCCAGAAGGTGCTGCAGACACTTAATGCCCCAGTTGTCTCAGTGGCAGGGCTGCCCAGCTCTGAGGTTGGGCACCCTCCTGCCAGCACTGGAAAAGGAGCCTCCCCCGTGCTCCTGCACCATGGGTAGGGCTCAGGTTGCTGCATCTTCTTGGCTCCCTTTAGATCATCACGTGGAAGCTGGAACAGGCTTAGTGCTCTTCCCTGCTAGAAAAGCTGACCAGTCTGTTCAGGGCACTGAATTTAAGGGCTTATAACTGCAAAGCAGGTCTGCAGCTGCAGTGTGGGTGAGGAGGAGCCATCACCATGCAGGGACAATAGGCAGAAGTGTGACACTTCTGAGAACATCCTGGAGACTGAAAGGTACTTCTCTGTAATGTCATTCTCCTTGGAACACACTTGTATGAATTGCACATACTGATTTTGTTCTGTCTCTAAGCTGTTTGTTTTTATCTTTGCACGGATGTCTGAATATGTCGGCTTTTGTTTTCAAGGTGCTGTTATCATTTTTTGAAGCTGAGAAGTAGTACTTTAAAAACAAAGTGGAATTTAAGAGCCAGATTGAAGACTTCCTTATAAACCTGTTTGGAAAATTGGAGAAAAACCACTTGTTTGTTAAAAACAGTTTGTTGTACCATGTGTGTGACCCCTCATAATCCACCATCTGCAGTAAACATCCTTTCCAAACCCTCGTTTCTTTAAAACAGACCTAAAATAAGTGTGGCAATTTTTTTGAACAAGTTACTGCCTGTCAGAGAAGTTCCAAGTCCAGCTGAAGAGGAGGGTATGATGCTGCCAGGCCTCACGTGTCAGAATAAGTTGTCGTAAATACCCCATGAGCTGATCTGTTCCTCAGTTTAGGGCTTGGGAACAGCAGGAAGCTCCTTCTTTTCCAGAAATTACAGCACTGGAGTGTAGAAAAGTGGAAATGAGCCCAGCCTTAAACACTCTTAATGTGTGTTGGTACAAATGAGCCACAGAGAACCTTATTTCACCTTTACATCTGAGGCTTTAAAACTGACTTTTTTTTTTCTACTTTACAACCAAAAGAAAGAAAGGAAGGTATTTGTGTTGCAACATGTAAATTCCTGCCAGCCAAGGATAAGACAATCTGATCAGTCAAGGATATTTGTCCAAATGTGAGTGGATTTTGCTTTATCTACTAACAAAAAAAAGCAGTGGTTGCATAGGAAAAAGTAGTAATATAAATTAAAAAAAAAAAAATTAAATAATATTGTAGGAAATAATCCTTACCCAAAACTAGACTTTCTCTCTTATCGGATTAAAAAAATCCACATAGAGTTTTATGCCAGTGAAGTACAGATTTTCCAGGGAATGAGAGAGAACTCAAGGCTCAGCAAGTTTGCATGATGTGCCCTAAAACATGACAGGGTGTGACTATCCTCATTCAACAGTCCCATACTGCAAATGAACTCTTTTCACCAGGTTAATGATTTTTATCTTTGTTTGTTTGTTTGTTTACATTGCAGCAAATGGGAGGCCATTGCATTCTCAGAATTGCAGGTATTTTTGCTGTTGAGTGTAGATTGGGAATATTTCAACTATAAATCAAAGAAAGCAAGGCTGGAGTGATGGGTTTTTCTAACGGCCCTGCTGAGCAGTTTTTTGGTGATAACAACATATCTGCACACATCTGTATTGCTGCCTAGTTAGGGCACAAAAAGCTATCATTACATGTGATGGAACATCAAACAACTGTTTCATTAATGGTCCTATTGTGAGGAAGCACAGTGACATTAGAATACCAGCATCTTGTTACTATAGATACCTGATTTCTCTGTAACACTGGTGTTTTTATAAACTCACATATATCTGGCTCTGTTTTATATGTAAGTATGTATAAATGTATTTGTAGATGTAATTCCCTCTCCTTCAGGGAGGAAAATCTTTGCTTTTCAAGTATTTAGCACACTTCAGTTCATCATTATCCACAGGACACTACACAAGCTATATGTGAATGGCTTCAATTAGATGAAAGAGTTGTAAATTTAAATGCTCAAGAGAATAACTTTGTAATTCATCTTATCTAACAGCCTACATATTTAGTGAAGTCTCTCAGACTTCCCTGGTCTGTTTTACACATTTGCCCTGTAATGTTTCCCTGTTGAAAGCAGTGGTTTGAGGGAGATCAGGTTTGGGTGTGCTCACTTCAGCTGAGACACAGAAAATTGTTTTAAATGTGCTGGAAAGTGAAAATGATGAGTAATTACCATTCTCTCCCTTAGTTGTGCTCAGACAATGTATATCCAAAGCATTTCACAAATGGTAAATAATTGCTTCTCACAATCTGTGTGGGCTAGAGAAACATGGGAATAGTATTTTCCTGACCATGTGGTAAAAAAAAGTGACAGGGAGTGCATAATTTGCTCGAAAGGAGGTGGGGAGGGTCACGCAGTAAATCAGTGGTCAGATGAGATGTTCAGCCTTATTTGTGTGCTTTAATCACTGGATCTTCTGCCTCTGGGAAGAGACCATCACCACTGGGATCAGCTGTGTGTCACTCCAGTACTGCTCTGGATTTTCCACAGGGGTTGGTTTGTTTGTTGCTTTATGAATGTTTTTAAGATTCTGTTGCACTTAGAGATAAAAGCACATCCCTCAGTACCAACATGCTGCATATTGATATAAAAAAGCGCTGGCTTCAGATCGATCTGACCTTACTCATTAACTCTGTAACAGGACAAGAGAGCAGAATTTGTCCTCCAGCTAATGAGAAAGCTGCAGAGTCCAAATTGTCTCTGATTCAGTACATATATTTTCTGGAACCTTGACTTTCTTGTCTTTGAGGCTTATTTGCTTTGTATTTCTGCTGATTTTTTTTTTCTCCCCCTCTCTTTCCCAAAAATTGTTATAAAAATGATGTGGCAACTTCTAATGTGAAATATAGGCACTGTGCAGAGCCCATGTCTGGGGCGTGCAGAGATTTACGTTCTCTGCATCTCTCTGACCTTGAAGTCATTTTGTTCTCGTGCTGTCACTTGGAGTCTGCTCCGTGAGATGCTGAGCATCCCTGGCAAGCTCTCTCCACTTGAGTAGAGACAGTGCTTTGCAGGATTAGCCCCCTCACTGAACCCTTCTCCTGAGAAATTCTATCAGTAGCTGTGTGCACAAGGGGCAGGATCTTGGTCAGGAAACTTTTTCTGCTTCTCCACCTAAGCCACGGGAAGGAGCAGCTCTGTCACCATTTCAAAGCAGCTCATTTTCTTTTGAACACAGCTTGATTGGGATGAGTTGTGTGGCAGTTTTGTGATGCAAGGAAAAACCTTCTAGAGGTACAACTGTTACCGAGCTCCCTGGGGAGGGGAGTGGGGCTGAGTGTTCCTGTGTACCAGTGCAGGACACAATTGCAAGGTTTTTTTTTCATTCAGCAGGTACGTGGCAGAACAGAGAGAAATATGTTATTAGATTCAAACCTTTATTTTGTTCTTGGTAGTTAAAAGTTGTGACGTTAAAGCAACCATGTCACCTTACTCTGATTTAAAACCATTTCCTTTCAGAAGAAATGCAAGGCTTCAGAAATTGCAGGTAACAGCTATTCTTCATAGCTTATACTTTATGCAAAGTCAGACAAGAAAGGGAAGATCAAATATTCCATCACACTTACATGTACAAAAATGTAAATATTTTGTTTATGATTAATTATACCTTTGTGTTCTGTATCACTGCTGAAACTTGGAGACCTGAAAAATGAGAAAGACAATATCAGTTTGGATGATAGCTGAGATTAAACTCGAGGGGGTTTCTTACTGAGATTTACTTATACTCCACTCTAAATGCTACCATTTCACACAAAATTGGGTTCTCTTTGGATTAATATATTTGAAAACTAAGTTGATTTATAACCAATTTTCTCCTCATTTAAACAGCAACCTGCAAGTGTTTCTCCAGGGATCAAGCAGGATCAGAGAAATTATGTGTTGTTTGAGTTGTTCACTGGAGCAGAATCCCTCACAAACATGTGCATATGGTGCTGGGTGCTTTAGGGGTCACACTAATACATTTGCCTTGTTGTACGTTTTTCTTCTCATCTTGAACTTGTGTGTTCTCCTTACTAAGAATTAAAAAAAAAAAACCAAAAAACAAAACCAACAAGATATTGCTAATTTGATGGCTGCAGAAATACTATATTGCTTCTTATTCAAGTCTCAGCATTGAAAGTGTAAAATGTGCTAATTCTGAGCACATCTGTCAGGTGCCCTGGTCAGCTGCTTAAGGAGAGTAGGCAATTCCCCACCTCAAAATCACATGAAACTGGGCAGTTAAACTATCCTCCCTAAAGCTTTGAAATAATGAGAGCGTTTCCTCTTTATACAGTCAGTGTTTAAATGCTGGCTGTATTCAGAAACCACAGCCATATGTCATCTGAGAATGAGACAGAAAATAAGTGACAGGCCCTAAATTGTTCTCTGAGCAGCTGAATTAATGGATCGTGATTTCTTACAGTTCAGTCTCCTTAAGACATTTCAGTCCCTCTGGTGTTTTTATCTGTTGATTACCATCACCATGAAACCCCCAAGGAACTGCAGCCTCTGTCTCTGCCCTGCAGAGCCTTCCTGTGCAGGGGCATCTTCCTACACATGGAGGTGGGGGTCGGCCTCTTCTCCCAGGACAAGAGGACATGGTCTGAAGCTGCACCAGGAGAGGTTTAGGTTGGACATCAGGACGAATTTCCTTACAGAAAGGTGATTAGATATTGGAATGGGCTGCCCAGAGATGTGGTGGAGTCAAGGTCCCTGGAGGTGTTCAAGGAACAATGGGATGTGGCACTGAGTGCCATGGTCTGGTTGACAAGGGGGTGTTGGGTCATGGGTTGGACTCAATGATCCCAGAGGTGTTTTCCAACCTAACTGACTCTGATTCTGTGATCTTACTCTGTTTGTGTGTCCATCACCCACAACCCAATCCTTAGTGTTGTCGGGAAATGACGGCAGCGAAATCACAAGATTTAAAAACTTGTCAGCATAATTCCTCCAACAATCTAATCAGCTCCAGTGCTGTTGCTGTGTCTGCTGCAAGGTAATTCCCCAGCCATAACTCATCCAATGTGCTCCTGCACTGCACCTTTCCCAGGGCTCTGCTGGAAAATTGCTGCGTATCCCGAGCACACGGACGCTCGCTGAGCGCAATCACAGCGGGACCTGCACTCACTGCTCGGCTACCTGAGGTGATAATGCATGCCCCAAAAAATGAGTTTAATGAAAATGTTTAGGATATCAAATTCAGCATCAGGGATGCTTAGGAAAGCACTTACCCATGGAGTAAGGGCAGCATAATGCACTAAGCTGTTGTAGGAAAGGTCAAAGTTTAGAATTCCTCCCCTAAATTTCATGAAGAGCAAATTAAAAATAGCTATAAAAAGAAAAGTCATGGCGAAACAAATCCGATTTAATTTCGCTTGTTCCAAAGCTGTAAAAAGCTTGTTTTCATTACTGTATATGTTGTCTAATTAACATAATGAAACGGTATCAAACATTGCAAAATGAGTCCACTGATGTGATAGTATGAATTATCTAAACATACTGCAAAATATTTATTTACCCTCCATGTTAAATATTTCCACTGTAATCACACGAAAGGTTATTCATGTCTCAAAACTCCCTGAAGGCACAGGAAGAGATTTCCCAGGCAATTCCCTAGGCTTATTTCCTTATTGGAAAACTAAAATGAGTAGTCAGGCTTCCAGATGTCAGACCTGTGATCACGCTGAAGCATTTCATTGTAAGGTGCATGATTACGTTTAATGTCAATAATACTACACAAAACCTCTCTCTGGAACACATGGAGTTTGATTATCCCACTATTGATGGGGAATGATCGTGTGGAGCCATCAATGAGACAAGCAAAGGGTCTGCATGTTTCAGACTGTTACATAAAGCAATAGTGATGTCCAATGCTCCCATAAGGACCTGGTGCTTCTGCCAATTTTGGATCAAACTGTGCTATAAGAAGCCTCTTTGGGATAAAAGGACGGGATTTACCATCTCAACCAAAAGAGCAAACATGGAGAGGCTTTGCCATAGATTTCAAGTCAAGTGATTCGCCAGTGCCTTCTGCTGTTTCTTACATTCATCTCTGATTATTTCAAGACATAAGAAGAGGAAACAGGGAATGACACTCTTTATTTGTAGGAGGGTTGAATTTATGAGTGAAGTTAGGAAAGGATATGAGGTTCAGAGTTATTGTTTGAAGAGAAAAGTTAGAAAATAACAAGGAATGAAAACCAGCTGGGTAGGGTTAAATTTAGTCTCAAAGTTAAATATTTAAACCTGAATGAGGTTAGGCTCATTAGGCTTTGAACAGGTCATTTCCTGCTTTCTGTGAGGAGAACAGTGCTGTTCCCTGGTGCTCCAGTGGAAGAATGGGGGCAGAAAGAAACACAGAGACAATGAAATAACAGGGAGAAAGCAGGCATCGCTGCAGAATAGTATTTCCAGATTTCAGAAGCTGCTGATACTCAGGTCAAGAGCCAGGGAAGAAGAAAAAAAGGACTCAAAAGCCAAGACAACTGAAGGCTTTATTTCAGGCCTCAAAGTTTGATTTCACTATTTCTGATATTTTAAAAAAACTCCTTTTTTTTCTCAGTGTGCAGAATTTTAAATGGCTGCTTTTGAAGGTTTAGTGCCTCTCATTCAATTCAAATTGCAGAGTCAGGCAAAATGTGCACACACCAAAAGAGGCATTTAGTGAGGAGAGAGACAGGGAAGGGCTCCTGAAGGAAGTGGCAGTAGATGGAGCTGGGCCAGCACCAAGGCAGAGCCCTGGTGAAGATGAGCCCGTTCTCTACCTCTCAACGCATCACAAAGACCCAGCGAAAGCTCTGGTCAGGACAGGCCCTTCAAATTCAGGGTTTCTGAGTCGTGGCCTTGTTCTCTGAGCACATCAAACCCTGTTTGCCATAAAATATGAACCATTTCACAGAGATTTCCAGGAGGAAGTGGGGAGGCAACAGCGCTCTTCGCTCCACATCCCTGTTTGATGCAGACAAGGAATTGCAAAGGAAATGGTTGCATATGCTCTTTATATTTTCTTCAAGAAAAATAAAGTTATATTAAAAAGAGACTCTTAAAAGGAGATACCATCAATGCTTTCTTGACAGCCCTGTGGCTTGCAGTGCATTCTTGAGGAGGCAGGAAAAGGTAAAGGCAGTAAAATGTGAGCTGGTTTATACCAGATAGAATTCAGTCCTAAGAAATGAGGTTTAAAAAGCTATTACTTTTGCAAGTTTCAGTGGAGCTTGGAGTATACTCATTTTTATTCCTTATCTCAAACACCACAAAAAGAGGAGAATTAAGGGGGACCCTCCCAACCTGTGGTACTTCCATGTTCCATTCACTCTCGAGGTCTGTAGTTGCCTGATGACAGATGTTGGTTTCGCTGCAGTTCAGTCTTCTTTTTACCCTGTACAGATGTGATTTACTAGATCATAAATCAGTCACTACTTTTGGAATTTCAACTAACAGATGTCCTCTTTAAAGATTTTAATATAAACACTGTTAACCCACTGATTCTTTTTTGAGGAAATGCCAGTTGTATATAAGAATGCCAATTGGCAGGAATGTAACTCGAACATTTGACATATTAATAGATTTTTTTTCTGGGTGAAATCAATTTATTTTTTATAGAGAAGGCATGGCTGCTTTAGTTCTCCATTAGAGCCCCAGCTTGCAGTATCTATTTGCTTGCAATGATGTCATTAACTGGAAAACAGATGCACTCATGAGCATCAGAAATCAATCATAGCTGTTGGCACTTTAATAAACAGCTGCCTTCTTAAATGGTTTGGAATAAACACTGATCATCACCAGCTCTTTTTGAAGGAAGAGCAGTAGGTTATAAAACTGCTGATTAGAGGAGGGGAAAACCTTGAAATTATAAACTTTAGTGGTTGAAAACCCCTGATTGAGTTATTTTAGACTGTCAAAAGATTTACAGAAGAAAATAATTGCAAGACACTGGCTGCTCTGTGCAATATCAGTCATATGACCGCAGGAATGGTGCCTGATACATTTTCATAAACTTTCTCCTTCAGAAATAGATTTTGTGTATTAATAAGTCATTTATCAAACTTGAGCAAAGCAGAATCTTATTGCTGCCTTGTGCAGTTCAGAAGGAATTTGTTTAAAGACACCAAATCCCTTCCCTTGGTCTCAGATGCAAACTAAGAGAAAGTGTTTTACCCTCCTTCTGCTTGGGAGATGCTTCTGCTTTCAGGGTCTTTTTACTACCTGTGCATGGACCCAAGGATTTGCCTTTGAGATAGCAGCTGCAATTCACAAAAGGTACCTGGGAAGAGGCGACCAAATATCAAACAGCAGCACGGTGCAGTAGCACATCACATCTCTCACACAGCACTCAGATTAGCTTCAACCCCACCTTGCTAAGTAGCTTATCAACAGAAGAGATGTAAGAATAATTCTACAGCAAATGATTCACATGGCTTAGTGACAGGAAAAGCAGAGATATGTTACAATATATGCTGCTGCTGCTGGTAATCTGCTTGTTCTGGCTGCTGCTGCTGGGTGTAACCTGCCCCTCTGCAGCTCCTGTGATTTTGGTGTACACTGTACTGTGCAAACTGGTCATCATCATCATCTGGACCTTTTCTAGTGGCAGTGGGCCCTGCTTGTGCAAGTCCTGGCGCTGTGGCACGAAGTTCCTTGTACCTCTTTGTCACAGCATTGTAAAAATGTCTGCACAAGAGATCAGGGCAGAGGAAAGGTGTTTATCTGCAGCTGAGGCTGTAGCTGTGTGAGGCACAGGCACGGGGCTGGCACGGGCCCTTCATGCAAGGCTTTGCACTTTGGGATTGTCACCTGTGGCCATGGCTTTGGGGAACTTACACTGGTGATGATGGAGATAAAATGGAATTCAGGAAAGTCATCTGGATTCTCTGGAGGCGTTACTTATCTCACCCAGCGCACCCATAGAGAGAGAATCCATGCTGCACTCTATTATGAAAAATAACTGCTCCAGTGTGCTCACAAAGGCTATTTGAAACCATATCCTTCCCTTCCAGACTGTGTATTATTTTATATTTCGGTCCTGTTTCCAAATGGCTCACAGAGGTCTATTGAACGATTATTCAGTGGAATCAACATCAGAACCTATCCTTTTCCCCCGGGGTCCTCATCTCTCTCAGCTCCCTGTCCCTGAGAATTCCACTGAGTCTCTTCCCTTGTTCTCTCTGTGCCACTTGGACTCTGCCAGAGGGACTTTTTCTCTCAGATCTTGTGTTCTGTACCGCTGCAGTCCCTGGCAGCCAGGACAAGGAAAGAGTGAAAGTCCTTTAGCTTCTTGTTGCATTGAGCAAAGCCAGCACAGGATGAATCATCAGAGATTTTTAGGTGCCAAACTCATTAGAGTTTTTACTGGCCATATATAAACTGAGATTTTAGGGGATGACACTTGACAGAATAGGAGAAGATCTGAAAAAATGTTTCAAGGACTGCTAATGCCATATATTAGTTCAACCAGTACTCAGAAAAAAGGAACCAAACAAAACAGAAACAACCAACCAGATATTAAGGCCCATGAATCTAACCTGAAGAAGGAATATCCCAGAAGCATCTTCCCTCTCCCTCCCCATTTCTCACGTTTCCCCTAATAAAGGAGCATTACTCCTGGCAATAAGACTTGTCTGGCCACAGTGTAGCTGTGATGTTCTTCTCCTGAGAAGTTATTCACACTTTCAGTGCTGCATGGGAACAACCCTGGGACCTGTAACTGCTTGATTTAGTGTGCAAATCTCACCCTTACATGTACACACGCTGGGAATGTTTTTTGCCTGTAGTTAATTTCGTGGACAACATCAGGCAAACATTAACAAACCAAGAAAAAATTTTCCCCCTGCAGGAGCAGAGCCTTACTCTGGGAATTCCTGGCACAGCTCACTAATGCCCATGACAGCAGCTGTCATGCAGTGGATGACAAGCAAATGCTTTCCTTCATTACTGAATATTTGACTATTTTGAATCCCACTCCACTTTCCTTACAAATTGTCATGTGAATGCTTTGTCTTTTTACTTTTGTCTGTGTAAGTGTTTCATGGCTGGCTGTGCTGTCTTCTGGGGTGGCCATTGTCCCCACTGCTGACTGCTGTCTGCCTCATTTACTCTCCAAAAACTTTTCAACATGTCTTAGAAATCCACTTAAGATCACGGGGCGTAGTTTCTAGGTTTCATTAGCTTCAATACAAAAGCAGTTTATGCTCCTTCTTTGTTGCTGTTGGACCTTGATTCCCACTAAAAGCAGCTCTCCAGGAAATGAGCAGTGCAGGGAGCTCACTCTGAGTCCTGTTACTGACACGGCAGTGTGGTGGCTTGGGAGAGGTAATTTAGTACTGCCCCAGATGAAAAATTACTTCAAAGAGAAGTTGCTCTTGCTGACTTCTTCAGGTCTGCTTGTGAAAACCAGGGCTCTGAATTTCAGCTGGCTGAGAAGAGCAGAAAACAAATGAACTGTTTTTTACCTTTGCCTTGCACCCACGTTATCAGAGTGCTAAGCTTGCTTTACCACTTTTGATTGTATCCTTTCTCCAGAATTTAACTTTTCCATTTTTAAGATGAGTGGCATAGTCTAGAAAATTTCTATGGCATATTTTTTTAATAACTCTAGATTTAGACCTTCTTTTGTGGCATGGTTGTCAAAACTCAAAGGTGTTAACAAAGGCAGTTCTGAAGCTCAGGACCACGTGCATGCATTACCTGTGTGTTGAAGAATCCACGGGAGGCAGAAGATACTTTATGTTTAGTGTTGTTTTCATGTTGTAGAACTGAGTTCAAACCTGCCTTCTGGCACAAAAAAAAGCATGTTTGCTATCCCTACTTCTAGGGATATTTTATGTTGGAATCAGTATAAATATCCCAGTGATAACATAAACATAATTTACTGTCATTTTGGTCGGAATAAGGCAGCGAGCTTCCCTGGATTTCGCGGACAATGGAGATAAGACTGTGATGTGGAGGACTGAGGAACAAATCCCCTTTTCATGTAGTGAAGTTCAGAGTAGAATTCAGTTTCACAGAGACTTCTGTGCACGAGCAGTGCAGTGCACTCTGAAGCGAGCAGTGACATTCTGGAGGCTCGGTGGCACTCGCGGCTCCAGCTGCCACTGTGCCCTTTGCCACTGCCCCCACACAGCCCTGGGCATTGAGGCGCTTCCAGAGGACAGGAGGAGTGAGATGGAGAGGGATTGGCAACAGAGCAGTGCATAATACAGTAGCTTCTTCCTTCACCCACTGCCCCTATCTGTAACCTTCCTCAATGCCTTTGAAAACTTTTTACTAAAGATCGGCCCGAAACTTCACATCTTTTAACCTTGGAAAGCCCATTCAAATTTTATGGCTTTTAGCCTGTATAATAAGCCAGGCCGAATCCTTCTGCTCGAGGAAGCTTTGGAGATGAACTCTCACCTTGTGGCTCTGATATCCTCCCCTCTGTTTTTTTTAATTTCATCGGTAAGCAGGGAAGGAATGGAGTATAAAAATCTGTAGAAGATGATCACCCCACATTTATGCGTGGCACACATTTAATTTGTCAAGTTTTCATTTGCTTGACTGAAACGGGAAAGTTTCTGTCCTAATCAGACCCTGAAATAGCCATTCCCTTTTCTTAAGTCTCCTTTGTAATACTGAACCCTCAATCCATTCATGGTGGGTGTATAGCATGATCCTGGGATGTGCAAAACATTTAATTAACCAGTTACAGCCTAAAGATGTTTCTCCCTTTTCCCAGTATGTTTGATTACCTGTTTTAAACTACCTGTGTTTAAATAATTCCTGTTTTTAAGCCATCTACCTGAGACAGAGACATGGTTGAAGGATGCATAGGTTAAAGATCAGCTCTGTTGTCACACAGTGCACCACTTTAATAAGGCAGCAGAGATAATTCATAGCAGGGTGTTAAACAGCCACAGGTACCTGTTCCATTGAGATTTTAGCTTTGTTTAGTTTATCTTACCTGCATCAGCATGTTACAATGCACACATCAGCACATAAATGTCATGCATGGCTAATTAATGTCTCTGAAGGGTTTCTGTTGCACAGGGTGTAAATGACAGGGACCCCACACTGCATTTTGCACACCAGTTTACTTCAAATGAAACAGCTTAAAGTTTTTTTCACGTCAGATTTGCTTAACTTTCAGATATGCACAATAAATGTATTTCTTTATTAGTCTCAGTATTTAACTCCAGCCTTTTCCCTGTCACATGAGAGCCACACATCAGGGGCTGGATGTGCAGAGAAAAAGGTGAATATCCTGTTGTGTTCCTGAGCACAACATCACTGAGAAACGTGGCCAGAAACTCACTGCTCTGTGTGCAAACTGAGTGTCACTGGGATCCAGATTAATAAGGAAGCATATTGCATGTGACTGGAAAGAGAGAGAATCTCAGAAATCAGGCCAAGGGCTCCACATTATGAATATTGCAATTTCACTAGTCAAATCCAGGTCAAAAGTGGTCAATACAAACATAAATCTATGCACCTGTCCACAGCATTCTGCTTCTATTCTAGCAGCCAGCAAAGCATTTCAGATGGAGCAATAAAAATTCCAGCCTAGGTAGTTCTTCTGCTGGGTTATGCTGCCCTGGATCAAAGCAGCCAAACTCCCAAATTCCTGATAGTGGCTGAGAACAGTTTGGACATGCTATAATTCATGAAGAAAACCAAAACTTAGGATAATTAAGCTACAAACCCCACCCCTCTAAATCAGTAAGAAATCATCAGAGATGTGTCTTTTTTTATTCTTCCCACAGGAGAAAGTGGCATACTTGATTTCAAAAGAGCACTTTAAACTTAGCAGGGTGGCTTTATTCACTCATTGTTCTTTTCCACAAGCCTGTCCCTCCAAAGCAAGCAATATTCTGGGTTTTTTTATTCCATTTATTTTCCTTTTTTCCTATCCTCTCTAACTTTGACTTTCTGGCATTTCAGTACATGTGATCCTGTCCCCACACTCTCCAATGTGCAAAGTCTGGAGAGCAAGGCACCTGCTATCAAAGCAAACAGGTTCCCTCACTTCCCACTGTGGTATTGTTTTTTCTGGCTCCAAAGTTCCCAGTGGTTTTGGAGACAGGAGCACACATCCTGCACTCTGTGACTCATCTTCAAAGTCATGTCTGTTTTTCCAAAAGCCTTTTAAGATGCTTCCTCAAAATACTTAAAAAAAAAAAAAAAAGAAATTCATACCGAATGATCATGAAGTGATTGAACACAGCAAATGTGTATAAATCCCCTGCTTTATAAAAGTACAGTCTGGAGAAGGAGAGAAGGCTGGTTTGTGTCCTTTGTACTTGCAGCCAAATTCTGGGCTAGCAGAGGGATTTTGGTGGGAATATGGATTATCTCCCAGCTCCTCAGATCATCTGAAGCAGCTATTGGTCTTTCAAACATGCACTTCCGGACTTAATTATCCCTCATTTCAGCTTCCCCTTCACCTTTTGGCGCTGATGTAAAGCAGGAGGCAGAATTTACTGCTGCTGGAGCTCATTAACACGACTGCTACTGCTCACAAAGGATAACAATGCAAAATGAGAGATGGGACTCTGCTGTGGTGGAAGCCAGCAGCAGTTTGGTGAAGCCACCAAAGGTGGGACAGTTTGCATCTGCACAAGGGCTTCTCCATTAGGCCACCTCATGGCTGCAAGTTAATGGGCTTCAGAATCCTAAACATAACTGCATCACCAGCAGTGTGAGCATCAGGGACAGCCATCCCCATCTGAGAGGGGCACAGCTCAGTGTGGGAGGAGAAAAGACACTCAGCCTTGCCCAGGCAGTAGCAGAAAGAACCCCCTTGGTATTACCAAAACTTTCACTGCCAACCCTGAAATTTGGCAAATGGGGCTCGAGGGTTGCTTTTTTTCCCCTGCATATAGAATATTTAAGCTGATACTGGAAACAGGAATAGCAGAGTCTTGGCTGGTAACTAACCTAACTGAACACTGCTGCAGCATTACAGATTTGGTTTTCATGAATGACTGAAATATTTGTTTGCAAACAGTGGCTTGAAACCTATTTTGACTGGGAAAACATTGCTCAACCTCACTCACTGCAAGCCTGTCCATGTCAGGATCTCACACATCCCAGGCTCACTGTCACAAACCCTGGACTGTGCTTATAACTCCCTGTGATTTTACAGCTCTCAGTAGAGTAACTTGGGGTGATTTATTTTTCCTCCTGTCTCCCCCAAATTATACCATTTTCACAGAGCCCCTGGGGAGTTAGACACCCTGAAACCCCCCCAACCCCTTCAGGCTCCTTTGAGAATGCCAGCCTAAATCCCAAGTCCTTTCCAGGTGGAATACTCCAAACAAGTGAAATCAGAGCCGGCACTTCTTGCTCTTACACACCTGCAGCTCATTTTCTCACAGGAACTGCTCACCACAAATAGCACAGAGAATGTAATTACATGTAACTTTTTCTATTATTTTTCTATTAAGGGATTTCTTAATGCAAAAAAAGTCTCACTTTTTTAATAACGAAGGAACAGAGAGATGTCTCAGCATCAAGAGGGTTTTAATTAGAAATGCTACCTGTAAGTACATCTAAACAGTTGGTAGCAGCCATGGAACACTTCTAATTATAATCATCATTTTGTTTTTCTCTCAGGTAGCTTAGCTCATTAATTACTTTTAAAAAAATCAAGTCTAGCATTCAGTTCTACTGTGCAATATAAAATTCAAATTAGACTGGTATCACTACCAAAATATTATGAGCTGATTTATATTAATGGTATTCTGTACACACAAATATCTGGAAGTTATTGTCTATAAATAAATTGAATGGAGTAGTCCAAACCTTTGGATTCCCAAAGTTCAACTGTGTTTAGGAAGTAATTGTCTTAAAGAAGTTTTTGTGTTAAGTACCTATGTTTCTGGGGTTTCACCTGTCTCATAACTACTTCTGATTACAGATGCACTGTGGGGCAGGATAAATTTAATCAGCACAGTAAGCTTAGGCAATGACAAGCAGCACAGGACTCTTTTCATTCCTTGTAATGACATCCTCCATGGACAGTCTCTGTGGTGATGAACTTCAATTTCAAAATTGTGATGACTAAAGGAGGTCCAAGTTCAAACTGCTGAAAATACAGCTCCTACATTTTTGTTTTACTTTACTCCTTTATGTCCAATTGACTTAAATGAGGTCACAACAGAAAACTGCTTTGAATAAGACCCAGACAAAACCTCTGCTTTTAGAAAGACCCAAGGTGCTCACAAAGATGTGCTGAAAAATGGGAGTGCTCAAAGCTTCCCACCACTCTGCTCAGTTTTAGCTCTCCCTGAGCCAGCACACTCATAGTGGAGCCTTCGCCTTGGGTTGCTTTTGGAGGATTTTGATACCTGTGGGGATGTGAGGTGAGGCTTTCCTCCCCTGGAGACACCACAGAACCACTGCTGAGGGTTCCATGGGAAGGAGTGTAGTGGTGTTAAGGAGCCAAACCTTCCTTCTAAGGGTGATGTGCTGTCTCTTGTTTTTTCTGTGCTATATTCAGTCCAGTCCTCATGTAAATGTGTTATCGGGATGTCTCTTCCATGAGCCCATTATCTTTACACAGAGCATCTTTGCTTTCAAGTTCAATATTTTCAGAAAGCTCTGCTCCTTCTGGCGCTTTGCTCAAGTTCACTTAGTCCCATGAAGAAAACTAACCATGAAAAGTCACTCTAGTTCAAGTGACTGCACTGGAATAATTTTGTGCCAGTTTTTCTTAAAGGAGAAAGGAAAGCAACACCCTCAGCCCAGCTTCAGCTGTGCAGTCTTTTCTCCAGCTTTGTAAATGTTTACCCTCTCGTTTGTTCAACAACAGCTTATTTTCGCACTGTAAACAAAGGCCTTGTGTTTAACAGCGTTAATTTGACAGTGTACAGTGTTGACAACATCCCACTAATATGTGCTGGTGCTTGTTAAGAGGTGTGTTGAGCAGCAAAGCTGTACTAAGCTCGAGAAGAATGATGCAGCAGCAACAGCATCCTTTGACTCTCTGGGTGGAGGCAGGTCAGAACTGCTTGGCTCAGAGTCCTCTTGCTGTTTGCAAACCTCAGTACATCACAAACAGTGCGTGAGCTGAGCAGATCTGAGTGCTGAAGTGACTGGAAGGAGCACTTGGCTCTTTGGGATTTCTGTTCTGACTTACAAGTAATGGGATGATAGGAAAAAGTTGTGTTCCTAAGTACAAAACTCACAGCACCGATTTGGTTGGGTTTACCTGAACAAACCCTTAAATAGAATGCTTCAGAGATGGCTGCATTTTGTGAGTTTACCATATTGCTCCTCAATTTCAGACTTAAACTAAGCCACTGCGGTGTCAGAACCCTCTCACTGAACCCACGGTTTACTTATTTCAGTCACATTCAGCTGGCATCAATGTTCTTGGAAATCCAGAAGAATTTATGTGGGAGATGGAGTGCTTGCTCTTGAATAAACCAGGATAAGAATTACGACTAAGGCTGGAATGTAAAGAGAAATGAGGTCTCAGGCTTAGAGCGAGAATGTTCTGAGCTATTTTCTGTTTCCAAGTGCTCGAAATAAGTACCATATTAGAGAGGGAAAGTTATTATTGTAAACTTCTTCCAATTCAGAGTATATAATAGAGATGTCATGGAGGAGATAAACTGTATTTAATTTTATGTTTGAGTTCTGTTTGTTTGTTGCTGTCTCAGGGGGGAGGGAGCAGAAGGTTGTTTCTCAAGTCCTTTAGTCTTTAAAAATGTCAGGGTTTGATGCAGTGCTGTATAGTATGCACAATTTTTTCTCTCCATGATCCAGAAATGATTGTGTTGTGAAATGCTGAAAGCTTAGGAGCTTCAGAATAACTGGAGGTAGTTTAAGTATGAAGTACTGAAGTATGTTGTGTCTTAGAGGATTTTATGTTGGATTTTATTTGCAATGATGATGTGGAGAAATTCTGTCGTCATTTGCAAATCGCACACCGAGCTGAGGAGCTGGATTGCACCCAAAGTGAAGCGTTGCTCACTTTCTCCTCTGCTCCTCAGGCCCTCACTTCACATCGTGGTGGCTGCAAAAGCAGCTGCTGAAGGCAGTGTCTGATGCCAGCAAGAAGCAGCTTCTCTGCTCAGCAGTGTCTGGTGCGTTTGCGCTTCGCTGCCTTCTGTGGGGAGGCACTGGGGCACCACAGCTGTCTCCAAACAGCAGCCAAGAGCCAAGGGGGCTTTTTTAAGTGTTTGCATGCCTGTGATTCAGTAATTAGAAAACCAGGGGTCTATATCTGGTCCTCCTGCCAACACAAAGTTCAACAGTTCAAAGTGCATCAACAGCTGAAGTACCTTTTGACGTTAATAAGAGATTTGTGATAAACATTAGTGCTCTGAGGTTTTTTGGTTTTATTGGCAACTCATTTCAGCAGTCTGGAAGACTGTGGAGTTTTATGACAAATATTAATTTGATTATGTGCCAGTGGGGCTTAGCACAGCCCCAGCATATGTCATTCCCGGGGTTTACACTGGGCAGGAATGTCAGAAGACATTTGTACAGCACATGCTGTGTCCTGGTGATGGCCAACTGACTTGAACTGGGATTGTGTATGAGTTGTGCTTGAGAAAAACTGCAGGACTGAATTGACTTTGAATTGTCATTTCCCTTGAATTGCTCAAACCCTCCCACCCCACTCCCGAAATATAGTTAAATGATTAAAATGACTGCCTAGACACAGCTGTTAATAAAATGTTAATGAAATCAGATTAAATCAGATCCATTATAGTTTAAACATTAATATTCCCCTATTGAAACTCTGGTACAAAGCTGAGGATTCCAGATGTCCTCCAGGGAGGGGCTGTGGTAAAGCTGAAACCTACACACCATAGAAATCAACCTATGAAAGGATGTGTAAGGTCTGATATGTGTCATTTGCTCTGCACTGATCATTTAATGCTGGAAAAAGTTTCTAGAAGGTGAAACCCCCCCCCCCACTGTGGCATATTCTGAAACAGAAAGCTGAATCATTGCGTTAAGGCATTGATTGTGTACATCCAACACAAACATATCTAAAAGGACGTTGTTGGAGATATTTGGGACTTTGGCTATGAGTGAGGACAGCCACCCAAACTGTTTGCACCGTGAGGCCTCTCAGTGCTGCTGCTCCGTCCTTTCTGCCCCTTGCTCCCTGCTGATACTGGACCCATCACAGGGAAAATTAGATGAAGTTGTTTTCCTGTTGCTTTATTGACATCTTCCTTTTTCTGGCTTAGACCTGAGCCCAAGCTGTGGCCTGGAGGGAACTCTGCTGCTGCATTCACTTGGGACAGCACATGGTGCTAGAGCCGGGGCTGTGGGTGTGCCCCCCCTGCCGTGACTGTGACTGTGGTGAGGCTTGGGGAGGACAGGATTAGCCAGAGATTCCTCCTGGTAAGGATCAGCACCTCTCCTTTCTCTCCAGAGGGCAGGACACAGGGGAAGCACTGCCACTGATGTATTTATGGATTATCTTACTTTGGGGGTTTTTGTGGGATGGTCTTGTCACCCTTAGAGACTGCTATGACTGAATCACAGCCTTCTGGAATTTGTGTTTAACTCCTGGAAGTGCACTAATCTCTGGCTGGAGCATCAGGCAGTAACCTTCAGTCATTTATACACCTGTAACCCGTCTGTCCCCTGTTTGTCACTGCTCCTCCATAGGCACAGATCCATTTCATTCAGCCTGACTACCTAGGACAAGCACTGTGTCCACTTCATCATTTTTATTGCTCTCTTCAGTAGTGTCTCTAGTTTATCAATGTACCTTCTATAGAGGAGAGCCCTAAAATATATATATGCACTACATCAACCTTGAGCTGAGTTTGTGTAACTGGGAGTTAATCACCCCCACGGCCTCATCCCCTCCCCTCAGGTGCTGGATACCTTCTGCTGGGTGCTAATGCTCCCAATTGCCTCCCAGTTCCTGTGAGGAAAAAGTTCTCAGCCCACAACATTTAGTTTCCTGTGTCTAGAATTTAAATACCATAAACTTCATATGTGGAAGGATTGTGCTGCTCACTCATTTTCAGTCTTTCCATTACTTTCCTCCTGTTACAGTACTTCCTTCCAATTTTTTTCCCTCTGATTGACAGCCTTCATTTTTATCTTTGTTTGTAGAATTTTGTTTCCATTCTTTTTTTCCTGTTCCTGCAACAGAACTGCCTAAAATAGAAATTTCCCTTGATTTCTGCCCATCATTTAAAATTTATTTCCTGTGAGCTTATTACCTGTTCTCTGTTGTAAGTGTGGCAATTTCCAGAGCATACCCAATTATACTCTGAAGATAAACCCCAGTTTGAGTGGGACAATAGTGACACTGCACCATGAACATGGTTATTGCTTTCACCAGCTGTGTTTTCAAACACAGCAGGGAGAAACGTGTCAGAGTGCATGTCCTGAGGACTCAGAAAGGTAAGTAGGGTGTGATTCACCACCACCACATGACAAAGGTTAGCTGAGCAAAAAGCAAAAAGCCTCAACCTCTTTCTTCCAGAGAAGAGAAAAAAAACCCAGTCCTTTGTCGTGTGTGACCAGGAGTTTCTGTTACTTACCTGCACTATGGGTATTTATTGTTGTAACTCTTTTATGGGTGTTTTGCTATTTCTTGTTCCAAACTTATAGCAGCAATGCAATATGGATCTCATTTCTTTAAAGAAAGAAAAGACCTAAATATCTATCCCACAAATCCAGATCAGGAACCTACTGCCTGTGCATATGCGTGGTACAATCCCCTCCTTCCTGCCTGTGAGATGAGCACACACCTGCACAGTGAGGCTGATGACAGGAGCTCCAGCTCTCATGGTCAGAGAATTACACATCTGGAAACCAAAATTCTGCACTTGCCATTTCCACAACCTCTGTCCTCCCCCCAAAAACCTAGTGGCGGTAACCCAGAGACCAGAGGAGGAGAAAGCAGCCATAGCATCAGGTAAACCAACAAACTATCAATAAAAGCATAGAGCTGTAGTACTCTGGTTTCAGTACTGCATCAATAAATTATTTGATCTAATATACAGAATATCAATGATATATAGAATATCACATCAACAACAGGCAGCCCTGAGCTTGGTGATCTCTGGAACTGACTTTGATCACTGCTGCCTGGCAGAGCTGAGGCTCACTGCATTGATTAATTCACTTCTAGGAGGGTTATGACTTCACTTCTTTAATCCTTTCTAACTTTTAGTTTGTAGAGAAAATGATACTGTAAGTTTTAATCCTGTCATGAGGATACTCATTTTAGGTTGGGCCTTTATCAGGCTATTCCACTTAATGTCACTAAATAAGATGATTGGGAAACAAAACAGCAAGGCATAAATTTTCCCTGGTTCTTTGACAACTCATGTTGTGTTCATCTGTGCTTAAACACAGTTCTGAGCCATAACTTTAACTGGGAGATGTGAGAATATTATCAGGGAATGATTCATAGCATTAGATATCACCCTCCTCTTGCAAAACATCATCTGTGCTACACTGTTCAGTTTGGGTTTTTTCATTTGTCGCATTAATGTGAGTTGTGAGCAGAGCTCCAGAGGCAATGTATTGCATACAGGAGTTGTTATAGAACATTAAGTCCATCTCATAATTAAATGCTCTATCTATTTTCTTGTAAACAATAAGACCATAAAAGAGGTAATAGAAAAAAATGATGTCCCGAGTGTAATGGCTTATACAAAATATGGCCAAAAGAGCTCAGCATTACAGCCTGCTGGAGGTGCCAAGTCCTCTGGCTTTGTCCTTAACCCAGTGGAGAGAAGTTACTCTCATCCATGGGCTTTTGAGCACAACAGATCGTCTCTTCATGGGCTTTGAGCATTGCATGGCGAGGATTCCCCAGCTAATGAACGAAAGAATGCATTTTTCCAGATACCAAAGTACTTTAAAAAGAGAGTTTTGTAATCAATTTAAAAGCTAGACCTGAATTAGTATCAGATTTTCCTTATGTTTAATTAAGTCTAATTAAACAATGCAGACATCTTCCTGTCACCTGTGGTGTGATTATGTTAAATATTTAATGTGTGTGAAGGATTAGGCTGCACATCTAATCTATATCTAGCAATCTGTTCTCTCTCTGGAGTATTTTTTATTTAGTTCTGCTTTTGTATAATGAGCTGCATTTCAAAGGAAATTGTTAAATACTTTGGTGGGAAGGGGATGTGTCATGCTGCACCGTGTGCAGGGAGAACATTGCTAAGGAGGCACAGAGTGTGGGGGCTGCAGTGCCCTGCCAAGGGGGTGTAGCAGGGACGGCCCACTCCGCCTTTCTGCGAGGGGAAGGCATCAAAACCAAACCTTTCTGTTTGTTTCGGAGCTTCAGTGTATCCCTCTTCCCCAGCAGAGCCAAATGATTAAGGACTTTGAAAATCCCAACACAGGGTTCACATTGAAAATATCCCTTGCAGCGTGCACACATTTCAAGGTTGCACATTTCTTAGACTTGTTTTCCCAAGGGGCTGTCAACTGTGTAATAGAAAAATGTATTTGTACATCTCCCCCCTCCTGAGCATCCCCCACCCCTTCCTAATCTTTGCACTGCCTCTGAAACACAGGAATGCATCTGTATATCTCTGGTCACCTCTTGGCATGAGCCCCTTCAAAGGAGAGGCCAAGGATGTGTTTCTGGGAGTAAGTGCTTTAAGAGATGGGTATTTGCATCTGGTCTTAATAATCACCTTCTGTAACAAAACCAGTGGGAAAAAAAAAAACAGGCAGCTATTCATCAAAAATGGGTTAAATGTATTCTTATTCATGCTATAAAAGGCACATAAAATACTTCTCTGGCAGTTTATTTGCATTAGCCATTACTTGCATCTGAGGACAAAAGACAAATTCACATAATTATTTTTCAATTGGTTGGGTCTGTGTCTGTGTAATCATTTTTTCACAGTGTATGAAGCCCTTTTTCAATAGACCATAACAGTAATAGCTATTTCTTATTTACAACTGGAGGAGAAGATCCAGCAACCAGATTTTATTATGCAGAGTGAACTTTTCAAAATTAAATTAGCAGAGCTAACGTGGTGGCCCATAGTAAACTAATTAGTTGTTAGACTGTTGGCAGAGATAGTATCAACTCTTTCAGACTTCCTAACAAACATCCTCAAAAATTACAAGCAAAGGGTTTCTATTGCAGTTTGGTTAAGCATGAAAATATTCATTCTCTTTAGTCAGAGAGAGAAGGTGAAGGCAGAAGGAGCAGCTCAGGGGCAGAGCCAGGCAGCAAATGGGCCCCAAACCTCCCTGATCAAAAGCAAAGCCCAGCCAGGCGGATGAGAGGTTTTATTGCCACAGTTTAAGTGGCTTGAACATTGGTATCTTTATGATCTCTGGATAAACCCAGAGGCTTTGATCTACAAAAGCAGTACAGGGTCCAGGGGGGTTTGTGGAACAGAGCTCGATGGGGTAACCTGGGCCAGACAATACTGCTCAAACAAATGAACACACCCACCCATCTGCTGTGGGGCTGTGACTCCAACAACACCTTCCTGGCACCTGTTGGGAGCCTGGACCCTCCCTGTCCCACAGCCTGACTGGCTGCTCAGGAGGAGCTCTGCACTTATGTAAAATTAACCGGGTGTTCGTTATGAAATCCACGCCGCATCTCATTAGAAGTGCTCTGTCATTGAAAGTAGAAGGTGGAGGCTTTTTAAACTGGGGTTTTGTTGCCCTCTAGTGAATGAGGTCAGCATTATGCATGGGAAATTATTTTGATCACTGCATAATTAATGCGTTCTGAATTGGTACAAGAGTGCAGCCAAATTGTATCCTGTTCCCACTTGAATTAGTTAACCTACGGATACTCTTTCTCACAATGTGTTGCTTCCTTGCCTGAGCTTTTTTTTTTTTTTTAATTCTTGCAACAAGAATGCACGACTGTGTGGGTATCATGATAAGGCAAGGAAGCCAGAGACAAAGAATAAATCAACTAAATGGATCTGCAACACAGTAGCTTTAATACATTAGTATATACTTAATATGTCTCCTGAAAAGAATGTCTAATTATACTGTCATGGCAAAAAATGCATTTTCAATAGTGATAAATTATGCCATCATTTACTTTCTGAGAACATGCTGAGATTTATGAAAGATCACTGCAAAATTATCATGCTGGCATTAAAAAAAAAAGCCAAACTCAGTTATCACTGGCATCAGGAAAGAAAGAATGGGGAGAAAAGCCCTTTCAATAGTGAAATAGAGAGTAGACTTGGTAAAATGTTATGCAGTATGAATATATGCTGCTATGTAATGAAATTTAGCCTTAAATTGCACTTTTTTTCTGACTTTGTTATCTGCTAGAGACTATTTTGGGGCTTAGATGAGGAGGTTGTCCCAATCCTGTGTATAGCTGGAAGCCACAGGGCCCAATTCTTCAGTGACTAGAACTTGACAGTTTTGCTTATCTGGTGTAAGAGCAGGAGGAAGTGAAGGAGTATCAGGCCCCAGAACAGCACATTAGAAAATATGAACTTATTTCATGTGGTCTTTGCTCAAACAGCCCCCAACTCGGCTGACCTGGAGTGCACAGGCAGAGGCAGCTGTTATGGACCTGCTTTTCTTGCACGTGGCTTGAATTCTGTTTTGCAGGGTTTTATCCTTATTCCTCACTTATTTTCCAAAGAAGCCTACAGAACTGATGCCATTTTGTGGCAGCCTGTTCTGCCTTTGCCATGGGCTGTCTTGTGCATCCCAACCCATGGATGTGGAGCCACCCCTGGCTGCAGGCTCAGCTCTGGGCCATGAGGAATATCCCCTGCTCCATCAGCTCCTCCACTTGCAGGCAGAGGAGCAGCTCTCCCAGGCAGTGTTGTAGTCCCTTGTGCTTTTTTTCTGCATCACACACGATCCAAAAATATGCAAATTCTTTTCCTCTCTCCACACATCCTCCTACCAAGCCCTTTCTGAGCTGATGCTTCCCTCACTCGAAGGTATGGACCTTTTTAGTGGATGGGATTTCTCTGCTGTTTATTCTAATGGGGTTGGGAACAAGGTTAATGTTTCCTGGGAAAGGCAGTCCTGTCTATGACTGGAGAACACAGAGCTGAAACACTGGCTACCAGGGATGAAGGGAGCCCACACTGGTGTGGGACTGGGTAACCCAGCAAGGTCAATTGGGGCTTGGATAAAGCTCAGAGAAATCAAGCAAGTCCTTTATCAACCACTCTGGGAGGAGAACACAACTTAAAATCAAGGCAATAAATAAAATGCTGTGGTGCTTGCTGCACTCCATGCAAATCATCTATAAAAACATCCAGTCTGATTTTTTGAGAGTGCAGGAAGAGTTCCTTGTTTTAATGCAGGTTGGTTTTTCATAATTACTGAGTGTTTAGACTGCTCCTGACAGACTGGCTGGGGTAGTTGGGAGAAATGGGACATTTGATGAAAATTCTTATTTGGAATAAGAGAAATACACTCGGTGCCACGCAGCACAGCCCGAGCAGTCTCACTGAATTAAAAAGGCTTTCTAGTAAAACCAGATAACCAGGAGTACAATGATAATAGCTGAGATAAGTAATTCCATCCACCAAAAAAAAAAAGGTCTTGGTTTAAACAAATAAAATACAAACATAACTCTTAAGTGTATGAGATGCTGTTAAATACCCCAAACAGCAATGCAACCTGTCTTCAAGTAACAGTTGCCTTCATTGTCTGCTGCTGAGAGATTTCCAGCAAATCCTCTGTGGTCCCATTGTAATTTTCCACCTATTGGCTGTTGTGATTTGCTCAGCAGTTCCCTGTGCCAGCACTTCTCAGTCCTGTCACACGACAGCAGCAGTCCCAGTAACGCATGGACACAGTTCATGGCCAATAACGTCGCTGCCTCCGTTTGCTCTGCCGCATCTGTGATCTCAGAGCAGGAATGTGAATTAAAAACAGATGTATTATTGGCTGAGGTGTTGGGGCACGAGGACAGGCCCCGACCCTCACTGTGCTAATGTGGGTGTGAGCGACAGAATTGACTTCAGAGCAGTTCAGTGGCATTTTGGTAGCGACAGCTGGGGTAGTCCAGGCACATTCTATGGGCTGTGATTGTTGTATGCAGCATATTCCGTACCTCCAGCACCCAGCACTGAATTGCCTTTTAACTTTTTAGCTCTATTTTAGCTGCTGCAAGACATTTTCTTCCTAACAAGGATAATTGGCAGTTGCTTTCATTAGTCCAAGTTAGCAAACACAAACCAATCTCTTGTTCCCAGCAAACTCTTAATTTTTTAGAAAGTTTTTCCCTCTAGTCATTAGCAAGTACTTTTGGCCATAAGAAAATTAACAGCTTTGGTGTATTTTATCAAGACATTTACATTCATCTTCTTCATGTTTTACACTTGTTCCTTAACATTTTTTCTCACATGGTGAAATTTTTGTAAATATTGCTGCCTTCCTCTCTGAGTCTGCACACTCTCTGGAAAATGCTATAAATAGAGAGGGTTCCATTGGAATGTACTATTTGCTGTTTCTAAAATTCAACATTACGCTTATGCTAAAATTCAAAAATACTATTGCAAGTTCCACACTGAGGGTCGAAAGTGTTTCCTGAATACGTGGTAACTACTTCAGGGGGTTGTTGCTGTTGACATGGCAGGAAGAACAAGTCCACAGTTATTATTTTGCTTTTCTTTCTCTCTTTATTAAATACAGAGGTGATAATTGCTTGGTTTTGTTCACAGCTGGCACTGAATGATAAGTTTTCTCCTCATTAGGCACATAAACCACTGACAGACTTGCTCAGCTTCTCCATTTTCACCAGATAAAATCTCAGCTGACTTTAGTCCCTTTAAAATGAAGGTCATATTTGGTCCCAATAAGGATATTAAGTTTGCTTGTTTATTTTTTTTAATTTGAATCGCATTAATAAAATTTTCTTGGATGAAAAGAGGCATTTTAAGGGAGATGAGAAATGATGTGACCTGCCAGTCACTGAAGCTCTCCACTGCAGGAACCTGTGTGCCATGAGGTGAGAGCACATCTATGACTGCAAAATTAGATGAGATCCTTACACTTCTAATTTTAAAATTTCTGAGAAATCCTACCTTTAAAACACAAAGCAATTCTGCATGCTTCCGCACTCACTAATCTTCACTTTCAGTTTATTTAAAAATGAATCTTCATTTTCTTTACATTTATTGAATCGTATTTATTAAATTGAATACAATTTATGCAGAACAAATATTAGCTGTAGCACAAAATGACCTACTGAGCTCAAAGTCTGCAAGAAGAAAACAGTTGTGCTAATAAGATCTGGCTTCACTTACAACACTCCCGCAACATGAATCACTAGAAAAAATGCTTGTTTCTGTGACTGAGTGGACTGAAAACAGGACATTGCCAACCAAAGAGAGACAGCTTCTGCATGTGTGATTGCTCACAAATGGCTTTGACACAATGAGTAATTAAGAGCATTGTCTCTCACCAGGTTATTGCCAACACCCACCTAAACCTTCTTTTCAAAATGCTCAAAAATATCATTTCACCCTCAGTGAACTCCTGTACCCTGAGTGCTGCAGAGCTCTGTGGAGTTTGTGTGTCCTACAAATTATTCTCCATCCGTGGCTGGTGGGAATAACAGGGCAAAGACTCGGGTTTCTTTAATCCCTTCAGACATCCTGGTCCTGACTCATGTTGTGTGTTTCCATCACGCATCCCTGCAGCCTGCTGGAGTTTTGTCACTGTGAACCCAGGGAAGCAGATCTGACCTGATGGTTCAGAGGAACGTGCACTTCTGGATGCTTGCTTAGAAAGCCACACCCTGGCAGTGTAAAAGTTGCTGCAAAATGGTTTTAAACTGATGGAGATTCAAGAGTAACTCAGAGAGTTGAAAAGTCAAGCGCAGCATTTGACTTCAACAATAGGTACAGTTTTGTAACTATAGAAGAGTTTTGGAGCTTTCATGGGTTAGTGGGATTGCTCTGATCTGATCCAGTGCAATTTGGAGCCAAAGTTTCGCCCAAGAATTGATTACTTTGACTGAAAACAAGATTTGGATTTGCACACACAACCCCCTCTTCAAGGATGCTTTCTCTGGGAGGTTATGGGAAAGATGGTCAGTGATAAAAAAAGAATAACATTTGAGGATTTAATTTTTTTTTTAAGAATACCTGCAAATTTGAAGGGCAGAAATAATTATCTTTCCTGCTGTAATAGTCACAGATTTTCTCAGTCGAGAGAAAATCTCCAGTTAGATTCTTTAGAAACTGCAGTAGTACAAACACAGGAAATGGATGTTTGCTGTCATCTCTTCAAACCTCCAATGTTTGCTTCATTAAACTCATGCAAAATGTTGGTTCATGTGTGGGTCCTTTCCTTTCTGCAAAATTTTTCAGTCCTCCTTTCTGTTTGTTCTTCCTTCCTATTAGTGATTCTGAGGATATTTTGTACCTTGTGCACATTTTTTCTTATTAAAAATGTAGGAGTAAATATTGCTCTTAGGGGTTTTGGAGTAAATCCAGAATTAACTTGATGCTGTCATGGAGCTTCCTTCATTTTTGTAGTGCCATATATCAGTGCTCTGAGCCAGAGTCCCTGCATAACATAAAATTTAAATTCTACCCAACAAAAATATTTCAGTGAAATGTTTTTCCATCTTTCCTCATTAATCAAAATAACATGTTTCACAGAAAAACAAGCCCTGATCGCTCTCTTTGTGAAAAACTGAAAGTGGATTATCTCGTTAGAAAATGTAAATCTCTGGAACCTGAATGACACATTTCAACTACCCACAAATCAGATTTTCATTCCAAATAAACTTCTTTTCTGTTTTTTTTTTGTTTAATTGTAAAATCCTAAAGCCTGTCAAAATCTCAGAGTGACACATACAACAGAAAATCAGATTGCTGCCCACCTCTATTAGTTTCTATAATAGTCTTCAACTACAAGGAGGAAAAATGAAGCATTAGGAACAAAACTGTTTCGATGACAAGATGCATCTGAACTTCTTATTTTCTGACAAATAAGAGGAATATCTTTACATTTCTCTTTTCTGCTTTCCAGTTTTCTGGCAGTTATTTCTCTGCTGTCTTCAGTGCCAACAGAAATGAAAATATAAACCTTGATTTCCAAACCGCAAATCCCACTCTGCGGCTGTGGGACTGTGCACACACATGCTGGGCACATTTTTTTGTCTGGTGCCAATTAAAACACATACACCAAGGCTTGTGTTTTTATCTGACCATGCCTTGATGTTTATTTATAATAAGGTGTGCATTTTTGGGAGCCCTTTTTCCTCCCCCAGAGAAGCAGGAGATTGGTGTGTGTCTCACTTGACAGATGACGGTGGCATTGACTCGAGTAGGATCATCAAAACCAACACACTTTGACAGAAAAGGCTTCATAAATAATGTGCATCAGTTTTTACTCTGTCAGTGTAAATGCATCTCCTCCACTACTGGTTTCCACTTGTTTTATCCAGAATGTCTAAGAATAATGAATAAATCATAGTCTTGTATACATATATGGATGCATATGTATGTGTATATATTTATACATAATTCATGCTATAAATATCTATTTTGGTCTGGCACAGAGGTCACATATGAGTGGAGGTGTGTTAAGACACTGTACCTAAAGGATTAATCTAGTTTCAGATGCTGCAGATTATTTCATTTAACAAGAGAAACAGATGAATACAGATCATCTTGATGCAGTCTTTTTCCTTTTTTTTTTCTACCCCACAAAGAACGTGCAGCGTTTGTGATCCCCACTGGAAAGTTCTTTTGCTTATCACTCCTGGCTGTTTCCAGTCATTAATTGGCCCCAAATTGCTCATTAAGTTTTTCTGAGCCTGCCAGTTCTCCTAAGCTGTATGTGGTGCTTCCTTCTGCCTTCTCTCTTTGGTTCTCTTGTCACATAAATCTTCATAAACAAGAGTCATTGCCTTTCCTTCCATGTGTGTTTAAAGGAGTGGCACAAGTCAGTGTCTTGGGTTTGTTTTGAGTTTCTGGCTCCACACAGGAGCATAAATTGTTGATATATTTGCTTTTGTTTATACAATATATTTGAAGAACATAAACAAAAGAAGAGACATATTTTGCTTCGAGCTCCATTTATTGGGCAGATTTTACACCATCTTACTTCAGTGATATTTAACCTGTTTGTGACTTAGAACACAAAATTGATAACTTCAGCATACAATTTAGCCTCTCCAGTTACCACATGGCCTTCAGCCTGTTCCATCTCTATTTTCTCCACAGGATAAAAGACACTCTTTGTTTTCTAAATCACTGTGCAGGTCCCCATTGCTCATTTGCAAACTATAATTTACACAGCGTTGCAACACTTCAGTACTGAAGCACCTGGGAAAAAAAGAGCTGCATAGAAAAGGTGCAATATTGTCTGGAAATTAGCCCCCGGGACTGTGGGGTACAGAGCCCATTTTTGTCTATCATTTGCAGAAAAAGAAGATAATTTAGACCTCACCGATGTATAATTACTACCCGAGGAGTAATATCTTCATTGGGCAAGAAGAAAGGAATGGAGAAGGGTCCTCAGGAGAAAGGTCTTTGACTAGAGCTGTTGGCATCAGCCCTGGATGTGATTGGATTTTATAGATATGATACACTAACAGAGGCACTCGTCCCCCAGCACAGGAAACGCCTCTGAGCTGGGGCTCTCAATGCACTAATTGCTCTGTTTAACACAAAGACAGTTGTGAAATGGTATTCTGATACAAAAGCCATGTTATCTGCATGCCCTGGGACTCCTACTGAGTCCTGGATCAAGCACCCTCCACCTGAGAATAAATGACAAATTACTTTTCTACTTTGCTCTTTCTCCATTACATCTGAAATGCAGGATGTGGTCTGTGGAATATTTTCAGACCACCTTGTTCTCCCCAAAATATCCAAAACATGGCTGAGTTCATGGCACTCAGAAAGTGCCAAGTCTAACATGATTTTAGTGTATTCTAGGACATTTTTGCCTTTCAAATGAAATCCAATTCTTTCCTGGGATTGTACACTCCTGAGGAGTGAGTTTGGGAGAAGCTTTGTTTAAATTGCTCAAACACATTGCAAGGGAAGAGGAGAAAATGAGAGGAAGGGATCAGTGCCTATGGAAGACAAAATCCTCTCTCTGCTTTCTTTGCACAAACCAGCCTTGTCCACACCCCTCACAGTGAGAGTGAACCATCGTACCCTGTGCTGCTGCAGGGTGTGAGCCACCAGCCCATGTCCAAGGATGTCCAAAGGGAGAGCTGGCAGGACTGCTGAGAGGGCAATGAGTTCATCCCAGGCTTCCCAGAATCCACTGGTTGCATTTTGGAGATGGGTTTGAGTTTGGGCTTGTTGTATTTTTTTCTGTTTCTTTGGATTTTGCTATTGAGGGAGGAAAAGTAGGTTTAAGTTATGGTCAGGAACTTGACAAGTTTAGAATTGGTTGGCAAATCCAATATATTGCTGGCAAAGTTTGTGAAACATCAAAGTGCAAGAGGTTGGAACACCTACAGTAACAAGTAAGAAGCAAATGATGACAGAGTGAGTGACTAGGGTGTTAAATAAAGTCACAACAAAACCTGTCACTGGTTTTCTGACAAGCTTTGGAAGAGCACCTGACAAGGTGTTCTCACATTAATAGCAGCAGTAATTGTTTGATTACATGAATGCTTTGAATGCAACAGGGCTATTATTTTGTCTTTCAGTCTTCATAAGAAACAGGTTTTTGGTCACCATATCGCACTTTGGCAAAGTTGCTGAGCAGTTTTGTTTTCGTATTAATTTAAGATGTCCCTTTTCCGTGGGAAGAGGATTTTATTTTGACAAAGAGCAGTAACACTCAAGAACTCCTGATATTTAATGTATAGAGAAGGTCATGAATTTATGTCTGTGCTGGGGCAAATATTACAGTCTCCCTGCCAGAGATGGATGACACTTGTGCTATGCCTCACTGCAAAGGGAGACAGTAAATCAGAAGATGTTACTTCTCACCTTGCTGAAGCTGTAAAGTGGATATAGCATTTCTTTATATTGAATGATCCAGTTAGGGACGGGAAAGGTCAGGTCACACAGAGCTGGGCTCCCCAAAAGGCAGAGTTACCTTCCCAGAGTAACTGAGACACCTTTTGAGACACTGGGTACTACATTTTGGTAGCAAAACTTAATAAATACCTGGCTGTCCATCACTGTCTCTTTGCATTGTCATGATGAAGCTTCTTTCTGACATCTGATTTAAAAAGAGATTGAATTGTCACTTCTGTTAATGCAGGGTTTATGCTGCTCTCACCATGGATCAACCCAGAGTGCAGAGCTGGTTAGGCAGTCCCTGGGAAATCCCATCAAATTATGTCTGGGGAACACGTCAGGGTTTGCAGGATGGTTTTTTTTTTTCCTTTCCTGTGCTCTGCTCCATTACCTCATGTTGCTGTAAGATTTGACAGGCAAACCGAGGCAGCAGCTCCTTTTAGGGAGCTCCCCAGCACATTCCAGTCGGTGTGAAGGGGAGGTTTGGGCAGGTGTGGCTTGGTCTCTTCACGTCCGAGCCATGGGCAGAGCAGCCTGAAGCCTCAGGGGCTTCTAAACAAAACTGCTTTGCTCCCTGGGAACTCAGCAAGAAACTTGCCTTTTGGGACAGCAGACATTTAATGTGAGATTAAGGTGGTTTTGTGGGTTTGCTAAGAATATTTCAGATCAGTCAAATCAACTGATGCACATGGACATCTTCCCTAAATTGGGAAAGTGTTCTAAAGCTTGTTCTAAAGCTAAGATTGCACCTTAACTTCTGAATTATTTCATAATCTTGGATATTTTCTTTCATTTTTGCTTTACTTTGCAGGGTATTCACTTAGTGGTTAAAATTTGTGGGTTGCCCAACCATCTCACACCTTTGCAAGAATCCACCTTTGACAATACTCAAAATACTGCAGTGACAAACAAAAACTGGCTTACAAAGTCCAGAGATTACACATTCAAGCCCTGATTTTTACATTACCATATTTATTTGCAGAAATAAGTGGGAACTAAAGGAAGCCAGTGCCACAGGCAATCTGTGTCACCAGCTGCAATGTGCATCTTCACAGGTAGTTTATAAACAAATTCTTTTAAATTTTTTCTAAATAGTTTGAAGGTTTTTCTTCTGCATTTGGATCTGTGCTTGATAGTATAAGAAAAAAAAAAGCCCACAAAACAGGCTCTCTGATACCATAATATAAAATTATTTAGATTTGTTTAGCTGTGGACATGGAATAAGGAAAAGATGGAAAGAATCCTGATTAGTGGGAAGAGGATTGGCTCCTGGAAAAAGAGTGAGGGTTTGCCTTTTATGTCTGGTGCAAATACAGATCATTCAGCAGTGAAATGTGCAGTTGTTACAACATTAGTTGATTGGAGAGTTAATAACTTTGATGCAGAGGAATTAACAAAAGGAAATAGATGGCATTTCTAATAGCAGTTAAGGGGAATAATTGTTCTATCTAACAACTGACTGAATAATATGTCAGGCAATATCAGCATCAAAAGGAAGGTAAATGCCAAACAAGTAAATGAAACAATGATAGCTTTAAAGCTGTAATATTTGATTGGGAAGCAACCGAGGCTGGCATTCTGTAAGGACTTTTCTACACGGGGAAATTCCTCAGTGTAACTTTACGGGTATAATTGTACCTTTCAAAGCCTCAGAAGCCTCACAAAGGAAAGGCACTTTGAGTGCAGAATAAGATTCTCCACGCGAGGAGCTGCAGAGCTCTGACTCCAATTACACCGGGGCGGTTCCAGGGGTCAGTTTGCCCCTGGGGACGGATCCTGGAGCATTTGATGAGCTGTTCCCACGTGCCTGCCCAGCTGCCTCTGCCCCAGGCTGGGCCATTTTTCCTTGCCCGGCAGAACAAGGGCTGCAGTAAGATGCAAGACCAGGTGAAGAACCCTGTTGTTGCTCAGGCTGTGACACATCAGGGAGCAAAGTGACAGCCCCACGTGGGAAACATCTTTTCAATGCATTCAGGCTTCTCGCACACGGAACAACCCCGCCACTGCCATATTTTACTATGGCATATTTCCCAATCGTGTTAATATAATTTTTAACATTCTTTAACCTGCTTGCTAAGAAGAAAAATGAGAGTCTGATGTTCTCTACACCTTAATTAAGTTGATAAATAGTATCTTCGTGACATGTGAATAAAAAGTTAACTCAAAGCTTTGTGTTTGCTAAGAGTCAGTAATTTTTATGACTCAAGTTTTAATAAGCTGGATTTGAAACTCAGTTGACTGGGAAGCAATGAGGTAAAAGGAAAGATCTAGCACTTCTTCCTCAGCACCTCACACACTTGGCTCTGAATCTCTGAAACCTCATTCTGGTGAACACAGAATAAGTCCTTAAACGGGAAAATTCAGATCTAACAGGTGAAAAAGCCTAAATTAACAGATCTGAAAACCACTGCTCTCCGGGAAGGGAAAAATTCATCTCCCATCCGAGGGTCTGAGCTGATTAAATGTGCAGTACTTTTTTTGAGAAAAGCACTAACAGGGACTACAGCAACCCTAGATGTGGACAGTGACACCCCACAGATGCACATCCTTGTGCTTCAGTGAGGTCTGGGCCTCCTGCAGCAGCCGTGCTACAGCTGGCAGTGAGTGTCCAAGAGCACAACCGGGAAGTTTGCATCCCTCTCACCCTTGTCAGCAGCTCCAGCTGAGCAGCCCCCACCCCTGTGTGTGAGCCTGCACTGGGTTCTGCACCTGCAGACATTACAGCTTGAAGGAGCCCAAAGACAGCACTGTCTGGAGAACATTTTATGATTTTAACACACTTATGTACTATTTGAGTCTTTTTAAAATCACTGTAAATGCATAAAGATTATAGGTGCTCATGTAGGCTATACTTCAGAAGAAGAAAAATCAATTTTTCATTCGTCAGCGGCAGCTTGCAATACAACTGGAATATTACCTGAACCAAGTAAACAGAATTATCCTCTAACCTGAATGAGAAAAATGTAGCAGAAAGTCTTTATCTCTCTATTTTCAACTTATATTATCTAAGTTTGACTGTGATTTAAAAAAAAGAAGGGAGGGGAAGGTGAGCCAAATGCAGAATTGTTATGAAAGAAGCAAAACCGAGCCCTGTGAAAGGTTCACAATGGAAATGATTTTCAGTTTAAATTACTTTTGCAGGACTGTAATGTGGCAGTCAGGAAGCTTCTGTGAAAAGTCCATTCTTTTTCCTTCTGTGTTTTTTTTTTCCTTTTATTGGTTTGTGTTTGTATGAACTGCCTATGGCCCTGAAAAATACCTGTTTTAAATGTTCATCCCTATGTTCCTGGAATATCTGAGCACTTCACACACGTTAGGAGTTTTTCTTTTATAAATCCTCTGCAAACATTCTATTGTTGGGATTATTATTCTCCTATAACAGTTGTAAATTCCCAAAAGAAATGGGAATTGCATTTTTGTCATAGAACTTTCTTTTCCTTGTGTGCTTAGGCTCAAGATCTGTTTGTAGAAATCTACCCACATAACTCCAAAAAGTGGTACCCAGATCGAGGATTCCGTGGGCAGCAGCAATATCCAGCAGTGCATTGTGCTCCCTATGTCCCATCCCTAAACGCTTCCCAGGGTGTTGCATCCCACTTTCCCACCTGGAATATTGTTTCCAGGTGCTGGATGAATCTCAGTGACAGATACAAAGAGCAGAACAGCCCCACTTGTGACGCATCAGAACATTTTGGTGTTTAGAGGCAAGAACTTGGATGCTTTTTAGATTATATATATATTGTAATTTCTGTGTCAGAGTTAATAGAACTGCACCAGTCTGTGTGAGCAGAGTGTTTTGCTCAGGGCATTTTCTGTGTTGTGTCCACATCTCACTGTTTTTCAGGAATATTCATCCCCTGCAGTAACACAACTGGCCAATGACCCAGGGCTGCACATAGAAACAACAAATGAAAATCCATTCCTGCTGGGATCTGATGACTTTCACAGTCATGGTTTCCCTCCTTCTGAATGTATAAAGAGAAATGTGGAAATGTCTTTAAAACTTACATTATATTGCCTCTCATAATTTACTCTCCGTTTTAACATCTAATTCTAGAATTTGGTTTTGTGAGCTTTGTCTTGCATTTGTGAAGTCCACACAGATTCATACATTCTTTAAAAAAAAAGTGCAGGTTTAATTTTTCAGTATACATTGGGAAAAAAAGGGATGTAATCTTAAATAATATAATATAATATAGTATAATATAATATAATATAATATAATATAATATAATATAATATAATATATAATTTCTGTTTTTTCCATGTGGAGTCATACACAGCATTTTACAAACAGGTAAATGTTTCTAAATCAGGGGTGATTGCCATGCACAGGGGCCGGCAGCTCACCTGGAAACTGCTCTATGCTCCTAAATTTATGGACTTAGAAGTAACTAAACTCAATTTATGTATCCAGATTTGCATCTCTTCATGCTTTGCAATGTTTTGTCTTCTCTACTTCCAGATTTGTCCTTAATTTAAGAATTTTAGGACAGTATTGTTTTCTTTTCCTAAATTTCTAGGCAGTGTTTTCACTTCCTTGGACTTCTAGTTTCATCTTGGAAATAGGACTGGATTGATCTGAAGCTGATAATTGTTGTGGGGAAAAAATAATTTTATTGAGCCTCAGGTTATTTCTCCCTTGAAATATTCTAGATAATTTTCTTTATTCTAAACTCTTTAATATGTTTCTTGAGTCAGCAGAAGTTTATTGTGTGAACTTATGAGTTGCCAGTGATCTTTCCTGGAAAATGGATAGCATCTGGTTTTTTGTAAGACCGATCTTGTCATGTTTTTTAAAGACACCATCTGCTTTCCAGGGCTCCAAAGGGGACTGTGGTGTCCAGTGGGATTTTTATCATATGTTTACCTCCTTTTCTGAACATCTGAATATTTTAGAGAGCAGCTAAAGGCATAATTCTTCCTCCCAAACAGTATAATTCTTTATATATTAAAATCACATGGATGTATTTTCAGCGAATTGAGGTTGAAGTCGTAAAATGCTTTTTAGAAATCCTATACTTAATGATATACTTCCATATTTAATCATAGATATTTAGTGTGCACTCATCAGAAGCAATTTTTGGTTCAGAGTCTTTGCAAATATATTAAATTAGACACAACAGACCCATTTTCTGCAATAGGCACTTTGGATTTGGTCCCCTACAAATTGCTCACCAAAACGCTCTCAGAAATGCCTTTTATTATCACCAATCACATCTACATTTTGAAAAGAACAAACAAAATCTAGCTTTATTCAACTGTGAATTCTATTGACCTGATTGAGCAACTTCTGTTCCTGTGAAAATCCGTTCCTTGCATGCTAATTACAGCAGAACCCTTTCGTCAGGATCGCGGCGGGTGTGGGTGAGGATTCGCCTGACATTTTATTTCCTTTAAGTCTAACTCACATCCCAGGCCCTTTCAGCCACCAGCAGCATAGCACATGCTCAGCTTTAAGCAGGAGCTTTAGTATTTTTGTTGAATTAGAGATTTGGCAACTGGTGGGAATACTAATGGGAGTGAAGTCATATAGGTTCTTAGAGCTAGAGAGATCCGAACCATAGAATTAGTAGAAAAATAAAATATAATCCTTTGCATCATCTGAGGTCACATTCTGTGTTTCAGGACTGAAACAACAGGACTGTTTTGCTTGCCACTACTGAAAAAAAATATTTATATCCATGTTGTGCAAAGTCCTCTTACCCTGATCCCTGTTTTAATGTCTGACTGTGGAAGCGCTGAGGCAGTGGCTGAAGTACCTGAGTGTGTTGTTAGCAGGGCAATTTCCTTAACAAGGCTCTTGAATTTCCTAGGCCGTTCTCACACAATTTTTCTGTGTTTCCCTCTACATTCAACATGTGCCAGATGTCACCCCCAGACTGGTTTTTGTGTGTGAGTGAGAGATGCTGAAATGAGGGACAACGCAGCAAACGCAGCAGCGGATGCACCTTTATTAACGAGCAGCAGTGCCTGGTGCTGGATGGCATCAGGCTGCATTCCTCATGGATATGCACAGGAAACGCCACCCCAGCCCCATCTGTTCCTGTCAGAGAGGTTTTACAAAAATAGGGAGGGCAGATCCCTACCTTGATTTATGACATTGAGCAATGCCCCATCACAATCTCTTCATATACAGAATACTCCGTGTTTGACCTTCTTCATCCATACTCATCCCACATGTCCTTATAGCTTTCTACATTTTGTATGTGCAGATGCACACCTTAAATAATGTGTAAAATATTTATGCTTTCATACTATGTTAAAAAAAAAAGACGATATTTTTTTGCATACCTTAAAATCACATTGCCCCTGAATAAAAACTCCTCCAGAGAAACAAGGTACACTGTACAATACTGGATTCTCTCTCGTTGCCTAGAATTGAATTATATCTGAACACTTGATTCAAACACAACTGTAATACAATGAATATTAAGCTCTGTTTCAGCCACTATGAATAAATGAGATTATTTCTATTGAGGTGGGACTTTATCACATAATGTCCATAGATGTTTGTTGGTCCTTATTTTTTACTACAGGTGTTAAGCAGGTGATTAAGAAGTTAAGCAGGTTAGATCCCTGTTCAGTGACATCCTGTCAACAAGTGCTCCAGCCCACGGAGATCCTGGCTGAATGTTGCTCCTTTTAACTTTCCAGGTCATGCCACTCCTGCTGTCAGACAAATACAATAGGAATTACTCAATTTAACACCATTTCAGTTCTAATTGAATTCCATTTGCTAAATCCTGAATAAATACATTACAACTGCTGCTTCGGTCAAACAGAGAGAAATAGCCATCTTATAATGACTCCCCTGTGGATTTAATGCCTATTCTATCTGTTAGAATAATGATTCCTACATCACTGGAATATATTTAAAGGATAATAGTTATTTAAACATGCCAAGTCTTTATACAGCAGATAAGTATTTTTAATTTGCATTTATGGAATGAAAAGGACGGCTAGAATAACTGGTTACCAATTTGTCTGTTTTCTAAAGTATCTTGGTATCAGAGCAAAGACACAGGATTATGAAAGGGCTTTATGCTTGCTTTTAATAGAAGTCTTAGGTGGGGAAAAAGGGCTGCATCAAGGATGGGATTCACATCACCAAATACAGAAAACTGACATGGAAATGCACCCCCTGCTCATCACCCCTGCTCATCACCCCTGCTGGTCTGCTGGGGAAATTAAACCCCCCACATGGCACTCACCTTTTGGGTAGCAGGTACATGGGAAAGCTTAGATGAGCAAGTGATCTCAGGAGGATTTAGCTCATAGGTATTTTGTCTATTTTAGGGACCTGAAGTTAGGTGAGATGAATCCCCCTCAAGACCACAATGAGAAGTCCATTTGTTGGGATTAGGAGACTCACCCTGGAAAGGAAGGTAAATTTAAGGGAGAGGAGGGAGTGAATTTGTTCCACTTGAAAAGAAAAAACAAACAAATGAACAAATTTGGAATCTTTCATTTGTTTCAGACCAACCAGTTAAATATTTCAAAATATCACCCATTTTTTTCTTTCTTTTCATAAGAGGTATGAATCTTTGTGGCTGATGATGTCAGCATTCACCTGGGCATGGGAGGCTTCGTTCCCCAGATCCTGTTCTGAAACAAGCAGAAGGAACACTTGAACCCACATGTCCCTGTGTGAGATGAATGTTGTGGTCCCTGGGACAAGGTAGGGACACAGAGATCTCTGATTGCAAGTTTTGTGAATGGTCACCTATGTCCCACTTTCTTTTTTTTCTTACTCAGCCCAAGTTATTTGCCAAGCTTGACTCAAAATGGTGAATAATTTCAGTTCTAATTAACTTTTTTTTTGAATAAACTATTCACAGCCTCCCACTCGCTCTGCCTCCAAAATTCCATCTTTAGCGCAGATCTTGTTAAACAATGTAGATCATGAGAAGGGAGAATCTATTAGAAATCATGCACTTTCCAGAACCTCTTTTAAACATAACGTGTCAAGCATAAGGGTCTTAAATATATATGGTTGTAAAAACATATCAGTGCCTGATGATTGTTTAGGGCTGTGTTCCAATTAAATCCATTGAAGCTTGAGTCGGAAGTTACAGGTTGAAAATTCCCCGAGGCCGTGAATGACTCTGGCTACAGAAGTGGATTCCATCCCTGTGAACAGACACAGCCTAATCCAATTGCAGGGTTTCTGCTCCCTTCTTCACCCCTCCCACCCAATTAGCCAGCTAATGATATTTGTGTCGTGGTAGCAACATTTTTATAAGGAAGCTCTTTGCCCTTTCTGGTGAGTCAGAGACTGACTCTCGACAATGAAGAGTTCAAAGACTCATGTAATGTTTTGTCTCAGAAAGTTGCCTCGAATGTTAAATGAGGAGAGTGAACACTGGGAGGGAGAGAGTTCCCTTATCAACAGAATAGAGAGGAGAGGAGTTACCTCCCCTGCTACCTCCAGGCACGATGCTCTTTCTTCTGTACCACTTCCTCTTTTTCTGTACCGTTTTCCAAACATTCAAAATCTCCTCTGATTTTTATTTTACCCTGAAGAATTTTTAATGTTTCACTAATGTTCCAAACAGAGATTGAAGGTAAGTGAAGGTAATTCACCCAGCAATTAGCTAAAATGTAGCTATGGCAAAAGTACCATGTACCAGGAAACAGATTTTATGAACCAGAACAGTTTGATCTGTTGTGTGTGATTTATCCTGTTGTGGAGCTCCTGCCCAGTCCTTTCAAGGCGAATGTTTAAAGTTGTGCAGGTGGCAGAGGGGCTCCTGCTTTCTTTACCTGTGGTTGCTCGCTCGCAGTTCTTCCTCCACTACCAAAGGAGAGTTGTTTTAAAATATATTCACAAGAGTGCTGCAGGAAGTTACGTTTTTCTTATCACAGCTCTTGGTAAATAAGCACCCTGGGGTGAGCTGTCACCTGGTGGTATCACCATGGGTGGCGAAAATTTCTCGAGTTCAGGATTTTTAACAAGTAAAGAATGCAGCAAGAGAGTTTAATTTTTGAGTTGAATGAAAGGGTGAGATATGGAACTGCTGAATATGCCAGACTGCTTATTTTCTGCTGATTTTACCGTCTTTGGGGACTGAATTATTGACAGAATAAGTGAATTTCCACCTCCCTTTTCGTTATTTTGGGGTACTTGTGTAGTACCTTACAAGATCAGAAACTATCAGTTTCTGTGAGTGTGTTGCTTTCACGCGTGTTAGTATTTCCACTGTGGTCAATAAAGACAATAAAGACAATAACCTGCAGTGATTTTGCTTCTTCAGGAATTAAACACTGACCAGATATAAAATTAAATATTTATTTAATTTATTTAACCAGGTATTTAGGATCATCTGGCTGTTACTACCTGATCTTTTGAATATTATGGCCAAGTGGTGACGACGTGTCTTTGGAGAGCTGTCAAGAGACAGAGGATGGGCAGGTGTTCACAGGATCCCCTTTAAGGTTGTCTGCTTTTGCTTCTTATATTCCTAGATTTGAAAAAGAATGATTTGAAGATGTGGCTAGATGTGATGCAGGACGATTTACATTAGAATATATGGGTTCCATTTTCTAACAGCTTTCATTACCCGTTATTTTTCCCTTGCTTTATCCTTTTTCTCTTCTCTTCTCTTCTCTTCTCTTCTCTTCTCTTCTCTTCTCTTCTCTTCTCTTCTCTTCTCTTCTCTTCTCTTCTCTTCTCTTCTCTTCTCTTCTCTTCTCTTCTCTTCTCTTCTCTTCTCTTCTCTTCTCTTCTCTCTCAGGGTGACCTTAAACTAATCTAATCTATGTAGATTAAAAAACCCATCTTCTACCTAATGAAAAGATAAGATAAACCCACATAGATTTGAGGTGTATGATACACTGTTATGTGCTTACAAACCAAAATGTATTGGCAGCAGCCCAAAAGTGTCCTAGAAGATACACAGAAATAAGATAGACAGGTAGAAACAATTATTGATCAAGACCTTTTGTACTGGAAGCTAAAGTTAATAACATTTTATATCAAAATCAAGTGTGGATCCTGAGGGTGAGAGATGGATTCGGAGAATATTTGCTCGTACTTCGCTATGCACAGGCTTGTTGGGAAGCAATTCACACTCAGTAGCATGGGGGCAGAGAAATGGAAGATCACAAAAACTTTGAATACGTAAGTGGTAATCAATCATTATTTGGTCTTTTTTAAGCTAATGTGGCTACACGTGGCCAAACACAACCAGATTGGATTTTTTTTTTTTTAATGTAACATCCCTTGGTACACAGAACAACCATTTCAGGAAAGAACAGCCAGATTATTGTATGTGCAATACACATTTTAGTCATGCAGTTTAATTAGCAAGAACAAACGTAGGGTGTGGTCACAGCATAAAATGAGGAACCTCAGTTAAGAATGGGTTGAGAAAACAACATAAAGCTGTAGGCTTTGCAGAACAGAGCTGTGTTTCAGCTTAAACACAGTTATTGCAGCCACAGAGTTGCAGGCACAAGTCTGCTTGGACACTTGGTACATTTTGTTATTTATTTTGTGTGTGCAGTCGGAATGAGTAAATGTGGAAGTCAGCAGGAAGATCAGGTCAGTGTGAACNTGCAAAATATTTTATTCCCTTTCTTCTTCCAAGATTTGCTAATTGTGCTACAAGTAGGAACCTTACTCTTTACTTTCTGTTACATTTGAAAAAGGCAGCATTACGTGTAGGAAAGATTTCTGGCAGAAAAAGTTTCTATTCTCATAACAACACTCAAGGCTAAGTTTGTTTTGATTGAACACTTCTCAAATGTTTTGTTGTTTTGTTTTCTTTTTTTCCTTTTATACAAAAGAATAGCTTTTCTTTGGAGGAGAAATTATAATTTAAAGTCTCTTTCATACTTTGGAGGTTCCCTCAGATGCCATAAAGAATATTTCTTGTTTCAGAACAAAAAGGGAAATGAAGATGTTCTCCGTTTCCCGAGTGTCTGATCTGCATAACTGAAAACTCTGAGACAAATGGCCACTGGGAAAAAATCCCAAAGTATTTCAGTAAAACAGGATTTCATTTCTTGTGGAAAATTCAGAGAAAGTAGATTAATAAGTCATATACATTTGAAAAATATGCTTTCTACTTTTTTTCTCCTGTAATCCCCCTCAGAACTGGTGATTCCACCGCTCTTTGTTTCCCTGAAGGCATTTTAAAAATAGACTAATATCAGGTCCCCATGAGCTTCAAAAGTCCCTCAAAATGCCATGAACTCCACAAGCAGAGCAGTATCCAGTCTTTTAAGAGAGTCAAAACACTATGGTGGACCCCAGTTAAAACTTGTGATCAGTTCTTACTCCATCAGCCACATCATTCACATTTGGGAACTGTGAAGCATCTTACTGCCATTCCATCTCTCCCCCATCATTCCCGAGCCTGAATTCTTCCTCACCTCATCAGAGACTACAAATGTAAATACATCTGTACACCCTGAGCTGCTGCCACAGGACACAGCCCAGACCACCCAACCTTTGGAAGCTCAGTTGTGGGTGGATGGATTTGGCAGCCCAATTCCAGATCATTACTGCAGTAACAACATCTCTTCCTTCACGTGCAGGTGGGAATGCTGCATCTCCTCTCCCAGTGTTCTGTGCTGAACAGAGTCCCCTGGGCTGAGCAGAGCAGAAGGTGAGGGAGCAGCAGCAGACCCTGAGGGGAGCTCGGTTTTGCTCAGCAGTTTCCAGAGCAGGATTTACAGCTGCCTCGGCAGCTTCACGAGGCACAGCTAATTGTGGCAGGGATCCACGTGGAAGGTGGTCTTGTGCCTTTAGACCTTGGGAGAAGTGTCCTCAGATCTTCATATGTGGTTTTATCAACTTAATTGGCTTTTCTACCTTTTATGCAGGTAAGGAAAGTGAAATTCTCACACTTAAGCTTCGTTTTCCACTACACGGTTTTTACACAACATGAGACAGTCTGACTCATGACCTTGGATATTAAAATTAAATAGCACACATGCTTGCATAATTTTCATCTGTCTCTGAATATCTGAGCTAACCTGCATTAAAGATACCCCTCAGTAACACTGGATATTGAGATCACCTAGGCAGGAGTTTCTAGGAAGTATTTGTCATGAGGCTGTGGCAATTACTGAAATGACTGTGCATTTCTTCTATTGATTGTTGGCCTACCAAAATAAAATTACATTCGGCTCCAGATAATTCATTTTCTCCCCTTGAATATCGGTTTGCTCTGTGCTGAGACCTATCAATAAAAAAATACATAGTTAGTGGGCTGGACTTTACCATTTTTCTTATTCTGAAAACATCTCATTAGAGACTGAAAAAAAAAAGGTAACCACAGTGAGATATAGACATGTAACTGTCATTTCATGTTTGTATCTTGTGAGTCTTATTTCTAGGAGCCAGGCTACTTACAGGCACCACAAATATACTGAGAGGAGTGTTTAGAAAAGTCCTCATGCAGACACAGAAAGGCACAGAAGGTAAAAGGACCAACATTGGCAGCAACTGGGTTGAAAGGATGCGTGGAAATTGGGATGAGGTAATCTCCTGCCTGTTGAGTCACTGACTGTCTGATTTGTGTCATTGCTGCCTGGTAATGTGGCACTAACAATTTAGAAGGCTGGGAAACATGAGAGGCATAATTTAGGACAAGATGCTTATCTTTGGAGCCTGGATTTTTTCTGTGTTATCCATGTTTAATCCTGCAAGCACCTATTTCTTGAAAGCAGATGCAAATCTCCAGCATTAATAACTGTACATTGGTGGCAAGGCTGCCTGCTGGAAATTTGGCTCTGTGTTCATAAGGTGGTGGCATAAAGGAGGCACCATTTAACTGTGATTGTGATTTGTGCAGGGAACTTTGAGGATTCCTCACGCAGAGAAGATGCCTTGGGTTGATAACGCAGACAGACTTATACCAGTGATTATAAAAGAAAATTATAAACACAGTAAGTGTTTATCAGAAAATGTGCTGATATTTCAGTGCTTGTAACGAGGCAGAATTTTTAAAATGTGAGGTATTTGAATCCAGGAGTGTAATACAGTGGTTGGTGAACAAACCCCCACTGTCAGTGCCTCCTGCACAGACCCAGTGATCACACAATGCTATAGATGAACATATCAAATGCACTCGAGATGATTTGGAACAGAGGCTTTGATTCTTCTTTATCTTGTGGCCATTTAGTACCAGTCTAACCCCCTGTAGAATCAGGAGAGCTCAAACTCCTCTGTGCATATCCTCCCTGGCATGATGCTGGATGCTTCCCTGATTATTTACAGTCGGTTGTGGCACAACCATTTCATTAAACTGAGAGATGCACAGAGCTCCTCAGATAGAACTGTACACATTTAACAGGTTCAGATCATCTTCCCTTGAGGTTAACATAATGATTCCTGCTGATTTCAATGAGCACTGGGCAGGGCTCTTAGTGCAGCTTTCACCCCATATGTTTTAAAATGAACATTTCTTGCCAGTATTTTCAGGTTTATTGTAGCTTCCTTCTGCCTCAGGCAAGGAAAAACAACAGGACACAATGACAGCACATTATATTGGAAGTAGTATGATAAATTCTAAATAGATATAATTAGCATGTGACCCCAAAGAGACCTTCCTATAATTAATATTGAAATATGGTGCATGCATTATATAGGAAAACATATTGTGTATTCAGAGGGGAGCCTTTGGAGAATGGAGGTCTGTCTGTAATGGCTTGTCATTTTTTCATTTTAATCAGAATTGAAATTTCTGCACTTGAAGAAATAGAGAGCGTTCATTAAAAAACACTTGGACTTTAGAGAGACACCACCTGCTTCGTTTTCCTCTTTTTTTATTGTGACAGTGGGGAAAAAAAACCCTTTAAATCTTCAGCTGGGGAAATGTGCACTAATGGGGAAACAGACCTCTGAGGAGCAAGCAGACTGACAAGCTGTTCAGGAGCATGAGGCTTTTCAGCAAATAATATTCACTCCTCTAGTAGCTTTTGGTAGATTATGTCATATCTAGAAGTCCATACTTATTCGAATCCAGCAAAGTGGATGAGTAACAGATACATAATGAGCATCCATGAAAAAGGGAAAGAACATCTCAGATATAAGGTGAAGATTAAGAGGGGCAAAGCCACCAGTGTGCTGGGGATGTGTTGCCTTCTGAGTGACATTCAGCTTCTATCACACAGCAGCTCATTACACAGTCTGTTTATACCAGAGGGAAACAAATATAAAAGTTAGTCCTTTATATTTCACATTAAATGCAGGGAGATCAAGGGAACTGAAAGACTTCATTATGGGATCTGATACCACACTTTGTATTTTGCTGGGTCCTATTTTAAGTAAACTGAGTGATTTTTGTGGGTTTTTAAAAGACTTTATATCAAATATTTAATTAACATTCATTCTGCAACTTTGGAAGCTGAGGCTTTGGATCCAGGATATAATTTTTTATCAGAATGAATAAATATAAAACAGATGTTAAGCAGAGGCAATAAATTTCATCTTAATTGTAACTCTAGAGATGACTTTCATCACCAAAACACATTTTTTTTTTCCTCTGTAGCTTTAATTCTCAGCTCTGTAATTGCCAGTGCACTGTCCAGCTGTATTTTCCCCTCTATTAGTTCTTCCAGTTATGTTTTCGCTCTAAGATAAATGTGAGTGCACAGTCACACCGTTGAGTAGTGGACTTTGCAAACAGACTGTGCCATGGCTCAGTAGCTGCAAATTCAACATTTTGGATTTTGTGGCAGCTCTGTCTGATGAGGTTGTTGCCACAGAAGGGATCTGGCATTTCTGCTCTGTAAATCTCCCATGTGTGATTGTACAACAGACTAAAGGATCGCCGGTGTCTGCAGGCAGCCCCTCTTGCTTTGTGACCTTGCTAGAATCCCTTAGTTAAATGAAGTTTGATTTGAAGCAGAGCTGAATAGAAGTTCTCGAAGACAACCCCAGATTGCAGTGGGAAGTGCTGTCAGTCAGTTACAGTCTGGCACTTCTCTCTGAGCTCCTGCCTGGGACTGATGTGTCTCTGGGTTTTGAACCATTGCCCAGTGTAAAACTGAGCTTTCAAATGGGAGTTCATTACAGGCAGCGTAAAACATTCACAGAACTGCCACAATTGGGCCTAATTGTTTGTTTTACCATGTGTTCTGAATATTTTCTTCAGTTAATAATTATTCTCCATTATTCTCTCCCTCTGCTAAGTAGTTGTTTAATACTGTGGTTGAAAACAATGAAATTCTTTGCTTACTGTGCTTTCCAGCCAATTAGTTCTGGGCAATGGGTTGCCCATGAAAACTCCTGATGTTGCCTCATGGCCAAAAGAAATTAAAAAAAAAAATAAAGCAAACAGTTGTTATTGTAGAGGAAATTATAGATTTCTGCACAATATTGCTCCGTATTTCTGCCTCTTGGCAAGTAAAGCCTTGCATGAGCATCATAGAAAAAAAGCTGAACTGCCTTGTGTGTGTTTTATTTACATTAAATGCTTTTAGAATGAACCTGATGCAGATTTAAAAGAATGCAGAAGAGGTTACAAACAGAGATTTAGGTGGGGGGAAAGGGATGGTGGAAAGGTTCATAGTGCCAGCCATAATGATAATCAAACTTGAATTAATTGAGCATTTGAGCTGCTTGAATCTCCACATTTCCATGTTGTTCATTATATGAAAATCATATGACAAAATGCAATTTTATTTTTTAATTGCTGCAGAATGTTTGATTAGCTTTATTTCCAGGCCTGTGCTGTTGTTTTTCAGTGCTGACAGCAAACAGCTCATCTTTGCAATACCCTGCACAACGAGGACCCTCAGACCTCAGCAAAGTCAGGTGTGTTAATACATGAAGGGAAAGGTTTCCTGGGCCAGTGTCTGACCCACAGCACAACCACTCCCATTTTTGTAATGATGCTTTGATAAATGATTAAGCACGGAACATTATATTTAAATCCAACCCCATTGAAATCTACAGAACCACCAAACTGGGGGACTGAACTGGACTGTTCCTAGAGACCACCAAGATTCTAGCAATAATCTTCTTAATTCCAAACAAACAGTTATTGCAGGTCATTTACAAAATGCATTTTTGAGCTAAAAGTGCAGTGGCCTCTCAGTTTCCCTTAATTTTCAAGCCATTTAAGATGCCCACTCACTTTTCTTGTTCTGTTGTTAAATAATAAGCACCACATAAGGATCTCTGTCAGTCAATATTGCAAGTGGTTTTATTTTGCCCTTTTCAAACAGTGAATACCATTTTTAAGTTGTTACAAGGTACTAGCTGTATACAAAGTAATGTTTCTGATGGTAAAATTGCCAGTTACAGGTTGTAATTCCTTCATTGACTGTCAGAGCTGTCATGTTGCAGAAAGGTAGGTCAGTTGAATTGATGATTAATGGATCTATTCAAAAATAAGAATTTAGGGTTTTCACCCCCCCGAAAAAAAGGAGTAGCTACATCATTTATCTACGGAAGTGACTAATGCCTTTATCCTTTTTAGCCAATTAATAAACTGTGATGCCTAGAACAGTAATTTCAGGATCATGCCATTATTTGCTAATTCTTCATTTCTTCATTTCTTAAGAAAATATTAAAATTGCAGTTGGCCACAGCAGGACAGGCCCATGCATCATTGAAGAAACCAGTAATTTATGATGCTTTTGGAACTCCGTATTAACATTCCAGGCTGTAATGAAGTTTCATATTGAACAAGGTCAGGCCTGATTGTATGATTAAATAATTTGAAAATGTTATTAAAAGTTTGCATTTCTCCTCAGCTTTTCAGAATAAGTATTTTACTTTGGGGCACTCCATTAATCAAACCCCCAGAGGCTTTGTTGGGTCGTGTTCATTCCATCACCTATTTAGACATGCAGTGATCAGGTTAAAACAAGATGCAGAGGGGTTATAAAGCTTTCACAAGTGCTTGATTTTCATCTTTTCCTTCAAAGCTGGAAATCAGATGTGTGCCAGTTGTTGTGGCCAGGTCTTTTCCATGCCTGGGCCATCGCTCTGGGAAAGCTCCTGGCTTGCACCTCAAGCAGGTGTGTGCAGCATTCGAACAGTTATTCTTCTGTTGTGCTTCCAATTAATCTTCCATTTTTCCCAAGCTCTCAGGGGACAGAGCTGTGGACCAGGAGCACATCAGGAGCTCCAGCCCTCACTGATCCTCGTTATGGCAGCATCCAGTCCTCTAAATCTGATGGATTTATCCTGACGCCACCTCGCAGCCCCGCAGCCCCTGTTTGCACAGGGAGATGGAGACACTGAGCTGAGAGGACAGAGCTGAGCTCTCTCTGAGCTTCTGGGAGACAGGGGCTGGCTAAACTCAGCTCTCCTAAATCCTTGAACCTAATCAATGTTTTGGAAAACATGTAGAAACCGTTTGCATATTAACGAAGTGATGTTTGGTAACGGATGACAGCTCCAAATACGGGGTTTGAGCACAGGATTGGGCTGTTTCTCCTGGGATTTAAACATTAGTCTCCACAGCCCCTTAAACACAAACTAGGGTACAACACATTAATACTTCATGTACTTTTAATTGACTAGGACTGTTACTGAGTTTGCTCTTTGCAAACCTCCATTAATACCCACATTTCTTGTTTGGAAATCTGTAAAACTGAATCCTTCTGCAAAATTACACTAAGCCATCTTTCATCCTGCTACTTAGCAAGGACCTTTGGTCCTTGTTTCTTGCCTCTTTTCCGCAGCTCTAGCACTTGTCAGTTTGTATTATGCATGCTTGTAAATAGCAGAAAGTGAAAAAAGATGTTATCCAGGTAAAAGGTTGTGGAAGTTTTAAAATGCAGGTTTTGAATAAGCCCAAATTATAATTGCAGTGTTAAATTTTGTGTGTGTGTGTATAAATGTATCGTTTTATAGTGCATATACACATTTTATATTTATTTATATTAATATATGCATATAAATAAATCTTGTAAATATTTCCTCCCATTGTTGGAGTGAGGCTCCAACAACGGAAGATATGGCAGGAGATCTGCCACTGATACCAGCACTGTTGGATGATGGCAAGAGGAAAAATATTAAAAACAATTGTCATGTATGTTTTGTTCTCTGAATTTGCTTTCTTTTGCTTTGGTGGCAGAGCTGACCATCCTCCTGGAGATCTCAAAGCACCTAATGAGGAAAGAGATCCTGAAGCGAATGCTATTGTTTGAGTCAACCCTGCAGATGAGAGAGAAGAAAGATGGGGAGGCTGCGTGCAAAAAATAGAGCAGCTCTGAATTTTCCCAGAAAACTTGTCAAGAAAAAAAAAAATCTTCACTGCTGGTATTTTTGCATTACATATTCAGCATTCACAACAAACTCATAATGCCAAGAAACAGGGAGTGCACTGTGAATGAAATGAGATGTGGAGCGTTGAATGGCCGGATCCCTGCCCTGCTCCCCTCTGCCTGGGAAGGTAATGAAGGTTAAACGGAGCACTCGGACAGGGACTCCTCTGGCATAATTGAATTTCCGATGCCTGTAATCCACCTTCCAGTACCAGGCGTGTCAGGGAGCGGGAAGGGAGTGCCTGGAGAGTTCAGCAATACAGAGCCAACAGGATGGTTCCAGGTGCTGGCTTCCAGCTGCTCTGCCTCTCACCACACCCCAAACACCGTCCCCAAACCCCAAGGAGAGCACCCGTGGCGTGACACGCCGGGGACTTGCTGTACTTTTGGATCTACAAGTTTTGTTCTCCTTTTAACAGTCTGAACTGTAAAATAATAAATGTGCATTTGCAGACTGTTATCTGCAGGCCTTGCCAGAGATATGTCATCTGATTATGCATGTAGGTAGCATTTAACATAATCTGCCCTGACACATTCATAAGATAAGACAAAAATAGTGTTTTATCACCGCACAGTAGCAGCCTCTTATCAAACTCCAAAGTCTTAATTAGGGATTTCTCTCCAGGTCCCCACTTGCCTGATGACCATATAAATGTCTCAATTAGATAATTAATACAGGCCGTAATGCATGATAGTATACAGCAATTTAAAGCCCTAGGCAGGGAGTTCAACACAAATATTTTCCTTTAATATTGCTGGGAATTCAGCTGGATATGTACATGGAGAAGTTCCTCTTACAATATTGATCCTACCCTTTAAATTCTTTATAGTTTCTGTGAGGAAATGCTCTTGTCTCCATTCTTCACAAACTCTGAGAGATGAGAGGCTATCGGGTTTTTTATGATACTTGGCATAAATGACATTTTGTATTTTATTTCAAATTATAATCAATATTTGGTCTGTAGTTCGCAGAATAATGAACAAGATGTACACATTCTACAGGGGGAAAAACCTACCCACTGCTTCATTTATATTCCAAATATATTATCCCTATTTTTCCTTAACAGAAAGCTTCCTGCAGGTTTAAGCTGGGGTTTTGAAGATCCTTATCCATTTCTACCACTGTGGGAATTATGTCTAATATTTAAGTAAGTTTTTAGTGAATCTGACTAACACTGAGAAATCTTAGTCTCTAAGTAACACAAAGCCACATTTTCAGATTTTTCCCTTGATTGTTCTTTAAATACAAGTAGTTGTATTTGTTTTTTCCAAATAATTGCTGGAGGCAAAACAGTCCATGACGGGGTTCACAGTGTGTGTGACTCGTGTCTCCTAAATGAAGACATTCATATTGAACCTCCTTCCTGGTCCAGCCAGGAACAAGTGGGAAAAATTTAGATTAATTTCCCAGTAGGACGCAGCTGGATGGGTGGGACCATCCTTTTGGAAGACCTTCATGTTTGCTCCTGGGACTGTGGGAGCAGTGTCTGACCCAGGCTGTGCATAAACAGGACAAAAGGAGCTGAAAATTGAACATTTTCACTCTTTGAATCCGACATGTTAATAAATGGTGATGTCAAAAACCGGAGTTAATTGTACATAGCAAGCAAGATCCAAGGCCAAATTTACAGCTAAGAGAATACAGAGAAAATTGCTCTCAGAAAGAGAATTTGAAATTTAGCTGAAGAACTGAGGTCACTGCTACTGAATTTGTGACATTTTCTTGGAGATACAACAGTAAGATTTCAGCAGCTCAGAAAGTTTGCTTATAGTTGGATTTATTCTGAAGAAAAAGTCGGTGAAAATAGAAGAAGGAAGTGCATGAACAATGGGAAAGGCAGAGGGACAAGCCAGCCAGACCGATGCCACCACACAGAGCTGGCCTTGGGGAAACAGATTTCAACACCTGGAAAATATTGTAAAGAATTGGAAAATTCTTGCATCACAAGAAAGACATTAAAGATGACATACATTGATTAAATCTTGGAAAGCCTGAGGATGATTGCAGAGCGGCCAGGATTTCTGGTGGTGAAGCTACTACCTGCTAAACTCAAAAACTTAGGTAACTTAACTTTCCTTAAGTAGGGAAATTGTAGACCACTCTAAATTTATTTCTAAATATGTAAATCCATGCCTACAAAATGTAAATGTCAGAAGAACCACACTGTTTCTGGACTTGCACCTGACCCTGTTCATGGCATTTGAATTTTGCATTTCTGCTGCTCTCTCTAGAGGTCATTTTGGAGAGCTACTGTTCCTTACCATTGTTTAGAGCTCAGAAATTATTCTATAATATAAATAACTCATACGAAGTTCCTTTCGGTACTTTGGCCACTTCTCCTAAAATTGAAAATGCTTCCTTCTCCTGGTAAGAGTTTACTTATTTTACAGCTGTTATCCTTATTTCTATCAGATTTTCTGGTATAAAGCTGATTTACCTGTGATATTCCTTTCCCTCCTGAGAAATTCACATCTGTCTCTAACATCTGTCTTGACTCCATTCAAAAAGGGAGGGGAAGGGGTCGCATGACATTAATTTTATGGATATACAGGTCTTGTTTTATATCTATCAATAAATATTTGTTTTTTTCAGGAAGAACCTGCAACCTCTACCTCAATATTTTTCTGAAGCAGAGCTAATGCACAGCAGCTAAAAATAATCTCATGGAACAAAAATGAAAAATACAGAGAAGTCAATGCTGTGAGTTAACACTGACATATTTTTACCAGAAAAAGACGAAAGAATCAGCAAAGCATCAGCTTGTTTCAGCAAAATTTATAGTAGTAATCAGTTCCTGTACAGCTTTGATACCCTTTCGGCTTTTGATTCTTGATTTAAAGCACTTCTCAGGGAATGTTGTGAATAAACCAGCACCCTGCGCACAAATACAGTTCACAAAAGGCACTAATCCTCTCCCCAGAAGTTCCACCTCCTTTTTTAAAGGATTTTGCTCAGCAGAGCAGCTCACATAGGCAGATACTCATTGGGTTTCAGTGCGAGGCAATGTTTTAGGGTCCTCAGATCTGCTAAAAAGTGCTGACTGCCAAGGCTGAGCTGGGCCTGGCTGCAGACACACCACCTGATGGGTGTGTAAATACAGAGCACTGAACTTGCTCCCTGGTGAGCCAAGAAATCCACCAAGAGACCATGTGGGATCCAAGAAGCTGAGCGTTCATTGAACCACCCTTTTTCTCTATCCTTTCTTCATTTTGTAGGACAGCCCCATGGCAGAGAAAAGGACTAAACTCCTTCAAGGACTGTGGTTAAACAAGTTCCTGCTCCTTTTAGAAAACTGGACAAAAGCTTCCTGGCTCCTGAACTCGAGCCTCCACAGCTTTGCCCACTGATCCTCCCCCAGGATCCTCTGGTGCAGCCACGCCCGAGAGGCACCAGGGATGCAGAATTGCTTGGGGCAAGGGCTCACAGCACTGCAGAATGTGGAATACGTCGAGATTACCTTAAGTCAGGATGTTCCTTCATGTAAGATCTTTGTGCACTTCCAAACCTCATCAGCAAGAAGGGAAACCTGAACAGTGGAACCAGAGCAGCTGCATCTCATAGCCAGGATATCCAGGTATTAACAAGCTGTAAGGATGTATTAAAATCAAGATATTTATGTATATCTGTGTATACATTGCTAATTCAGCAACACACGCAAGGTCCGTGGATCCTAGAGCTGAATATGTTCATTATAATGCTGAAAATCACACCTACAGACCCTGCCCAGGTGCAGACCCTTCCCCTGAGCATGTGTAGGTGCCAGCTGGGGTTATGTAACCTGGATGGAAAATACCAACCAACCATACCAGAGGGGCTGCATTTGGAAAGTCACTAAATCTGAATTTCTGTGTACAAATAATGGCAAGCCCAGTGGTGGTGTGGAATACACGGAGCATCCAGGCTTGCACAACTCTCAAATAAATAATCAATGTCTCTCTCTCGAGTGTGTAATTATTGGCTTGTTGCACACCAGGTAACGAACCCAATTTTGTGAGCAACAACAAAGGTGTCAAAATGCCAAAACAGCCGCTCTGCCTGCTGTGTTTCCACTTCTCCTGGGACTGAGGACAGCAGAAGTTGCAAGCTTGCATTCTCCTTCCAAATTTCCACCCTGGTTTTTAACTGCATCTTTTTTGGAGAGTGGGAAGGATTAAATCTACATGTACATATGTACTCAAGAAAAAAAACATTTTCTACCTTTTTTTTTTGAATTGATAAAAAGACAGAGCATCTGTTTTAAAAATAAATTCTTGAATAATTGCAAGTATTAATTGTTTTGCTTCAGTATTATTTGGTAAGTACTTCAAGTTCTAACAACCATAAACTCGGAGAAAACAATAGTAATAATTAAAAAGGAATAGAAAGAAGCCAGACAAAGCTTTAAAAAAAATTAGAATTGTTTTCTGTAATCCTCCACTTCAGATACTGTATACCAGGGCTCAATCTTTGGATTTCTTTAATCTTTTGGATTGGCCTGTTCTTCCCCCCGATTCATCCAGTGGCACAGAAGGATTAAATCAGCGTAATGGACACTTGTTAAGTGTCTGCATCAGTCTAATCAGCTTGACAGTGCTGTGAATTGTTCGTCCCTGCGAATCGCGGTACCAAGAAGAAGCTGTGCTGTTTAGAGCACCACTTAGCGGCAGAAGTCGACTTCAAATCCTCCCTTCCGAAATCGAATCTGAGGAACTTCGTTCCGAGTCAAACCAACCTGGAACAGCGCATCCCTTTCCCCTCCCGCCTGAGCTCTCGGGCTCGGAGCCTCACCCGGCTGCCGCGTCCGTCCCTGCAGCTCAGCATCCCTGACCGAGCCAGGCAGTGCCGCCGCATCCCGGTCCAGCCGCTTTTCTCCCCCTTCCCCGTGCCTGCTCCTCTCATTTGGCTGTGCCCACAAAGACATTTTGCCTGTGTTAGTGGCTGATTGAAACGTTTGACCTCGAGTTGTGGGTAAATAAACAGGTGCTCCGCTCCCTGTTATGCTCCATATCAGCACAATGGCCAGAAAATGGGAGAGTATCACAAAGCAGGCTGAGGATGTTCCCTGCTTTCAGGAGCCAGAGCATATCCAAACAATTTGGACAGGTATTTTTCTCTGCAGGACATTGAAGTCAGGGATGTTTATCACATCATACTGAAAGAACTTGTTCTCTGTATTGAATTTAAACAATGTTAGCATGAACTTTCTAACTTTGGGGGTATAAAGAGAGCTAATCTGTGTTTAGAGATAACAGAACTTTGAATAACATCAATGTCTGGAAAATTAAAACAGACAGACAGATACCTCTTTTCTCACCAAAACTCCCTGAACCTTCCAGAGGGATATTGTGCAGTCATACTACAAAGCCTGCTTGGATGAGACAAAAGGGAGCTTGATCAAGACACATAAAGTAAAATTCGCTGTTTGTTTTCGAAATACATACTGGACAGGCAACAGCAGGCTACAGACTTCAGGTTTAATTTTAATGGCACCACCTCTTGTGCCATCACACTGATTTTATTTTTCTGATTGTTTTTTACAGATGTGACTCTCTTCAAGCCACAGATTAGCACAGGATGGTTGTAAGTGAATACAAAACCAGTAATGGCAGAAATGGCAAATTCTGTTCTTACTGTAAAGCTCCTCACAGTCTTTGCAGTTTCTTCCCAAAGCCCCCTCAGCTGTCCTGCTTCGGGCCGTGTGCTCCACATCAGTTATTCCAACACAGCACTGAAAAACAATTTTTTCAATCAGTTATGTGTCCAAATTGCAAAGGCAATGGCTCACAGAGTTGTGTGTACAATTACTGAGATTCCATGCGTGCATTGGGTAATTTCTCACATAAATGCACTTAATTAGTCATCTGTGCATGAGTTTTCCTATTTGCATACATACTTAGGGCAATTTTGCATGCAAATTAAGCACTTTATATATATATATGTAAAAGTTTGACTCTCATCATGTTTACTAAACAGAAGCTTATGTTAGATCTGGAAGAAAATAATTGAGTTGTCTGACAGCACACAATACAATGTGGTAGCTTGCATATGGATTATTACAGTGTCTGCATCCTGCTGAGGTTTTCCCAGAAAGGTTATTAGATTTATCTCTCATAAAGTACTTAAGGATCAGCTTGCAAATGACTGTTCTGGTGAAATATCTGCATAGGTGAAGTCCAGGTTACCACATTCAGCCCACAACTCGCACCAGACATAATTTGTATTTACTGTTAAAACCTTAAAAATGTCCCATTTAATCCTGTGCTGCTTGTGGCCTACAATCAAACCTGTTCCACGATTCTGCCGTTTCCTGTTGATGGATTAGCACAATCAGAATCAGTTAAAATGAGCTTTAGTAGAACACGAGTCTGCCTCTATGAGCTACAGGCCGAAAGACGGTGCAGGAATATCTCCCATAGATTCTTCTCTCAAAGAGATCAAGACCACTCTTTAGCTGGGGGTTACCCAGTCTTGGATGTACCAATATTTTTAGCACCTGTTTGTGTGTCCTGGACACGGTTCCAGTCTGACTTGAAAGCTTGTGTGCAGTTGGGAATGGATTAGGGGATGTGAGGCCGCAGGATCTGCTGGTCAGAGTTAATAGGATAAATGCAGATAATCTCATTAGATGAATGCATGAACTTGAAAAATTAATCTTTGGAGTTCAGGCATTTCTAGACACTGGCAAAAGCAGCAGTTACTTCATGTACAGAACTCCACCAACATCAAAAACAGCCTTTATCAGCTGAGCAGGAGTCAGGTGGTGACTACCAATGGTAGTTAATAAAACTTTAACCCCTGTGACTCTACACTTTCTCTTCCTTTCTGTTTATGCATGTGTGGAACACTTTGGTTTTTATTATGCTTGGCTTGCAGTCAGTCCGTATTATTCATGGATATGGTGTTCCTAAATAGCTCCCTTTCTTTTATTTCTAGGCTTTATTTCACTTAGGCATGTAATATTATTAGTAGAACATCATATTATTATCATTTGTAACTAAATCACTGATTCAGATATTTAAATAAATTTCATATACATCTTTAACTTGACAGGAGCTGCAAGGAGGCAAACACTGTAAATTTCTCACTACTTTTCCTAATTGGAAAGATGCTGCATTACTTTGGGTATGGGATATTCTATCACAAAGTAATCTCTTACAAGAGCACATCTCTCCCTCTCTCCCCTCTCTCCAAGTTTTCTTTTCTTATCCTTTCAATTCCGCTATTAAAATCCATAGGTTGTCAAAGCTGTCTCTTGCAAAGTGCTTTGTCTTCCAGGTGGTTTTTGACCAAAAATGCTGACAGCCCCAGAAAATTACTTCATATTAAACAGGTAACTGGGGCTTTCTCTGAGGAGTTCTACCTCAGCATTTACCAGGCACACACACACACAATTTAGAGTATCTGCTGCAGTGCTAAAACTGTTGCTGGATATATTTGTGAGGAAAAAATACTTTTGAGGAATACCAACAAGCTGGGTGCCACAAAAGGCTGAGAGAGCTGAGAACATCACTTCTATTTATGCTTTACCAATCTGTGCAGAGGAAAACATATTTTTTTACTGATCAAGAAAAAAAGAATGCAGTGTCAGTAATATTAGAAAGGCTGACCTGGACCTCACGTTTCTGCTAGGTAAAAGAGTGATCATTTATTAATATTGCTGCTTGTAGCAGGGTAACTTATTTTGAGGTTTGGACTGGAATAAGTTATATTACTGTGAACATTTCGACATATATGGGGCCATGTCTATCAGAAGAAGGCAATGGCGATGAGATTTGCTGCTGTAAACAATAACAACAGCACAAGCTGCACATTTGAAAAATTCCCATTTTCCTTCAGCAGTCACTTAAAAAAATATTATTTATGTTGATATAAAGTTTGAGTTTTCTGGTGTGTGATGAGTAAAAATTACAAGACTGTAGAGTTTCACAGGTCAGATGCCAGATCACAGATCCTGCCCCCTTCCCCTGGTGTCTCACTGAATGTGTGAGAGTGAGCATTCCAGTGGCACGGGACTTTTTAGAAACGGCATCTCCTCCTGAGCTGCTGAGGAGGGTGCACGGAGAGGGTGGGGAGGAAATCCCTGGGTTTATATTGTATTATATTACAGTGTTTGATAATGTTCTCCTCTCCCATTGCTGTTCCAGGTAAAGCAGATGATGCCCCTTCAAGCAACTCTCTGTTCCTGAGGTGATGGCACAATCTTGCTCGAACACGTGCTCATATGAGGAGAGTCTTAAAATGAGTGAGTTTGTGAAGGCTTTGGGGAAACTGGGAATCTGTGGCCTTCCTCCTGCTTGTAAAATCACACACTGGCTATTCATCTCTTTTTTGTACTAAACCTGGTGAGATTTCATTGTTTCCATGAATATCAAGCATTGCCTCACGGAGCAGCCTGGGAGCTGCCTGCCTGCTGTGTCAGGGAGCTGTTGCAGTTTATTCTCCTTGGTGACTCTGAGAATAAACCTAATTCTGTTTTTCTGCCTTTTTTTTTTTTTTAATACCCCTTCTTTAAACTGCCATCCACTGCAAAGATACAGATCTTTTCTACAGAAAAGCCTCTCGGTCTGCTTTTCCCTTTTTCTTTTGTTTTTGCAAGAATACAAAAAATGACCAAAAAAAAAAAAAAGAACAGAACTGTTAATTGTTTTGCATAGGTCAGTTATGTTTTACAATATTTTACAAAGAGTTCCATCAGTATAAGGTGTGTTACCTCACCTGAGGTGAAAGAGACATAGAATTGGGAGTCTCAAATTGATTTTAATACAGCCATTGCTGGCATGCTGCCACTAATGCCTGCACAGCTCAGTGAGGAGACCACAGTGTGCCTCATAATTGGAGGTCAGACTGCACCAAAGTCGGCCTCCCTTGGTCAGTGTAATTAAGTGAGCAGGAAGGGTTTGCACAGGGCCTCTGAAGTTGTGTTTTCCTCATTGCCATTCACATGACCCGCTGGGAAGAAGAATCCCTTGGATCCACAATGTGCGGATGAGGAGGTAGCGTAAAAGAGAGAAGGTTAAAATTCCTTGGCATTGCAGCCTGTCTGGCAGGACTGAAAATGTGATTTCAAAAGAGCTGTTTAACCAGGGAGATAGCTGTGCCATTCCCACCATTCCAGCACACAGGGAGCACGTGCAGGGATGGACTCAGCTTGGACTAAAGCATATCCCATTCCTGCTCAGTGCAGCCTTTTCTTGTGGATTCTTTCTTCAAGTCACTTTCTCCTTTGTGATTCATCATTTTGTCTTTAGATTTTGTACTGGAGCCAGATCATAAGCAATCCAGAATGTTGAGCTGTGCCCAACCATTCATGTAATTCAGTTGCTGTTACTTAAAAAAATTACATAAATGTACCAAACTCTGGCTTTTACCATTAGTTATTTTCCTTCTGTGGTTGTGGTCTTCCTACTCAGGAGCATCCTTTGTTTCTTCTAGTGGTTTCCATCAAGATCTGGTAGAATTTTTTTCTTTTCCTGATCATTAATTTCTCCATAGCTTTGATTTACATTTCACTTCACTGTCCAGTTTCTCTTGTCCCCTCTTCCCGACGCATCCTTAAAGATCCCAAATGCAGATTAAATCTGAAGGCCTTTCTCATTCATCTTATTTGTGAACTGCTGTCACAAACACATAATTTGCCATTATCTATCAAACTAGAATCATCATTATTTCCTGTTGTGTCCTTTGTTACTACTTCTGACGCAAACCCAGATTAGTAATAATGACTCTGAACCACTGGTCAGCCAGCTGTCTCCTGCTTGAAAAGCAAGAATCATCAGCTCATACAGAAGAAACCTACAGTAAGGTCTGCACACTGTATTAATTTAATTTCTTCTTGTTTATCACACTTTTTAATAAAACCACTTTTTATCCTTGGCATCGGGGTCACAACTATTTACTCAAGTTCAGCGAAATATTTACTTGTCAGAGAATTAAACGGGTTAAGCCAGCAGGAATATTTCCCAGATAAGGAATTCAGATATCAGCCCTCAGCTAGGAAGGCAAAAGCCTCTTGAGACCCTGTTTTCTCACCTCCTATCCATTTAATTTGTTATTCCCATGCTTCCACATACTTGATGGCTGCTTGACAATTTTATTGTATGTTGTACCGTCCCTCAGTGATCACACCTCCCTCTCCCCACTTCCCTCTCTGTGGTCACACAGCTCACATCCGATACTCATCTCCACCACTAAGGGTTCTATTGTCCCTTTGGTACGGCTGTGCAACTCCCACTGCTGTCAATAGGAATTACATGTGTGCATCAAGGAGGGAAAAATCCCTCGTGTGCTCTGGGCTCCTCATTATCCTGGCACAGTCAGCTCTGGAGATGTCTCATCTACGAGCCCTTTATTCTCTTGAGTGTTGTGCAGTACAGCAAGTTGCCTCCTAGGATCAGCAGTTTTGCTCTTGAGGTGTTTAGCAAGTTGATTTACTGTGCACGTGTACACCCTTAAATGTCTTCATCCCGCCAAACCCACATCTTGTAGCATTCCTCTGTTAGATGGTGGAGCTTCCTGTTTCCTTTTTGTGCCAGAACACCAGTTCCTAACCAGTCTCCCAGCAGATTCCAAGTGAAGCAAACCCTCCCAAATAACATATGTTCAGGCCCAGCTCAGGCCTGCAATCTTAAATTTCAGGAAAAATTCAGTAGGTACAAAAATGTAAATGGCATATTTTAATTTTCCTTAAAGATCTGAAGGAAGACATTTTATAAGCACTTCATGTGAGGTGCCACCGAACAAGAAGGTAGTTCAAATAGTAGCTAATCAGTTAGAAAACTGTAATTCCTTCCAAAATTAATTGGAGTGTCAAGAGTTGAAGGAAAATGGGAGAGTGAAAGCAGAGATTTCCAGTGTCTGAACATGGATCTGGATTCTCCTCTGCTCCTTCTGGAAACACCTCAGTTTGGGAGGCACCTGCTGTCTCACACCGGCCACTGTCACTGGAAACACAACTGAGAATTCACTCCATTTGCAGCCTCATTCCTTGAGCACAGAGTTTGTTACCACAGCTTAGAAAAGCAGGGTGGCAAACTAGTTTGGGAAAAAAATCAATTTGCCATCAGATTAGAAATCAACTGTAAACATGTTGAAGAATTCTATTTTTTTTTCACTACTGCTCTGCCTTTTCTTCGCAATCTGTTGTGGTGTCAGACTTATTTTGACAATACTTGTAGAACTTGTCATATTAACAAAGTTATCAAGCAGAGCGAGCACTTGCACAGCAACAGCTGTAGTCCAGCTAGAGTCAAAATAACTGCCCATAGGTATTCCAAAAGGAACATCCACACTGTATTTTGCCCAAATCCAAAATATCCTCAGTAGTTTCCAGAGAGTACTTGTAGTTTTATTTAAATAGTAACTGCCCTTAAACCTGGAACAATCTGCTTCAAGCTTTGAAATTGAGGACAAAGATAAACGGAAAAAAAAATTCAGATTTTTTAAAATACATAAGGATTTATTTTTGCTGTGATAGTGTCACTCGATTATTTCTGCCTCTGTGGAAGTGCTTCATAAAAAAGGGTCTACATTAAACTCAATACAATGATGGGATTTATTTCATGTTATATAACAACCTCAGAAATACTTATTTAAAAACAAAATAAACCACATAATCCACTAAGACTGTAAATTGGTGGGGTTGGAACAATCTTTCCATTATTCTTGTCTACAGAGCTCAATACAATGAGGCCTCAGTTCTTCGCTAACGTCTCTAGGTGTTAACACAATGCTATTAAATCTACTCAATAGCCAAAGATACAGCCAGTGGATTTATGTGTCTCATTCCTTGGGAAACGTGCAAATCCAACAGAATCGTTTAATGGCCGGATTTTTCAGCTGCAGTGTCAGATTTTGCACGTACATCAGATAATATGCATCTATTTATGCAAATTGCTGTCGGATTTATATGCACAAAACACTCGTGCCTGGGAATTCCTATCTGTGGCGTTGAGCTGGAGAGGAAAAGGATGGGTTTGGGTGCCAGGGTCCTGCCGTAGGAAAAGAGCAGGAGCCACACTCTGCTTGAAACTGCTGCTTTCAGTTTTCTGTGAGACTGACTGAAGTTTCACTTTCTGCCCCTGCACTGATCTGCCTTTATTTTTACACCAGAAATTTGCTAGTTTAGTGGAGTTAGCTTCCTCTGCTACTAATGTGGATGTGGATTAGGCCTGACAAGCCTATTTTCCTCTAAAAAAAGCAGGGCCAGTCTCAGGCTGGTTCACAGACACGGTTGAGGAGGCAATTCTGGCACTACCCATTTCTCTACCCTATCCAGAGATTTTTGTCTCTGGATGGATCAGTTTTTTCCTCCCCAATACATAATTTTTTTGTAGATTTGCTACTACTTCCTCACACCACCTTTCCCTCACAGCCTGGGCTCTGCTCTTCTCACGTGGTATGCTCATCAGCCCCTGGACAAAGGTCTTTTCTGTGGACACACTTATTTTTCCTCATGGGATACACCTGGTTTTCACCTGGGCATGTTGGTTTTTTTGCTCACTAAGCACATCTTTCCAGGGCTGTACTAATTTTCCCCTGGATATGCTACTTGCTCCCTTGTGGGCACATGTAGAGGGCACTAGAGGAAATGAGTCTCACTTAAACTGAGACATGGCAGATTGAGATTAGATATTAGAAAAAATATCTAGGGTTAGGGTGGTCAGGCACTGGAATAGGTTGCCCAGGGAGGCAGTGGAATCACCATTTCTGGAGGTGTTTCAGAGGTGTCTGGATGTGCCACTGGGTGATGGTTTGGGGGTGACAGTGGCATTGCTGGGTTAATGGTTGCACTTGATGGTCAGGGAACCACAGAATCTGAGCTGGAAGGGACACAGAAGATCATCAGGTCCAAAAGTCCAATCCTTAAGTGAATGGCGGGGATCAAACCGCAACCTTGGCATCATCACCACCATGCCCTAACCAGCCTTAAAGGTCTTTTCCAACCCTGACGATTCCACGATCTCCCTCCATCATCTCTGCCTGCGCCGCTTGGTTGGTTGGTTTGTTTGTTTGTTTTTCCCCAGGAATGTACCAGCTTTCCGCGGCAGTTTACACATGTAAGTTTCACCTGCGGACAGTCGCGGCTCCCGCGCGCCGCGGAGCTCAGAAGCGGAGACGCCGCCGAACCCCTTTCCCCCTCCACCATCACCATCATCACCATCATCATCACCATCATCATCACCACCTTCATCCCCCGCCCGCCCCGCTCCCCTCCC
>VZRS01007666.1:63890-83417 GCA_013398055.1 Ifrita kowaldi
AGCCGCTCCGAGCCCCGCGGAGCCCCCGCAGCCGCGCCGCGCTCCCCGCCGAGCCCCGCGGAGCCTGCGCCGCGCTGCAGCCCCTAACTTTTATTTTTACAAGCCCGTAGACCCACCGAACGGGCCCGGATCGTGCTGGGGGCTGATGCTCTGAAAAGTTCGGGATTTTTAGGGTTTTATTCCCACGCCGCCTGAAATTGAGAGGTTTCCGTAGAACATCAACAAGCGCCTGAACGCGTGGCTGCAGTGTTACAGAGCGAGCCGGGCGGCTGCTGAGTTTCGGGCTGGGCTGGCTGCAAGAACAAGAGCCGCTTATTCTTCAGCCTCAATTCCCCGGTGCCAAGTTGAATCTGTGAGGATGTCCCGAGCCCTGGGGAGGATGGTGGGTGCGCAGGAATAGCCCCGATGTGCTCTCGTCTAGCGAGCACCGCTCTAATAATGAGGCGATCTCAGATTCAAAGCCCGCTATCCTCGGTGAGACCCTCTGAAATGTTTCCTAATGGCAACATCTTGCCAGCCACGGTCAGAGTCCAACAGAGCCTCCGCTTCCTTGCGCTTCCCATGCAGTAGCTGGCATCCGTCTCCCGAGCGTGATTTTAAGCCGAGTGCATTGGCTTGTGTTCTGCTTACTAAGCTCATCAGAAAGGACCCTTCTCTCCGCTTCCCTTCCGTCTCTCTAATGCAGCGCTGTCTGTGTGCGGGAGTGTTTCGGGGGGCCCAGGGGGGCTGCGATGCTCCCCCGGGAAGGCAGGTGCACGCCTGGAGTTGCACTTTGCCGGGGAAGCGCCGCTCCCGGTCCCCCGGCTTCAGCCGGCGCTGCCGGGTCTGGAGGCGTCGGAGGTGCCGCCAGCATCGCTAAGCGATGCTCTGGCTGGCTCTGCCGACAGCCCGGGCGCGTTAGAAATCCCCTGCCACCAGCACTTGTTAGTGCGTAAATCACCTGGCACTCGCTAGGCATAAATCACGGGCTTGTGTGCTGTCAGCCAGTTCCTTCGGAGCCGGGGTCTGGGACCTTCCTGCCGGGGAATCCCAAGGAGCCTGGGATGTTGAGACTGGACTGCCCTGTGCCTGTGGCGGGGGCTGGATCCTCTGCTCAGCCCAAAGTTGCAGCTGAGTGTTTAGTTGGCTTCTCCCCTCTGGCAGCTGGCACGCTGTGCACGGGACTGTGCATGGTTACGTTTTTAATTGGGATCCCCTCCATCCCCTCCCACTGCCGGGGCAAGTGCAGAGCCGGGAGGGTCCCAGAGGCAGCAGCAGGCAGAGCCTGGGATGCTGCTGCAGGGTGAAGGGGAAGGAAGGGTGTCCTCACCGGGTCGCAGGCTGCTGTGTTTCTCCCCCTCCCATCCTGGGGTCTGCCCAGGTTCTCAGTAGCAAACCTCAGTGATTTGGATGTTGCAACATCAGGCCTTTGCGTGTCTCCAGTGCAAGCACAGCGCCTTGATGAATTGCTGCTCTTTGTTCCCTCCCCTCTTCTGACAGTGCCCAGTATTCCAGCCTTCCTACAAACAATGCTCTCTTGTAGTCAGGCAACTATTGCTGGCCCATTTTATTTTTTGCAGCTACAGTATGGATCCACTCCAACAGATAGGCACTCTAACACAAGCAACTTCTACTTGCACACTGCCTTACTGTTCAGGTTTGCTCATGCCTAAACACTTCATCATTGGGTGCAAAACGTTTTCCCAAATGACAAAAGTCATGGTGGGCATTTTCCTTGTTTTGTTTTTGCAGGCACACAATGGGGATCTTACAGTTAGACCCACATGCAAGCCTGGCTTCTCAGAACAAGACTACACAGCATTCATCTCCCAGAACATCATGGAAGGGCAGAAGTTACTCAAAGGTAAGTGGAATAAAAAGCTTAATAGCTGCTGCAATAACTGTATTTTCAGGAGGTGAAAGGAGGCTTAAAGATGCTGGTTTTGATGGTGAAATTGTCTGCAGAATTATGCTTGTAGGAGGATGAAACACTAAGTGGTTTACCTGAGCACGGTTTTGAATACAGATGAATCATTCCAGGTCCGCATGCTGTCTGCTTCAGGTGGATTGTTTGTTACACTATGCGAGGTCATCACTTCACTCTTGAGTCTCCCACTCCCACCCTGTCTGAAGGAACTCTGCATCTGATATTTTAGAAAGTATTTTTATGTATGAAATTCAAAGATCCCTAAATTATCTCTGCTTTGAAATGGATGATAAAGCAGACGTTGTTGTTGGAAATGTGGTAAACAAGCCTACAGACATTCTGTTCACAAATGTGGCATTCATTTTCATTACTGCCCCACTGACAACATGAAAACACAGGCAAAAAGAAACTACCAATTAGCTTTATAGTAATTGCAGGATTATAACCACTTTTGTGCTTGTAAACTCTAAGATGTCTTCGTAATCCAAATAACAATAGATTATCCTGTGTATTGATCTGTCTCCCTTTCAAGTGAAAAATAATTAAACTTTATATTTGCATGATACAGAAAAATATTTTATTCCAAGAGAATTTTTGAAGATCAGAATCCCCTCCCAGCACTCCAGGAAGTTGGGAGCACATCAGGAGTTGGTGCTCCTCTCCAGGCTTTATAAACCCTTTGCAGTGTTTTCCTGAGCACATTTTGCTCACATGCATGTCTCTCTGCCAGAAAGCTGGGACTTCTGTCTTCCTCCAGAGCAAACACCTGCTCCTTTACTTTGATTTTTCTCAGAAGAGAGGGAGAGTTGTCAGTGTTCTCTCTGGCTTCAGCAGAATCCAGGACTGGACATTTTTGCTCTGCATGAGCTGGCAATCACTTTTGTTTCTGTGCCCAGTTGTCTTAGTGTTGCTGTTCAGGAATTCTCTTGACTGGCCTGGAATTAATTAGTAGACCTTGGGGAGTTTATTTTTAGTTTGAAGGGTAATCAAAGAGGGAATTGAGATGGACAAGCCCAAGAATATGCAACCCTAAAGAGACCAAATACCAGTAGTTTACATACTTTGTAGCAATTTTTCCCCAAACGTGAAGGCGGCTTTACAGGTCAGTCTGGAAACGGAGTAGATTTCATGCTCTTTTAGCTTTGCAAATTATTTGATAAAATATGTTCTCCGAGTGCTGTAGAGAGCTGTGTCATAAATACATTTGCTCAGAAGAGTGTTTTTTGCAGTTTAGTGCTTGATAAATTGTGCTGTGTTTATGGAGGTGGACAACAGGGATGAAGCAGAAAGGTCTGTTTAGAGGCATTAGGTGGCTGGGACTTTCAAAACAGCACAGTGGCTGTCATTTCATTTCTGGTTCAACTGATAATTTTTAAATACGAAATTATATTTACACAGGCTGTCAAGTTGATTTGAATGAAAATATATTTCTATTTGATTTTATCCTTTAGGGACCAGTTGTAGTTCTACATTAGTCATGGCAAACCTGCCTCTGATTTAGGGCTGAACTCACCCTGGGGACATTATGTATCCATGCCCCACTTGTAAGATTCATGTCTTGATAACATTGTCACAAGTTCTGTGATTTATATGTGTTTTCTCAACAAAAGGACGAAGAAAAAAAGTGCAAGCTCTGTGTTTGTTAATAAGTAAACTATCATCTTTGAACCTTTTAATCTACAGTCAAATACATGCTGTTGTTTATCATAGGAAGCAAATATATCTAATTAATTTATACAATAATGGGCGAGAAAATTCTTCTTCATGCTTGTGTTGTTCTTTATATATACTCTAGCATGTAAAATTGGTAGTTTTCCAGTTTAGGTTTAATTTTACTTCCTAGCACTTGATGTGTCTGAAGCATAAAATGTTTATCTCTTTCTTCCATCTGGGTGAAGTATTGTACAATAGTTCAGACCAAAAATGGGTTCAGATTGCTTACATTATCATGTTTGATAGATTGACATATGTACTATTTCACACCATCTTACCACGCAAAGCTTTGCTGCCAGCTACCACCATCTTATTCATCAGCATTCAGTAATTCATCTGCAGGCCAAATGGGACTGTTTGCCTGAGTAAAAAAAAAAAAAAGTAGGCAGGAATTCACCTGTCAGTGCTTTCATGGAATTTGGGGGGTGGAAAAATCGTGCATGTAGCTGGGATGGCTCTCGGGAGATTTCATGGAGCAAACATGAGGTTTTTATGGATAATGCTCACCTTGTCCTAAGGAAGGAGAGGTGGGCAGTCCTGGGACAGTTTATACCTAAAGGTTTGTCCGTCAGAGATCAGGGAGCATGCAGACCTCAGCATGGAGGTGAAATTCCTCCACACGGGGAAGTTTGGCTGTTCCGTGGCTCAGGATGAGCTGCGTGGCAATAAACTCAGCATTTCCCTTTTAAGCTTTGCAATATCCAGCTCTCAAATGTATGCACTGTTATGAATGCATCAAAATGAAAGTGTTTATAGTATTCTAGGTTTGAATCAAGTTAAACAGATAATGACTGCTTATAATTGGTTTATTCCAATGGAAATAGCTTAGCCTTAATTTGACAACAAGAGCTTTTACAGAGTCATTGTTTTATTATAAGTATGCCGTAAGCTATTAGCTACTACTTTGTGGTTCATCTTATTTGCCTGAGTCAGCTCTCTAACATGCTCAAAAACATACAGATTCTAGCAGGAGCTATTTGTTACACAGTAATTAACTTGTTTATGATAAATGGATGGGAGAAATGCCACGGCATTTTGTTTTATGTATAAATGAAAAGCATCTGCATTCTAAAAATTTCATGTTAATTAGACTTAAAATAGTTTTCCCCAATAGTGCCACAAATACCACACACTGCACATCACTGCCAGCACAGTGGCCTGATGATGGGGTGTGAGCTGAGGTGATTTGTGGAGCCATTGCCTTCCTTGGAAATGCCATCACTGCATCTCTTAATGAAAGTTACTGGGGTGTAATCTGTTCTACTTTTTTTGTCTTTGTCTTTGTTTGCAGGATAATAAACTTAGTCTTGATCACTGATGCATGATAATGTTTAAGATACGTTTGTTAAGTGTTTTCTTCTTTAGCCTAAGGGAAAGATCTCCATGTCTGCAGTATGGCAGAGGACGATTGCGGCACGGGGATTTTTCCTCTTTGTTAATTATTCATTTTAACTGATCGTGGTGAGAACATTGGTCCTGAGGGGTGGGGAGCAGGGACATGTGGGGCTGCACTGAAGCAGTTCAGCAGTGTCTCAGGGGATCTGATTCCTGATGTGAACTCAGTGTTTGGGAGTGATGATCACCAGTGGCCTCTTGGGGAAGGAGGGAAAGAAGGAGTAGGATGCTGAAAGTGGTGTGCAATACGATATTCTTGCTATTGGCTTTATGCCCTTTTTAATTTTTTTGTAGTGTTTTTTAAGATTATAATTAATAAAAAAAAGACATTTTTCAAAGTTAGAAGTTCAAGTTTAATTGGCATGCTCTGAGGCTGTGGCAACTGGGAGTGGGTGGAATGGCATCAGGGTGTTGAATGTATTATTCCTCCAGTGTAGTCCCACCACAGCTCCAGCGCCTCTCAAACACACCTAGGCAAAACAACTCACAGCAGACAACACAAGCAGATGAGAGGTACAGCCACTTTTTTGTTTTTCTGTGCATCTCTTCATCTGCAGTGATTCATGTTTCTTTGCCCAGCCCAGGCAGGCCTGTGCTGATGGAGCAGGGTAACTTCACTTGCGTAGGCAGCTGCGTTTGGGGACAAGTGCGTGGCAGCACAGTTTATTTTCATATGGGAAGATGAATAAACTCTGCCAGCATGTTCTGCTCTAAGCAAGTGTATGAAACCAGAGGTAGCCAAGCTCATGCAAATGCATAAAAATGTAATTGCTTCCATTCTAGGATTTTTACTAGCACGATTTTTGGTTAAAAACAAATAAAATTCGTACAAGCTTTACTGAAGTACCTCTTTTTTCTTTTTATAAGAATTCACTATGGAGACCATCTCTTGTAAGTTTTTTAGAGGTAGGATGTTATTCATGGTCAAAAGCTTTTTGTTCTCCCCATTGAGGTTTCAAAACCTCCATCCTTTTCAGCCCTCACCACATCCAGTATTAAAACTTAGGAAGGCTGTGAATAATGTTTAGAAAGTATTGACTGCACAGACCAGAGAACCCCAGCATCCACAATCCCATGGGATAGTGCAGAACAGTGTAGATGGTGTAGGCTTCCTACTTTTCCTGGGTTTAGAGTCCAGAAAATACCCAGGTACCCCTCTGCTGTTAATTTTGGCAGGAGCTTGGTTCCCACAGGCAGGTTAAGGTCTGTCTCTGAAGAGTGTGTGGGGATCTGTGAGGCTCCCCCTGCCCACATGCTGCCTGTGTCTTCCAGGTGCCCTTTGGTGTCTCCTACAGGTGCTTTTGGACAGGGAAGAGCCTGAGGAATGTTGGGATTTGTTCTGGTGTTCGATGAGGCTGTTGAGCACCTCTTGAGCACCTCTGGAAGAGAAGTCTTGCAGCAGTGCTGCTGCAGCCTCCTGGAACAGCCAGTACCTTCTCCAAGCTGCTCAGAGTTGAAAAAAAGCAGAGAGGTTTTTCCATTCATGTTTTCATTATTTTCTGGTCTGTGATTCTGCATGGAAAGCAGTTACTGAAGTTATTGTACATGTAATTAGCTTCACAGTTCCCTAATAAAATCTGAAAGTAGGAGCAGATCCACTGGGAACCCAGAACTCTTTCCCTCATCTTCCTTCCTTCCTTTGTTGGAGGAAGGAGAGGCAGACAGGCATCAGCTCCCTGTGTTCAGCTTGTACATGCTCCAGTGAAGCTGCCTCTCAGAAAACACTTCTCGCATTCCGCAGGACAACTTCTTTTAAAAGCAGTTTCTTGTGATGGGCATGTTGCAAATCAAAACCATAATTTCCATCATGAGTTCCAGGGGAGACCCCAGAAAGAGCTGCTGCAGATCGGGGCACTGCTGATGCCTATGTATTTTTAATGTTGTTCTTCAGATCTAACTTCTGACACAAAAATGATGTTTAAGATGACATTTTTATCTAAATAAAATTGCAGTTAATGAGACTGGAGTAGTCAATAACACTCTGTAGAGTTAATCCCCTTACACTGTTTAATAACTGTATATATTGCTTTCTAGTTCAGAGCTTTGAACCAAATTCCTCAAACCCAAGCAAAATTACTTTTTTCTGCATTCTGGGGAGTTAACTGATTTTTATCTGAATAAATCTGCTTCTCCAACAACAGATTTGAAGCTTCTCTCTTTTTTCAGGGATTTGTCTGTTAGAGAATTGCGCTGCTTCAAATTAGGCACTCTAAATAGGTATTAAGGAAGAAAATGAAACAATAATTTCTGTTGAATAATTTATTCATTTCTTTATTTATGCTTAGGCTTTTAGGAAATAAGCTATGTCTGGAACAGTATCAGTTAGTTATTTATTGTGAAATACCTGTTGTTTTGAACTCTAAGCTGATCATTTTAGGTCTTTTAAGGTTAGAAAATGTTAATTTTAAAGTCAGTTCTTTGTACAGGAATTGACTGTCACTGACAGAGCTCATGAGCTCTGATCTCCCCGAGCAGATGCTGAAAGCGTTCTGGAAGTTACGGTTTTTGCATGTGGCAATTCAAACTTATTTATTCTAGCAGTGAAATATTTTCTTGCTTAATTTTCATTGACCTAATGCCAGTTCTCATTGCCTAATTTCATTGATATTTATGTGCAGGCCTCCTTCTGCCTTAATTTCTACCCTGGAAATGAGTCTCATGTTTTTTTAGAGGGAGCTTATTTCATTGCAAACTCAAGCTGGGGAAGTGCTTGGTTCAACAGCAGCACAGGCCATGTGCACAGCTCATAGAATATTTTAGCAATATAGATAATACTTAAAAGTCTTATTTGAAGGGCAAGAAGAGATTAAAACTACAGAGGATAGGATTTCATTGGAAATCTGCTGCTTAATGTTTCTCATAGAATGAATTTGAGTAACATAGGGGAAGAAGGGAGTTTCTGTTTGATTTGAGGTTAGTGGTATATTCAGAATTAGGGCCATCACTGTATCAAGTGGAATTTTTTATTTTCGGGCAAATGGAAGTAGTGAGAACTAAGACCATAAAGTGGTGTTTGAAAAGCAAAGACTGGTCCTTGCCTCTGGGAACTCCAGCTTTGAGTGCTTTGACCAAGGGGGTTGGGATGAACCTGTGCCAGTGGTTCCAGACAGATTTCTCCAGGATCCTGATGCGGAGCACTGCAGGAGGAATCTCTGCAGGCTCGATGGAATTGATCTGTATCCCTTTTTGTGTATGCAAACCTTTTGTGCCCTAGCCAAAGGTTCTGAAGAGGATTTGGCTTCACATTCAGTTTTCCTTTCGGTGCCTACGTGAACCCCAGGGTTGCTTTTCCTGGTAAAACCCAGAAGTGTCCTTGGCCAGCCCTGCCATGGCAGGGTTTTCTTACTGCTCAGGATGCCGTGATAATTTGATATTTTGTTTTAATATTTATTTATTAGTATTGCTGAAAGGAGAGGCTGGGAGTGCTGGGATTGTTTAGCCTGGAGAAGAGAAGTCTCAGGGGGAGACTTTGTCATTGTGTATAAATTCCTTGTGAGAGTGTGTTGAGATGAGGTGCACAGAGCAAGGGCAGAAGAAAATGGGCACTAACACTGAAATGCAGGACATTGCACTTAATGTGGGAAGAAGCTTTCAGTGTGAGGGTTGTCACCCTGGGAGAGGTATCTCAGAGGTGCCGTGAGGTCTCTGTTCTTGGAGATACTTGGAACCCAAGTGGACGTGGTCCTGGAGCCTGCTCTGGCTGACCTTGTGCTGAGCAGGGCTCAGCTCTGCAGCCTCCACTGGACTCTGACCCTGGCAGGAACTTTGCAGGTGAACAGATGAGAAAGCAGAGGGATGAACTGAGCTTTTCTGCAAATACAAATCAAACAGCTTTAAATAAAAACATTGCAACAGCCTGCAAAACATGATCCTTACTGGGAAATCGTGTTTCTTTAATTTCTTGGAAGCACAGCCTCTAAAGAAAGAATAATTGAAACACCAGGGACCAGCATTCAGCTGTTTGCTTCCATTAATGTCCAGACTTAACCTAGGCAGAGTTTGTCTCCTGGCATAAGGAAATGTTACACTTACATTGAAAAAGCACTCAGTTTCCTCTTTAGTTTTAGTAGCATGAAAGAGACCATGTGGAGTTTCTGTTTTCCCAAAATATTTGTCTTATAACCGGCTACTTCGTTTCTTTCAGGAGGTTGTTTGTTTCCTGAGTAAATTCTCTGCAACATGAAAAATACTTGGGTTGAACAAGATCTCTCTTTGCCACAGGCTTGCCATTTTTCTTGTTTATGTTCATTATCCCTAATTTATTTATTAATTTTGGATTGCAGTTGCACAGAGGGAGCGGGAAGTGGCAAATGTTCTGGCATATGGGCTGCACTGTTGTTGGGAACAGTCAGCCGCGCTCGCTGCCCCGTGCCTTGTGACCCCGGGCTGCAGCATCCAGATTCCTGTTTTCTGCTCCCTTCCAATACAAAATTCTAATTATTTTTTGCTGTGCCCTCGCTACTTTACTGTTCCTCCCCACTTGCCAGGGTTCTGTAGCAGAGAGCCAGTGGCAGTAATTCAGCCTGTGCTGCTTGTGCTGCTGCTCGGAGGGGTCGCATCAGCTGCAGCCCATTAGCATGAGCGTGGTAATGGCAGCCACTGTGTGCAACGCACTGTGGGGGTGTTGGAAGCTCCTCCGAGGACCCTGAAGATATGTATGGGCCACCCATGAAGGAGAAAAAAATAAAATAGATGCCCTTTCTGCTTCAAAATGAGCCAGTCTGTTTTCATTGATACCCAGAAGCACTGCAGTCATTAAAGGCTATTACTATGCCTATTATAAATCACAATTGCCTAGCAGTTCAGAGGTTAGTCACAAAAATTACTTTTCGTCTAAAATTTACTTACACTGAGTTTGTCTCGTAGTAATTCCAATCCTTCTTAAAATAATTGTGAATGTAGCAACTAGCCGAAGAGCAATAGTCAAAATTACAAAACCTGTTCCATACAAAGCTATGTATCAACTCTCTCTGTCAGTTCATGTCTAGAGAATCGTGAAAGGCAGGTCAGTGAAACAAATGTCTGTTATTTCACCATGTAGCAAGAAAAGCATATTGGAACTATTGGTATATAAAGGAAAATGTACAAGCTTGGGAAGATGGTGGAAAATAAAGAAATTGCTACAGGTGATAAAGTGCAAGTCAGGACGAGTTTAAAGTATAAAATTTAATCACCTGTTTGTTCCTGATCTATTCAGTGGGGATGAATAGATAACTCTGTATAATTGCCACAGTTCTGTCAGTGAGTCTCACGGATGTCACTGAGAGCTGCTTGTGGTGTCTCCTGGACCTGTGTGTTGGTGTTTCCTGGACTCAGAACCAGGGCTGGAGGAGCCCAGGAGGATTCTTGTGCACACTCCTTCCCCAGGGCATGAGCAGCTCCTTTGGAACAGGTTTGTCCCTGATGGGGGCTTGAGGATCCATTGCTGGGGACCAAAGCCAATATATTACATTGCTTCCTTTTCCTTCCTCTGTGTTTAAGCTGGAGCTCTCTTGATGCAATTTAAACCTGTTTGTATTTGCCATGGGCACAGAGAACAGTTGCTGATTTTTTTTTTCTCTCCCCAACATACTTGAAAATATTTTTTTCAGGTTGTGTAGGCTGAACCTCTCATTTGTTCCCTTTTGTGTGTCGTGCTTGGCTCCCTCCTCTGAGCCCTTATCTTTGCTACTAACTTGATACTCCAGGTTGATGTGACACTGCCAGCCAAGTCTCACAGTGCTGAACAGACAGGGAATATTACTTTGCCTGTTTTGCAGGCAATACTCCACTTGATTTATCTAATGTGATGATTGCTTTTTTTCTTAACAGTATGATACTGTTGACTCATGTTCAGCTTGTGATCCAGGATAACCTCCCACATCGTTTTTTGATGAACTGCTACCTACCCAGTCATTTTCTGTATGTGTAGTGGATTAATCCTGCTGAATCGTGTTACCTTGCTCCTCTTCTGTTGAATTACATGTTCCTTTTTTTTTATCATCAGCCTTATCTAACTGATTTGGATTGTTTTGAATTCGAGTCTCAACATCCAACAGCGTTGCAGTTGCATTGTGCTCGTGCTTGGCTTGCAGATGTAACAAGCATATGCTGCATTCCTTTATCTGTTCTGTTAATAAAGGGTTGAACAAACCCAGTTCAAAACAGGCTGTGGCAGAGCGCATGTGGTAGAGCCTTCTGCTCTGACCATGCACCATCAAAACCTGCTCTGGGTAAAGTTATTTCAGTAACTAAAGTTGAAATGGTAGCTTGGTGAACTGAGCCTTTAAAGCCTTGATGTTGTCTATCTGGGATGTGTAGGAACACAGTTCCAAATGTCTTCAGTTGTCAGTGCTTTTCCTGACTTTTATGAGAATTACAAACACTGGGGCCTTTGAATTGTCACCATCTAGAGACATTCTAGGTTAAAAGCCTAGGCTAGGTTCATGGAATTTAAATAAAATGCTGTTGCTGTTGGAGGGGAAGGACTGCTGGAATTCTCTGCCCACTGGGTTGTGTAAGTGCCCCAACTCAGCTGCTGGACCAGAGGCGTGTCCAGGCTACAGGACAAAATTTTCAGGTTGGCTTTCCACAGGATGCTGGAGGTCTGCTTAGCAAAAGACATTTTTATTGACAGAGCTGTTCCTAATCCCAATGTGTGCAGAAAGAACAGGATTAAATTAAAGCTGAAGCAGTAAATGGCAGTGTTGTACCTGTAAGAGGAGTATGGACTCTGGTATAATCTATTTCCACTGATGGCTGGGGATTTCCACCTTTGCTGTGTTCCCATTTCCCAGCTCATCTTGGAAGGTGTGGAAAGCAAGGTGTTCACCCTACACAAAGCAGCTGGGTGTTGCACTGTCTGTTTTTACAGATCTGTATTATTCACAGAGCATTTTAGGAGGCCTAGCCCACACTTAAATATTTTACTGTTTAGTATCTCTGTTTAATTTTGCCCATCACGCCTGTGTGTTTTGGTTACTGAGGAAAGGCAGATGCCTGCTGCTCCCTGTGCTGGAGGAAGAGACTCTCTCTGCTAAAATCTTCTGGAGTATCTCAATTTAGAGGGGAAAAAGAGCTGGGCTAGAGAATTTCCAGTGTTTTGCTCCCAGTAAAAGTCCTTCCCTGGGGAGGCAGAAAAAGTCATTGTTTCAGATCCCATGTGCCCTGCTACTTGTCTTCTAGGAGCCTGATGTTGCTGGCTGGTTGCTTTGCTCCCTTCAAAACAGGTTTACACAATTACACACGGAAGGCAACTGTTCTGCTCATCTCCATAAGCCTTAAATATTTTTATTTTGTGCCTGAATTATTTTGGAAATTAAACTTTCACTTATTTACCTTTTTATGGGCTTCTGAACATTTTTCAGTTGATGATTCAGGTTCCTTTTGGTTTTCTGCAGAGGATAAAGCAATGTGGGTAAGTGGCATTATTAAAAAAAAAGGATTTTTCATGTTGTTTGGATTTTTCCTTTGCCTGTGGAGAGAAGGGACAGGTTAAGGATGAAGGAAAATATATGTATGGTTGATAGGATGATGGAGAATCTATAGGTCAAGGCAAGATTTGGAGTGATGAAATATTCAAGGATTGCAACTATCAAAAATGTTTGGATTGCCCCCAAAGATTTCCCCATCCTCTTTTCAAACTGCACGAAGAGACCCTCATCAGGACAAGTTCCGTGATCTGTGGAACGCTGAACTCTAGATGCCTGTTCAAATAACTGAATAGGAGATTGATTATCTCTGTGCAAAGTTTACTGAAAGATTTTTCTGCCTTTTTTTTTTGTTTGCCTGGAGTCTCACATATAAGAGAAATTCAAAGTTGAAAGGCTGGTTGCTAGATCTGCTAACAAGCAAACTACTCCAGTTGTACCAGAGACCTCCTGATGAGGAGAAACGCAGGAGGTTTAGGTTGGGCAGCAGCAAAATTTCATCATGGTGGAGGTTGTTGAACACTGGAAGAGGATGCTCCAGGCAGTGGCGGAGTCACCATCCCTGGCGGGATTTAAGCACCATGAGGATGTGGCACTTGGGGACATGGGTCAGTGAATGGTTGATGATGTTAGAGGGCATTTCCAACCTAAGCAATTCTGTGAAGCCCCCATGGAAGGGCTGTGTGGGCAGTTAGAAATGTCTGGGTTGGTGTTAGCAGAGGTTTAATCCCACCCTGCTCGCCGAACACCCAGGGCATGGCACTGAGGGAGTTCCTGTGAGTGCTGAATTAACTGTGGAGTTTTGGCAGAGATGAGGCGTTTTACCAGAATGAATTTTCCTGGTATTTTCAATAAACCAAAGTTTTATTTTCCCTTTGTGCTGTGATTTGAGACATAATGTTGGCTGTATCCTGTTAAAGAGCAGCAGAGCCGAGCAATGGTGGCCCAGCCAATCTTACCTGTACAATAATAGAGCAGGTTTCATTGCCTGGAAGATGTGATGATGAAGCAAAGTTCTGTTAATGCAGCAGTTGTGTCCTTTTGCAATGCACCTGTAGGAGGGAGAGTTCAACATCTGTGGAGTGGGGCAAAAAAATAGAAAATTAAAGGTGGGGGAGAAAAAGAGATGTGGGTGCTTGGAGCCCTGGGGACTCCACAAAACTGCTGGGCCAGGGCTCTTATTGGGTCTGGACAACGCCAGAGGTGGTGCAAATTATGGAGACTTAAAGCAAAGGCAATATTTCTGCAACAGTTTATTAACAGTCTGAGTGGTTTTTTGACCTTTCATCTGCATCGGGGTCCCTTGTGAGCAGTCTTTTATTGCAGTGTATCTGTCTGCACTTGCAGGAGAAATTTGTAGGGAATCCACTCACTGAGAAATCTGTTCTTAGGAGAGCTGTTCTGAAAAAGGAAAAACAAAAAAAACAAACAAACCAACAAACCCAACAACAAAAAGTAAAGAAAAAACCTCAAGGTTATATATCAAAATCTGTAACACATGCTCAGAAAAAGTTAATATGTGGTGAATGCCAATTAAGTACTTCCTCGGCTAATAAATAGCTCAGGAGGTATAAAATTTAATACTCCTAAAATTGCAGAAGCCTTTGAAGAACACATTTAAATTGGACTCGTTGGAAGAAGGAGATTTAAAACTGACCTGTTCAGAGGTGAGTAGTGAAGAAGCCACGATGGAATGAGGCTGCATTTCTTCTACACAGAGGCATTTGGGCTGAAGTTTTGCTTTCCTGAGGTGGCTTCTGGAACAGTTTATTTTTGAGTTCTTGTGTAACACATCAGCTGAACCGCACTGGTAACAGTGGCCTGTTTATTTAAGAGCCTATTTTTAAGTGTTTCTGAGGGCTCAGCTGGGCTGGGAGTGGGTCACTGTGCCACGGAAATAGCTTGAAGAGCATCTGTGTGTAGTTCTGCCCGTGGCCATACCTATGGGTCCTGCTCACTTTCAGCCTTAAGGCATCAATCTGTTCCCCGTTTCAGGGTCTCAGGCACCAGATTCCCACTTTCCCTCTATTCTCTCCCCATCATGGTCATCCACAAGAAACAAGTGAGATGTGTGCACGTTTCTGAGGGTGGTTTTAGGCACATCTTGTAAAGTGCATGATGGATCTTTCTTTGAGAGGTAAGCAGATGAGCAACAGAAACTGCTCTGAGGTCACAAGACGTGTTGTACTCGTTCTGAGTTTATTTGGAAATCGGAGCAAACCACACTTTGCCTAGTTGGCTTGCTTCCTCAGGAGCAGTACCCCCTGTTTTTTCCACTTGTGTGTTTTTTCCTAATCCCAGTGGCAGTCATTTTTTTGGCACTTGCAGTTAGGAGAAAAAATTAAGTAATACATGGCATTTGTTTTGGCGCTGGCTGTGACTCATAAATAGGGATAACATCTGTGCTGATAGTTTTTCGTGATATAGAACCAGATTGAATGAACAAAGTTTTCATTTATTGCTGTTCTTTTGCCATTGTTATATTTAGGGAGCTCCAGTGTAAAGAGTGAGAATATATGCTTATGTATATTGCTCATGTATAGATCAGAATTTATATACATCCTGTGAATTTCAGTTTGGCCACCGTATCTTTTTAAACTAAAAATGGCTTATTGCCATTCCCTGAGCCTAAGACTTTTTCAGGATCCTTCCCAAATCTCAGTCTCTTGAAGGCTCATACTGCTGCCAAGTCTACACCATTCTTTTAATTAAAAGACCAAAAAAGAGAAGTGAAACTTCCAGTGGATGTAAATCCTTATAATCCTGAAATGATGTAAATCGGTGCAGCTCCTTAAGTCATTGGAAGTATTCTGACTTACATCTACTGAAAATCTGGCACATAATATTCCTGCTGGTCCTTTCTTTTGCCCAATAGCTGCTCTACACAGAGTTGGCACAGTGGACAAAGCACTCTCTTACGAGCTGATAGAGGGTGGCACGGCTTCCAGCACTGCTGATTCAGCACAGCAGAGGCCATTTTCCTGATTTCTTTGTGAGTTAGATTAAATTACTCTGCAGGCTGGACTGGAGCCACAGGCCATAGTTTTACAGCCTTATAACATGGTATCCTAGCCCGTGGCATCTGAGAGGTCTGGCTGTGTGTAAAGCTCTTCTGCTTCGCTGCAGAGGATTTTTGGATTTGGCGATCGGCCCCTTTGTGAGGCTCACGGCAGCAGGACTGAAAATATTTTGATTGTCTTGTTGAGATACACTAAAGTGGGGCTCTTTTAATGGAGGGAAGGGACATCATGGGGATCAAGTTAGTATGAAAACTCCACTGTGTGTGTTTGTCATGGCAACGTTTCTTTAGGTTTGCCTCACAGAAATGCAGGATAATAAATAACGAATGCAGGATTTAATGAATATAACGCAACAGGAGCACCAGTGAGGCAGGGGGCTTGTGCCATCAGAGCTGTTCCGTCTTACCGAAATTTGGGGAAATCCATTTCCCTTTGTGTCTCAGTACAGGTGCATTTCTCATCTAATCCGAGCAGGTTTGGAGTTGAACGAGGGGGGTGCAGCGGGGAGATGCCCTTTGTGGTGAGCTGTGCCCTGTTCACATCCTCCAGAGCTGGGATGCCTGTGACTGCTGTAGCAGGCACATGGGCAGAGGCAGAAGCATGTTTTCTGTTCTCTGGCAGCTGCTGGCTTTGTGTATTTCCAGAGCAGAGCCAGCTCTGCTGGGCTCTGCAGTTGGGCTCCACGATTGCTGCTCGCAGTGAAATTGGTCCGACTGTCTTTGGCCAAGCAGTGCTCTTGCTCTGATTTACCCTTTCCCCTCCAGCCCTCGTGATTGCGAAAGGGACTCTGGCAAATGGAGAAAGCAACTGTTAATGAGGAGAGAAAAGGATCAAACGGATCAAGTAAAAGCCATCCTGCTTCCAGCATAGAGAACAATCTAAGCTGATCCTGTCCAAGCCAGGTGTTGGAGTGAAGTTGAGATCAGGCTTAAGGAATTTTCATCCTGAGTTTAGAAGCTTCACTCTGTCCCTTCCCCCTCACCTGACTTATAATCACATTGTTTTATAGCTTTAAGGGGCTTCCATTATATCAGGATGGACACCCCACGTGTGGTTATCTTGGAGTTGCATTATTGCCTTTCAGCTTTAACTCTGTAGTTTAAAAATAAAAAAAGAAAAGCACCACCAGACAAAGCCCTCTGGTTTTAATACAACGATGAATATATTTTTGCAAATAAAAAGTATTCTTGATTCAAAACATCAGGCAATAATTCTCTGGGTGTGATACAGAGGTGAAGTTCAAGTTGCTGGTTTCAGTGCAAAAACAAAAGTGGGCAGATTAGGAAATTTGTTTCTGAGTGTTTTTTTCTATTTTCTGAGCCCTAGTTCAGTCTCATGGACTCTGGTAGAGCTGCTGCACAGAGGGTTTATCTATTGATTTCTGAATGTATTGTGCTGTTAATCTAAAACCTCTTTCCCCAGTGGAATTTCTATTCAGAAGGCTCTAGCCAGGCTCAAGAAAGTTATTTGATTTGGGAAGTTTGAAAGAATAATAAAAGAAGGATTGATGCAGTTGGATTTTCATGAGCTCAGTCTTCTAGTAAAATAGACAGGCTGCTTCCTCCTGTGTGTGTCTGTGGTGCTTGGCTCATTATTTAGGAGGAAAGCAGAGTATGGAGATCACTTAAGTTTTACTGTCTGAGAATTTGCAATTATGAAACTTGTTCAGAAGAAAGTAATGAGAACAGTTTTGGTGATATAACAAAATACAAAAATTAATGGGTTAGTGCGGCTTTATCTTTCCATAAATTTGTGTGCTTTATTTCTTAGCAACTGGGCCTTTTCTGCCAATTTTTAAACTACTAAAAAATTTAGTGCCAGTATTTGGGAAATCCATGTAATTTCCCAATAAGACATATGTGCCAAGGGAATTGCACCATATAAACCAGGGAACTTTGTCCCTTAGATATTTTCTCCACCCTTTAAGTATTGAAGATTAACTAAGCCTTGTAAAAGAGCTGTGACAGGAGAAGATGGTGCTTCATGAACTTTCTTGTTATTAAAATGTTCATTACTTTTTCTGGGAACGGAATATGGGAACAAACAGTCTTGTATTACAATAAAAAAATCCCAAAAAATACTTTTTACCTTTGAGTGCACTGGTGGTGTCTGTAGTGCAAGAGTTAATGAAGCAAACAAATGAGATTAAATTGGTGGTGGAATGAAATGAAATAAAATAGAGGGGTTGTTTTGGCTTTTGGGGACTGAGGTCCTGTCCAGCTGAAATCAGTTGCCTTTGACTTCACAGTGCCCATGGCTGGTCCAATAATAGGTTTATTCTGTTTCATTAGGACGTTGTCAAGTTAAGTCAAGGCAGGTGGACCAATATCTAAAAAGAGATTTCTTGTGAGTATTCCCTCTCTCTGGAGCTCCGTAGTTTATTAGACATGATTATTTCTTCCTTGGGTTTGGAAGCACACTTGTTGCTCTTATTTATGCAAAAAATGCAGCTCTCTGGAGGAATGTGATTAACCTGAGGCATTATTTTATTGCAGACCCAGGTGGGAAGCTGGTAGTTCAGAGTATGCATGAAGAATTATCTGGGTATGAGGCAAAATGTTGTATTAACTGTGCAGTTAGTCTTTGTCAGCAGCATTTAGAGTTTCTTCAGCCCTTATGGTGACTAACCTAGCAGAATTTTTTGGTGAATAGGTCAATTTGCTTAAATGGACTGATTTTCTTGAGTAGGCAGAAATTACATCTTATTTCATGTCTCAGATTTAGTTCAAATGAAAGGCCAAATCCAGATTGGACTTGTTTTTCTTCCCAAATGCCTGTTTAAGCACTGGGTGAATAGGTCACCCAGGATTTGGCTGAGGGAACTGTTCAGAGGGACTTAATTTGCTGGAGCTGGTGTAAAGAGTTGCATTTACAACTGATCTAAAAACTCAACTTTGAACCAGATAGGAAACAAGAGATGCTTTTTTTCCCTTTTTTTCTTTTTCCCCCCCATGTAGAAATAAGTGCTTTAGAATATCTGAAACATCTACCAGTATCATTTCACTGCTGAGAATTGGGTAACTGTGTAAAATTATATTGACCTGAGGGGATTGAAATATAGAAGTGGCCATGTGCTTAACTGTGCAGGAATCAAACTGTTTTACTGATAACATTTTATTGATTCATCTTCTCTCGGTGTTACAAGTAGCCTGAAGCCTGGCAAAATGAGCTGGCAATGTTTCTGTGTTGTGGACGTTGCAGTATTGCAGCTCTTCATAGGTATTGAAATTTTATATATGGGCTGAGAGCTCACGTAATTATTGTGATTTGTAATGACTGAGACTGCAGATGGGGCTTCCCAGAGGCTTCATTTCAAGCTAGATAACTGGTAATTTCTCTTTTCTGTTTAAGAATCTGTTGTCCCTCCTTTTCTCTGCAGCTGCTGAGGTTTTTCTCTGTGAAAAGCTGAACCCCATCTCTGACTTAATGAAGATGCGTAAAATGATTGAAATTGCCTTAACAAGGCAGTGCTCTATACAGAGCAGCAATGAAAATGTGTCTTGCTGTTTGCAAGGGATACTTTGTCCTTTTCATAAAGGAACTGTGGTTTCCCACCATATTATAAAAATAATAACAATAAAAAATATCCTTCTTATGACAAAGCTTTAAGAAAACGAACAGCTTAAAAGACCACAATGGCAGATTGTGAGTTCAACCTGCATGTGTTGACTAATTAAATTCCTTTGAAGGAGCTAATTTCATGTATTTTATTTAATGAAAGCTTATTTAAGATTTTAATGATGTGGGTCTTTTCTCTTCAGTAGAATGCCATATTGACTCATGACATATTTTTACACAGGCTTCATTCTGCCATGAACAACAGTGGTTGGAAATGTGAGCGCTTGATAAAGTATCATTAAATTAGCTTATTGTAGTTGCAGATTTTTATTACGCTACTTCGCCGAGATATGAATTGATCGTGTTGTACTTGCTGGTTTTAAAGGTGCAGCATTGTTATTGATTATGCTACTTTATCTCAAGTGTTTCATCAGCCTGCTGGCAGGCTGGTTCCCTCTACAATTTTAGAAAGTACTGGCTTTGTGCATTTTTTTTTTTTTTTTTTTTTCTGTGCTTTTTTTCTGGT
>VZRS01007666.1:83429-216432 GCA_013398055.1 Ifrita kowaldi
AAAGTACTTGCTTTGTGTATTTTTTTTTTTTTTTTTGTTATTCTGTGCCTTTTGTCTGTGTGCACGTCTATTTCTGTTGTAAATACCCTAAAAGAGATCCCGTTCTGAGGTTGTACCAAGCCCTTGTGCTCAGCAGCTCTGCTCTGTCCTGGGGCTTTGGGTGCTGCTGGAGGGAGGTGAAACAGTGGGTGTCCTGTGTGGAAGCACTGCTGGATGGGCTGTTGTCCTCAGCTGATTTCCAGGGAATTAGTGAGATTTACCCAGTGCAAAGGGAAAAATCAATTCTGCTCAAACTTTATCGCATGTACATTTGGAACAGGGGTTTCATCTGTTGGTGTAATTGTTTGTAATGGGATGTATTTCACAAACAAAGTCAGAAAAACAAGAGCCTACGTCTTGGTTGGCAAAACTTTCAGATATTTTTCCATGTTAACTTGAGTAGTGGATTTCTTCTACAAATCTTGGAACTCCCAGACCTATTTCAATACTAAGTGTATTGGAAACGGATTGCTGTCAAGGCTTGTCCATCTAATTAAATTCCCTTATTAGCACCAGAGCTGCAGTCTTCCAGAGAAGACATTAGTTGAATAATCTTTCCAACTTATCTAGGTTAAAATGAGATGGCCTTTCGTAAAATGCTGAGCTGAAAGTCCAGCAACAAAACACGTAAGTTCTAGTCCCCCTTTTTGTGTGATCTGTGGTAATTCAATATAGTCTTTAAATGTAAATTGGTATTTCAGCTGCTCTGTGAAATGTTTTCAGACTTCAATTATCACAAGCTCTCGATGCCGTGAGGACTCTGTCACCTCACGCTTCAGGCTGAGGGCAGTCCAGCAGTGATGGCTTTTATGCATTAATAAAGTTTGTCATGATTCATTTTGGCATATGCTTAGCCAAATATAAGAACCTTCTTGTCATAAAGTCCTGCTGACCCACAGAGGTTGTTGTATCCTTGTGGAAGAAGGGAATATCAAGATTTTGACAGAGAAGCAAAACACTCAAGGTTTAGTAAGAGCCCTGATGGATTTTCCAACAGGTGGGGGACTTGCCCTTGGAGGGAGCTGCCAAGTGAAATGAAATATGCTTTGACCTTTGAGCTTTGCAAATGGGCATTGAGTGACTCCCAGCAGATGTGACTTAACCTGGTAGAATCCACTGACCCTCTGGAATGTGAGAGCATCCAGGGGTCCCACTGCCCCTCCGCTCCCACGTGGGAGGGCAGGGATGGCGCGGGTGGGAATGCCTTGTTTCCTTCCAAAAATGGAAGAGAAAAGTGTCTTTGTGTCAGACAAAAGACCCGCAGTAGCTCAGGGTTGGGAATGGAGAGCTTCATAGTAACACTGAGCAAGAGATGTTTAAAAATTGCTGGAAGTTTCAGGAAACAAGATATTTGTGCTAATTAGAGTATTTGCCTGTCATCTTTATTCACTATTTAAATAACAAAAAGCCCTCGAGTGAAATCAAAGCGTGGTAGAACATATTTCTTGAGTCTCCTTGATCAAAGCTTATAGAAGGAGGGGAATACTGCTCATAACTATTTCCTCAAATTCAGATGTGAGATGTATTCTCTATTGTAGTCCTCTCTGTCAAGGACTTGTGTATAACCTGTGGCAAAGTGGTGAATGTCTGTCAGGTATCAGACACCCTGCTCCTTTCCAGGTGTGCATGTGATGAATTACTATTAGTTCTGTAAGGATGTGACAGAAATAAATGTCTTCAAATTAAAACAACCGGCAAACTAAATGTGTAATTTTTTGTTCTTACTTATTGACTAATCCTGGTTCAATTGTGCACTTGTCTTCCTCTGTATCTACCTCTTGATCTTTTCTTAGATTGCAAATAATCTCTGAGATGGAGATCACCATTTTCCTGACCTGAGTTTATAAAGCAAATGGCATAGTGGGATTCTGGCCATGTGTGGGGTCTCCCAGCTTTTATCTTGAAGTCAGTAAGTAATAAAACAAACAGGAGATGCCTTTGGGTGGCTGTTCAGTCTCCTGCTCAGATGTTGTTTTAGAGCAGGGTGATACAGAAATCAGTTCAGGTCTTTTTGGTGTGTTATTTTTTGGTTTTGGTTTGGGTTTTCTGTGTTACTGTTGTCTTTAAGGATGTGGGTTTTTTCGAAAAGGACAGGAGAAAGGCACCCTCTAGACCTGAATAATTGGAAAAGAAGATTCTTCAGGCTTGAACGTCTATGAATGGGAGAAAGGAATAAAAGAGAAATGGAAGCTTACACCTCTCTGGAGCCAGGTGGGAGGCAGGGTTCACACACGTGGCTTTTAGAGCGGGACAGACAACCCGAGCTGGCTGGGACACTGCCCAGGTCAGCACAGCGGCTCCTGAGGCGCTGGAAGTTTTCCCTGTCTCGTTGTGCAGCCCTGGAGGAGTAGAAAACACCAAGGAAAATGGAAAGAAGCGTGCCAGTATCATGACACGAGATAAGGGGAAATAATATCTGCAGTGGCAGAGCTCATGTGCTGTCAGCCACTGATGTTCATCTTACTCCATTCTCAACTTCGTGATTGGCACCGGAACGTTTAGCAGAAACCAGCTGATTTCTTTGTTTCTTTTCATTCTGCGCCTTCTCGATAAGGGAATGAAGGGATTCCTCCCTAGATGTGTTATTCAGATGTCGACGTTGAGGCTCATTACAGAACCCAGCACAGCCTACTGAAGAGAACAAAGCATCAGCGTGATGCCCCATCTGATCACCCCCTTCCAGACACCCTTCTGTCAAGCTCGGGAATGCCATCAGCCCGAAGGATTTCCTGCTGTGGGCGTTCCTCACCTGTGCTTGTGGAGCTGACTCCTTCTGAATTTGCAAGCCACAAATTGTGTGTCATTTCTGCACAGGTGACTTTAAAGGATTTTTTTAAATTCACATCGTTTAGTCCACTACTCCTACATCACATTTTAAATAAATAGGTCAAATCAGTTGGAAGAGTAGTCAGAATGTGTTTATTAATCTGTAAAGAATAAAGACAAAGGTTCAAATTTGGATGTTCTAAGTGGTTTTGGACTGGCCACAACCTGATTTTTAGATCTGTCTTCTGAAACTTGTCACCATTAAAAACTTTAACTAAATGTCTTTCAAATTTATGGATTTTCTCCTCTTTCTCTTCTTTCCTCAGCTAGATGAATGCTAAGAGAAGGGTGTGCACTCCTGCTCAGAGGCATGCCTAAAACTGAAGATGAAAAGGAGCAGGGGGATCGGAGAGTTGTTAACTGTCTGCTGGGTTTCAGGAATAGTTTAATTTATGGTGATAACTTCTCTTCAGCAGTTGACTCGCTGTGACCTTAAAGAAAGCTCTTGCAGACGGAGCTTCCACTATTTCTGGGAGAAGTTTTATGTACTTGGTGCGTGTGTGTTCTACTGCCACAGATGGGTACCCCTGAATTTGGAGGCCAAAGGCAGTAGCAGAAGGTTACGAGATGGCACTGCTGCATAGTAAGTTTCTAAAAACAAACACAGCAGTTTTTACCAGCACCCCGTAAGGTCTGGTTCAAAAGATATTTAAAAACTGTAAAAAAAAAAAAAGCCACAAACACACAGGAAAAGGAAAAAAAGGATGTTTGCCTGCTTGCATGCAAGTATCCCTGAAAAGTTGATGGGTTCATTTTTACTTATTTATGGGTAAATTACAGAGGTGCATCTGTTCCTTCTCTGTATACAGCCAGGCATCTCAAGTTTCTAAGATACTTTTTGACATTCTTTGAAGATTTAATGCCAGGTGGAAGATCAGTTAGAATTACAGATATCCTGAACTTTGAAAATAATGCTTCTGCTGAAAACTTTTTTATTTCTGCTCCCAACTTTAATGAGGCACAGTCTGAACATCATAGTAACTGAGGCAGCAGAAAGGGGGAAAAAAAGCCAACCCGACAATTCACAAGAAAATCTTTTCACGTGTTTACAGTAGAGCCAGAATATTTGTGCTGTGTTTATTTAATTCAAATGCTTAGAACTATGTCATGTTATAAAAATAGTATTACTGGAATAAAATAGTACCCTGCAAGTCAGATACCTGAACAGGGAGCACTCAGCTGGAATCCAGTTTTTACAGTTTTTACAAGTTGCTTATACTGCTGTCAGTAGAGAGGGCAAATAATTGCAGATAAAGCTCTCTTTGCCTGCCATTAATTGTGAGAGTTAAGTATGTGCCTTTAGATAGCAAACAGCCTGACTTGCATGTGCAGTCAGGTACCCTGTAGCCCTTCTACATCTTAATTGTGTCTGCTAAGGGGGAGTTTGGGTTTGGAGATCACACCTCTAAAAGTGGAGAACACCTAGGCTGTGCCTCACTGGGATTTTGCTTTGCTTTGCTTTGTCTTTTTCCCTTAAATTCAGTCACTCGTTCATGTAAATGTATATATACACCCTCTGAAAGCATGGCCTGAGGAATCTGACTCTGGCCATCAGTTAGTGGATTTTGCTTAGTAATTGCTTCATCTATTCAATACTATTGAAAATACCCTTGAGCAGAACATTGCTGCAGGGGAACAACACTGTAAAGCAGCAACCTAATTAATGAATCTTATTGCCACTTAGATGAGCGTTATATAGTTGGCCCTGGTTGTCAGGATGGATCTGTTCCTGCGACATTATGTGTTTGTCCAGGAAACTGGTGCCGTTGTTAGAGGAAATGAATGAAGTGGGATGGGGGTGTTTGGGTGTGTGGGGGCAGCAGGTTCACTCTCAGTGTGCAGTGGCACTCCTGGTGGTACAGGTGTCACTGGCATCTCGTGTCTGCGTGGGACAACAAATGAGTTCTCTTGGCTTTTATCTCGGTAGCAGTGATCGAGATTTTTCGCTGCATTCAGATGAAGTGAAAACAAAGTAATCACAGCCAGAGTCTGAAAGCAGGCAAATTGTTTTCATACAGCAGAAGGGAGAGCAAAACAGAAGTAGGAAATTATTTTCTTTTACATTTAATATTAAAAAAAACCCAGAAGCTGTTGTGTGTGTCCAGAGAGCACCTGGGTTTTTGTGCACAGTGGTGTGGAATGTTTGTCTCCAGCAGAGTAATTCGAGCAGCAATACCTGCTGGTGATGTGCCTTTTCTGAAGATCTTTTGAAGGAACTTTTTTTAATAACTGATTCTTAAGTCCTACCTTTAAAAATATTGAATGCTATGTTTGGGACCTGTGTTGCTGAAATCATTCTACCAACAAAAAATATAGTTCTGGATGCAAGTCAGAGCTTGTGTTTCTAACTGAAGTCATAGACAATTTACTGAGCGATCAGCAAATAAAAATTCAGAGGTTGCACCAGCCCGTTATTTGATGTCCTTCCAACCCTGGTTATTCTGTGATGCTGTGAAAAAGGCAAAAACACTTCTAAGAACTTTCTGTTCTATCAAGGACTACAATAACTTGCTCTTCTTTCGGAAGATCTTTTCTGAATGATGCTGAGCCTTTTGCAGAGCCCAGCTCTGCAAGTCCGCACTATCACGTGGCCCCTGTGCATATGAGACCCCATGTTAAGGACCCCCATATTGCGTATAAATCCTTTAACTTTCTGTGGTGTTTTAAAATGTAATTTTCTGCTTCTCAGTGGAGACTCGCTGAAACCTGTGATTTCTACTTGGCCTTAGGAGAGCTCTTCAGATAAAATAGTTTTCATTAGTAAATTCCTCTGATGGGCTTATGAACTTTTAATGTGAGATCATCACTGAACCTTTTTTGTGTTCTCTGAAGCGACCTTGGCACATGGTGAGTTTTGATCCTGGAGCATCTTTCCTGGCTTGCATGTTGGTGATTAACGTGGCAGCTTCTCTGCTTCAGCCTGTTCCTGCTGCCCCAGCTCCTTCCTGAACTGCTTGGCCTGGCACAGATCTGCCCCACTTCTGCCTTCCCTTTATAGCTGCTTCAGGCATTCCTTGTCTACGTTGTGGTGTCAGCTCCTTACTCATTTTTTTTTTTCCCCTTTTCCATGTAGGGCAATACATGAACACACCTCAATGTGAAATTTTCTGAAGAATTTTTAATGCCTGCAAGTGGCACTTGAGTGGCTAATTCCAATAACTCTGGCAGTCAGTTGATGAAGCATTCTTTGCCTTATGATTTGAGTAATAGAAGTAGTTGCATCTGTGGTTATGTATCAGAAAAATAGCTTATCCAGCTCTTTTCAGTCCCTGTGATTCATTGGATGTGGCCACAACACTGTTTAGTGCTGGTCAGTCGTTTTCAAGTCGGTGAGCATCTGGGTTGGTCATTAGCCAGCACAGAAATCAATTAGGGCTGGTGGGGTGTGTTTGGAGGAGAGGATTGAAATACAAGAATTCTATTGATCCATTGTCCTGGATAATCAACATCCCCACGAGCAGATCTTAAAGCTGTGTGAGGACTCCATGGAAGTTCTTTTCTGCTCTTGCACCTCTGTTCAGCCATGAGCGAATCCTCCAGTCAACAGTGATGGCAACTCTCCGAGGTTCTGAATTCCAAACTTTGATAAAGCAACGAGCTAATTAATAAAGCATAAATTGTTAGCATTTTTCTGTGGAGCACTGCCGAGGATCCATTATTTTATTTAGTGTATTTGTCTTAAAGTGATTATGTTACTAATTATAAGGCTCACTAGTCTGTTTAACAGGAGTCCAAATAATTATAATTTGTTTGCATTCCCACCCTGCGTATTTTCATGCAATAAGAAAAACATTTTGTTGAATGATTAATCTTGTGCATGCCTCTCTGTATGTTTAGGAAAATTAAATGTCTCATTTTTGTTCTAAATGAAAGATTTCTGGTTTCGCTACTCTTGTTTTCAAGGTGCATTGGTAAATTCTGAACAAACTTGAGGATAAAGCCACAGGGGGGATGATGGTCTCTTAGGGAATGTTCCCAATAAAGTCCATTAAAAAATTCCTTTTGGGGTCAAATTCTTTTGCATAATTTATTTTGTGTTTAAGAAAGAAAAAAAAAATGAAGTTCTTATTTACTATCTTGAAGCAAAAGAAGCCCTTCAGCCTTGGAAGCAATTTGGCAGCCAAGTTCCATTGCTCTTGCTGGAGTAATTTGAAGGACAAAATTCATAACAAGCTTTTCAATAAATGCTCAATTTAGGGCGCCTTGGAATCAGCAGCAGCATCAGAAAACCCTGTGTGAACTTGGAACATCCAAAGAATGTGTTATTTAATGTTAGGAAAAAACTTGTCAAGATTTTATAAAAAGCTCAGCAAATTGAGGCAAAAGTACTGAAGTCACTTTCAGAGCTGTACTTCAGAAAATGGCTTAAATGAGAAGTTGGCATTGTGAAGTTAACTGTTTGTTTTATGGCAAAAAAAAAAAAATAGAGCTGTGTCTAGGAATGTACTTGGAAGTTTGCTGAAGTTTAGGTAGCGAAATGCTTGCTTGGAAAAAAGACCCAGCAGAAAAATCACAATTTCAAACTCAGATAATAGTTTCTGAAAATAGCTGGGCTGCCAGAATGTCAGAGTCTGGAATGAGAAGATTGCTAAGGGGAAATGGCAGAGTAACAAGGGGCCTGAGGAGACGTGAGGAGCTCGCGCCTTCATCTTGGTTTGAGGGAGAGAAAATTGCTTAGCGCTACTTAGAGCATCTCTCATTCAAAGATCTCAAAGCTTGCTGAACCAAACATAATCCTTTGAAGACAGGTACAGACTGATGATCACTGTGCTTGTCATCGTGGTGCTGCTGTCCCTGCCCTGGAGTATCCTGATCCCCGGGCATGATGGCACCGCAGAGCTCAGCACGGAGGGGAAAGTGCAGTTGGGAAGAGGGAAAATGCAGCTGGGAAGAGGCCGGAGTGACAGAACACACCGAAGTGCCATCACTGAAGTCTGGACACCACCATGCTTCTAACGAATCAATAAATAAGTCATCAAGTGCAGGTAAAGATATTTCCTTTCTTCTGACACTCGTGTTTGTTATTCTGCCAAATGTTTCCTTTATTTGGAAGAAAATTGGAGCAGCCAAGATTCTTAATATTAAAAGACCTCAGCGGAACTGTTAAAATTCCGTTCTGTTCAAAATTTTAATGCCAGTTGGCTGTATTATCTCTTTATAATTTTCTTCTTCAGTGCATACGTAACTGCATTAGTTGGTCATTTACCAACAGACTTGAAAGACCAATGCTATTAGCTGGAAAAATAGCTAGAATTTTTTTATGTAGGAGAAAAATGGAAGTGTTATTTGCTTTTTGATGATGGTAGTAGTAGTAGTATTTATCTTTTTTCTTTTATTTTTCCCCACACTTCCCCCATAAAGCATGAACTCCAATTTTATCTGCATTAGTGTGAATAAAAACAGTGCATCCTCAAGTGAGATGCATAAATATAACCCCTTTTACTATGCAAGCAATAACTGCACTTGTAACTCTCGTAAGAGCTGTTACAATGCACGAACGGGTCCTGAGAGCACATTTGTCATGGTAATTTCAAATGCAGGCCTTCCCTCCAGAGTCTGCAGCCTGCAGAAAGACCCAGTGTGTGCAGGGCCCTTCCCGGCGTCGCACTTGGGGTGCAGGGAGAGGACGTGGGGAGGGGGAGCAGCTGATGAACGCTGGTGTTAATCGGAATTCTTTTCCCGAGCCTTGGAAAGCCCCACAAGCAAAACGTTATTTGATCAGTGCTGATAATACATTGTCAGGCGTTTAGGCAACATAAAACTGCTTGTGCCGAGCTCCCTGAACCAGAAGGAGAAGGAAACTTCCTAATGAACCTCCCGGAGAGCCGAGCCCCAAGCGTTGGGTCTAGCACTGTTTTTTCATCTGGTGCCAGACGGCTCTAAATAGGTCTTAAAGCAGCTCCAACAGTTTATGCTATTTAATAAATCTAATCTGTAAAACAGGTCACGTAAAAAAACCTAAAAACTTTTCTTCTAATTACAGTAGGATTTTATTGAATGCACATTATACATATAGATCATAATACTTATTAAAAAAAAGACTATTAAGATTTTACAGTTCAAGATTTTACAGGCAATGGGAACAGTAGAAGCCTAATGCTTTCTGAGAATCATATCTGCATTAGCAAGATAAAGGACAATTTAGGAAGATTACAAAAGCAATGATTTAGAGTACAACATAAAAATCTGCTGAGAACTAATTCGCAATGCCAGCTGCTGCTAAGCTTCTTAATCTTTATCTAGTTCAATTAAAATCTGAATGTTTGGGATTTCATTAACAACTGGGGACTTGGAAATTACATGCACTTCTACACTGTATTCAACCGCTTATACACGTTACTGGAAGTTGCCTGAAATGTCTTCAGGTAGACTTGAGATATAATTAAAACTTAAGTACTTAAAGGATAATGCAGAGGTAGAAGAGGATTATTTTAATTTTTCTGTCAGATTCAATTGACAAAAAAAGAATCTCGCATGAGTTGAAACGAGTTGCAAACCAGTCAGAATTTTAATGCAAGGGATATTTATGGACGATTGTGCAATCAGATGTGCAGATCAAACAGCTTCATTGGAGGGCGGAGTGAATCGGATATTGTAATTGTGCCCTGTGCTGCTTGTGTTTTTTTGTGGAAAAACCACTTCACATCTATCATTCACTTCTGTACTGATGTAACCACGCTGCTATCAATTAATTATGCATTTCAAAGAATCTGCAAGTAGGCCTTTCTAAAATTAAACTAAGCAAAGTGATGAACAAGCTTTTAATCACTTAATACTGTGTATAAAAAATAGTTTCTTTCCATTAATTCCTCAAGAATAATTCTTCTAAAAGTTTTTCAGAAGTAGAAAAAGGCTTTTTTTTTTCTTTTCCTTTCTTCATTGCTTGTCTTCTATTTTCCTTGAAAAATTTACCCATCATTGGCATACCTGCTGATTTAAAGGAGGGAAGTGAAATAGCATTGAGCAGCTCTGTGTTGTGAAGCGGTTCATTGAAAAGGCTGAAGATTTGGATATTTGATGGTGTAAAAGAACACTGCCTTTTTCTTGCCTGCATGATGGAGTGGATGTCATGCTGGCTGTAGATGTCCTGCTGTATTTCCAAGGAGAGCTGGCTGCTGATGGAAGTGCCCCTGGGCACTTAATTATTTATTTATTCTTCAGAAGCATGGTGGTGTCCAGGCTTTAGGGTTTCACGGGGTCGGGGGCAGCGCTGTGGGATCTGCCAGTTCAGCTGTGGGTCAGATCCTGAGCTGGTTTACATTTTCAAAGTTTCAAACTGGAATGGATTTCTTTCTTTTTAATTATTCTGTTCTCATGATCTTAGGTGCCACGATAGGATGTGGAGGTAAGAATATTTCCAGCATGAATGAGGGTATTTAAGGTGGTGATGTTTCTCTTGGAAATGTTGAAGAGGTATAGTGCTGCAGGATAATTGGTGCAAGACCTAGTGACAGCCTGGACGTGTTTAAATGGTGTTTCTTGACCAAGTTAACTTTTAAATGGTATAATGACAAGAAGAAATCGTTCAGTAGCAAAATTTCTTAACACTTTTGGGGAGTTGGTGTTAACTTTAGTCATGGTGCTGTTCTTAGCAAACGAGGACAGTGAGGTTTTGCCTGCCTGGCTACTTCATTTTTATTTTCTTTTTCCTTTAAAAAAAAAACAACCAACAAAACTCATGTTTAGAAAGCAAAACTGATATGTAGGATTACTTCTATATGTAACTTTAAGTAAAAAACCAAGCGTTTTTCCCACCTCCCTGCTTCCATCATACTTTTAAGTGGAAATGTGTGACTGGGTGACCCAAGGCAGGTGGAGAATGCAGGAAAAGAAAGTGAATTTTGAGTTGGGCATAATTTGGCCACAAGGGTAGCTAATGTGTTCTGCTGTCCTGTGTCCTACTTGTGCCTAGAAACTTCTTGACCTGCCAGAAAAAGGGATGCAGATACCCACTGAAAGTTACTTTTCTAAGCAACTTAGTGTGATGAAGTTATGTATTTGACATGAAGGGAAACTTATTTGCAGAAATTTGTATTTGGTGGTTTTCTTGCCCCTGCGTGTTTGGATTTTGTGTTTTAAATAGTGGTGCCTTTTATATTATTTAATAAGGTAAAAAGTGGCTTTAGAATTGAAAATAGGCCTTTTGCATTCTCATTTAAGGACTGAAGTAAAGATATGTAGATTGCAGGAGTTACGAACTCCTGAAGCATCACTTAAGTCTGTCTAGGGCTGAGTGCTGGTACTGCAGAGGGAACCTCACAGCTGAACCCAGTGAGATACACAGAATTTCATCTTCAGAGATCTTCATTAGCCCTGCTGCGTGCTGGGATAGGTGTCCTCAAAGAAACAGAAAATCTGCCCTTTCCTCTTGACTGTAGAGTACATTGAGGCTTTAGGGGCATTTCTTTAACTCTAGAGTTCATTATGTGCTCTTAAAATGGATCAGCCATTATTTAGGGAGCCTGGTATGGTGGTCTGAACATGGGCTTTTACTCCTTGGATTTGGGTCCTGTCAGAAATGGAGGAGTTGTTATCAAAGATTAAAATCAGCTTCCTTCTTTTTTTCTCTTGTAAAGAGAAAACTGAAATAAATAAAAGGGAGGGTATTGATATATCACAAATGGAAACAGTAAATGTGTCACTGGGGAGATGAGTGGGAGTTGAGAGCAAAGATAACTGCAGACATGAGAAATATCTGTACGTTTGGCTTCAGATATTGAAATGTGTGCCACGGATTGATCCTGCAGGAATAATAAATACACATTATCTGTAATTATTCTCAAACTTCATAAACGTTACTTTAATAACATCCTTTGCAACTTTTTTTTTTTCTGAGATCTTTTATTTTATGACACTATCAGGCTTTTTAATTTTAACTCCAAGAAAATTGCTCCAGCTGTTACGGATTTTGTCCCACTTCAGTTCTGTGGAGGCCAAGAGTTCCCTTTGGAGAGTTCAGGTAGCAGGTTGGAAGGTTTCTATGTCTGAGATGATTTTTTTTTTTTAAAGAAAATCACAGGCAGTAAATTTGCAACTTTTATTACAAATACAGTTTTGGATGGAAAAAATATTTATTTTTTTAACTTACGTCCTACACTTATTTTTTTTTTTAATTTAAAAATACAATGCAGATAGGAAAAATGTTCTTGTTGCATGTGTTGTAATGTGTTCTTTTATCAGTGGACACAACAGAGTGGTGTTCGTGTTCCCAGCCCTCCCATGGCTGCACACTGAGCTGGGATCAGCATGGATATTGAAACTGTTTATTGGGTTTCTTCTGCTGTTATAAGTGTGATCACATTTCATGATGTCCTGAGGTCTTAAAATATCGAGAAACAACAGTAAGCAGAATTTCAAGTTCAGCTTTTCTGAAGAGCAGGAATTGAGTAGAGGCCAGTGCATTCTTGTGCATTCCTGGTGCTGTGCTGGCCACGTGTCACGAGCTGAGGGTGCAGTTGAGTTTTAGACCAAAATTGGAGTGCACAGTTTTATTTCCTAATAGCAAAAGAAATATTCAAACCTCTCACATTTCCATCACTCGGGTCTCTCCCCCCTTTCCTAATAAGGTGCATATCCAGTTGTAGGCTCTAGGCCACATCTGCCCCAGTAAAACTGGCCAGGCTTGTGGCCGTCAGAGGGACTCCCAAGGGAGCAAGAAACAGGAGCTTTAGTGAAAACCTCAAATATTTCACTTGTCCAGAATACAAGATTCAGTTTTTCCACTGATGTGTGTCTCCATACTGCTCGTTCTTTAACTTGTTTGAAAAAAAAGGTAGTTTTTTAGGATGAAAATTAAAACAAAACCAATAAAAAAAATTTCTCTGTCTTCTTTTTGTCTTTTATAAAATGAAACCTGAGTGATTCTGAATAACTTCTGAGGAATTTCAGCCCTTGAGTTGATTTTTTTTTTTCCTCTCCTACAGTTTTAGTTTGAAATTTTACATTTGCTAATGACACATATTTACTCTATCTGAAGATTGCCATCTACTGGCATGTAAGAGCTTTTGGGGTCTGTTATTGTTCGTAAATTTGAAAATTCAATAAAGTTTGTTATTTTCTTAGTTGATTCTGTTGATTGCATTATGCTTTGCAGGGTAGGGGCAATAGCAGAGGAAACATTAGCAGCATTTACTTGATCTTACCAAGTGCTGTGCAACGTCTGCTTAATTAAAAGCACATTATAACAACATATTGATGCTTCCCACATGAATGAGCTCTCTACTCCTCTAAATGAAGCCATATTTCATATTTCTATCCTATAAGAACAGAAGAACGCATTAATAAAAGGTTAAAAATACCCATTTTTTCTAAGCATTTGAAGTGATTCTGACCTTCTGGCATGTAACAGTTAGGTAGCTCAATAAACTACAGGGGGTAGAATTTAATAGTTTAATTCCAAAATTATGGGAGACACCTCTTCCTCCTCAAGTAAATTCATAGTTAATCCTAAACTTCTTTGAATTTTTAGCTCCTGATGCCTCCCAGCATCCTCCCCACTCAGCAGAGCACGAGGATCTCCAGAGGAATTTAATTTTCTCCCCACCCAAGCTCTGTGCAGATACAGGGCAGTGATCCTCTGCTCCAGGGCTGAACATTGGCACCTGGAACCAGCATCACCTCCCAAACTGGGGGCAGCTGTGGCATTGTTGGGGTGATGGATTGCAGGTGTGTGACCTGGCTATAAGGAGGCTGGGGGTGCTGGGAGCCAGGGCTTGCTGTGGGAAGTTGGGGATTTGTGCTGCAGGTCTGGCAGGGGCTGTGACTCAAAAGCAGGTGAGAACTCCCCTAAGATAATCAGAATTCTGTTTTCTTTGTCTTGGTCTTTGCTAGATCTTGATGGTGAGGTGCTCAGTGTGCTGCCTTGTCTGTATTTTGTATTTAGATGTCCGTTTTCTGCAAGGAAGGACTTGGGTTCCTTGCATGTGGCTTTGCTTTCCTTTCCAGGGATTTGGCACCCAAAACTCAGCTTTAATGGAGCTGGCTCACGTCCTGGCCTGTCAGTTGTGACCTGTGTGGAATTCTAGTTCTGTAAATGAAAGTTTTGTGGCTGTGTTGAAGGGACTGTGCTGTTTTGTGGTGGGCAGTGATGGGGGTGGTTTTGCTTGTAGCAATGCTGACTGCAAAAGCATCAGCACTGAGCAGGTGAGACTGGAAGTGTGACTGGGCTGCTGCTTTTTCAAGTGCTCTGAGAAGTACAAAAACCTTCCTTGTTTGGGGAATGTGTCTGTGTCTTTGGGGTGAGGTGTGGGTAGCATGAGATGAGGGAGCTGTTGCTGTACTGGCAAGTAAACAGTTGTGTAAACCCTGTGTCACTTGCTGAGATGTTAACTAAAGCTGCCCTAGGGCTGCCTTCACACACATGCACTATGGTTGTTGATTTCCTATCTGCTGTTCTGATCTTATTTGGGGATTTGTTGCATCTGTGTACTAGTCATCTTGATGGAGTTCACCCCTCTTAGTATCTGCTGTTTCTTTCTTATATAAGAGGGCTGATCTGCAGGGAAGGATGAAAATAATGGTAAAACAACATGTACATTTACATAAAAACATGTCTTGAGGTTCTTCTGTGTGAACTTCATGAAGGGTTTTTGTTTATTCTGGATGTTGTTGGCACTATGCTTTGATTTCTGCTGGATAGAGAGTTGTCAGTTGCATGCTGTACATGCATTTGCTGCTAATTATAAACAGTCTTCTTGGCTCCTAAAGGCAAGCAGGCTTTCCACCATTTGCTCACATAAGCCTGTTTTACAGTTCTTTGGTGTATAAGTATTTGGAGTGTAGAAGAGCGGGAAGATTTATTGAGAGGCCATAAGGCCCAAGCCTCCAACCTGCAGCTAAGCTGACTGTGAAGATAGCTGGATGCAAGGAGTGAGAACAGAGAGCTGCCTTGTCTGGGGTAGATTGAGGGTGTTTCTGGTGTGCCCCAGCTTGTGCAAGCACCAGGTCCAGGTCCTGGTGCTCCTGACTGGAGTCCCTGGTGCCTGAGGAGTGTGGCAGTGTGAGCCCAGCCATCAAACCAGCTGCTCCTTGTTCCATCTCTCTCCTAAAGAGAAAATTTACCTCAGTTTTTTTTTCTACCTCTCATCAGATAAATATTGACTTTCTCAGTTCTTCAAGCAGCACCCTCTTAGAGGCAAGTGCTGATTCCCCCCCTTCTGTAACAATCTCTACAAAGTAAATGCATGTTTACAGTGGAAAATGGAGCAGCACATTAATGTGGTGATTGATTGACGTGAAAATGCAGTTCTGTGACTGACAAGACAAATGCATGTTGCTCACAAAAGCTCCAAGGAAATGTGGTCTATACCATACTTGTTATTACAGATTTTTTAGTGTGGGGATTTTTAAAATTTATTTTTATTATATGCAGTCAATTTACTTCCAATTATAGAATGAGCTGCAGTAAATCTTGCCGTGGTGGTTAATCACAGATCAACAGGCATAAATCATGTCAGACAAGTCTTGGCTGTTAAGAGATGGACCATTCATTAACAGAAGCAACTGCATTGTTCTGGACTCCTGCATGGCACACACAAGTCTAATTTCCCTTAAGATATTCACAGTGCTGGTGTTGGCCTGTAATAATCCATTTCAGTATCATTACATGTACTGTGGAGTGAAAATTCCCTTGCCTGTGTGAATTAGAGGAGTAGTTTGAAGTTTCTCTGCTGCTGATTTGCCCCAAAATTCCTGTCAAAATGCAGCTCACGAATCAGTCAGACATACACCTCTTCTGTGGATAAGTATATTAAAAGGTGGTGGGATGAGAACATTAAAAATGGAGAGAGACTCTTGACTTTTTTTTCTTGGTAGTGATAGAATCTTACCCTTGGTGTGTCCTGAGCTGAATCTCAGCAAAAACTTCACACAGATAATTTCAAACTTTTGGATTACTGTTGCTCTTTTTTGGCTTTTTTTCCTAACAGGTGGGATGATTTTGGATGAAATGAATCCAGTTGTACTCATGTCTGCTGGATACTTAGTTCTTCTAAATAGTCAGTGCACAAGCAAGGTTTTTATTTTGAATTAAACTGAACTAAATTAAATCTTTGTTGGGTGTATAGTAGGGGGAAGGGTAGAAAGAGGAAAAAAATCTCATCTCCTTCTCAGCTGCTTGATTTTTTTTTTTTTTTGAGAAGTCCTCTTTTTATTGAAAAATGCTCTATCTTTTGAGAAAACAAATCCCTGTGCTTGCTAAAGGTACAGCAGGCTGGCTTTGGTGGTGATGATTTAGCAGGGTAGTCATGTTGTCAATGGATTCCAATGTTTGATAGTAAATAAACTTGTTAACAAATGAAATTAAACGTGAAACTGAATAACTGAAGTATTTTCCCTTTGTTCAGTACTGTGAAAAGGGATTGATCAAATGACTGTTGCAATCTGTGGGGGTCTGTGACTGAGGAGTTTTGGAACAGGATTAAAGCTGTTTACAGCTTTTGGCTGGGTTTATTTACAGGAAGGTGTGCTCACGGGTCGCTGTGTGCTTTTCAGGCCCTTCAGATGTTTGACTGGTGACTGTGCCCATAAAAGTGACCTTCAGTAGCAAACACAAAGGTGGGGAAGGGGAACTGCTTGGTCTCCAATGCCTGGCCTCTCTCAGCAATACTTGCAGGAGCACTTCTCTCAAAAATAGAAGTTTTCTTGCTGTGTGTTGTCTGCTTCAATAGCTCCTTATCTGTGAGCCCACGAAAAATGACTCTGTGTCATGGATCATTTACCATTTGTGTTTGGATTTGCATTCTGGAATGTGGCTCAGATCTGATAATGGGTTCCTCCTCTACACACTATTACCTCTTTGCAGGCCCTTGCTGGGTGGGGATCTTAGGGTTGCCCTGAACACTCCCTTTTTGTGGGTCTAGAAATTATGTGTATGGCCTCGGGAGGTTTTTGTACAGTTCTTCTGTAAGTGGCAGAGATGATGAAGCTTCCTTTTCTCATTGTGGCATTTCATGGATAAATTCGTACGTCAAACAACCTCCTTGCTGGTGCTGCTTTGTTAAACAAACCTGGCAGTGTCCATCTGTGTGTTTAGCTCTGTTCCATGTTTCCTTGGGTGGAGGTTTGTTCAGTGAAAGCAGTCTGTACATCTTCTACAGAACAGACATCTCGTTCTGTACAAACCTGAACAGCTGTGGTTTAAAAAAAGGAATAAAAGATTTGCATGACTCCTGTTAAAATTAGGAACTATAGCAAGTTATGCAGCTTTTGTTCTTTTTACTGGTAAAATAGAAAAGTTGACTACAGTATTTATTTTACCAGTTGATGAACCTTCCATCCCCGAATCTGTAAAATAGTACTTGCACTGTTGCATGTACCCACAAAAGGGCATCCCAGGTCATGATTTGATAAATCTATATTTATGCAATATATTGTTTATTGTACGAAAATTTGACCTCGTTAGCTGTAGTCCCTTTCCATCTCAGTTGTTATCTGAAGTGCATAATAATGAGGAGAACATCATCTCAATCTATCAGTGCAATCAGACAAAGAGATTCTGTTGCAAACTCGGGGAAGATTGTGTCCCAGATGGGAACAGCAAATTTAATTACTGACAATGGAATGAGTATGAAATGTTTCTGCACGCACAGTTCTGGACAATGCCCTGCTTCAAACCCAGGCAACTTGGGTTTTGCAACATTATGCTGGGAAGAGTCAGAGGATGGTAATCCCCTAAACTGAGGCTGGGAGAGTGTGTGTGTGACTGGAAAGCTGGGGAAATGCTAATGAATTCATTGAGCCAAGTCGGTGAAATAGCTAAACATCTAAGAGCAAATATCAAGCACTGATATTTATGTAGAGATAGCACAGGAAAACTTGGCCTTGGAGAGGCCCTGTAAAGAAGGGGTTTTTTTTAACAGAGAGCCTTGTTTTGGTTGTCCGCCTTACCCTGAGAGCTCACCTTGGTGGTGGTGCTCTGGTTTTTCCTCTGTAGGAGATGAGTGTGGGCGTGTAAGGTAGGAGTCACTGAACGAATACAGCAGATATAAACCCAAAAAATCTTACAGTGCTGCTACTTAAAAGCTGTAGTTGGAGGCCATATATCCAGGCTACAGCTAAAAAAAACCAAAAAACAACTGACCAGAAGTTGATTACAGACTCTAGTTCTTCCAGGGCTTGCCAAACAGCTGCCCGTTGGCATCTCTCTTGCAATCCAGGGGATGAATCCCTCTGTGTGCTGGAGGTAACGACCTTCTGGATGCTTTCTAATAAAACAATGAAGAGCTGACTTTATCATCCTTAAAGCAAATTACTTCTGCAGAATGCTTTACAAATACCAAGGGTGCTCTTTAGATAGGGATGTCTTCTATTAAAAAGTCTTGAATATTTTTCTGCCTTTAAGTGGAGAAGCTTTCTCAGTCCAGTGAGGTGTGTAGGAATAGCTCATAGCAGGAAGGCAGGGGTGTTTTCTGTCTGCAGGAGATGTGCCATCAGATTGGTTTGGTTTAAGTTCTCTTAAAGAAGGTGCAGTAAATTAAGATTTATATTTTAACTTTGTCCTCTTCAGCTAATTACATCACTTTCATTTCTGTATATAAGTGATACTGATAAAGATGTTGTGGTAAGTCCATCAGTGCCTTGAATGATAAAATGTTTGTGTCTCTGTGTGATGGGAAGATGACAGTGACAGCGCTGCAGCGCTGGGGTTTGGTGGGATGGAAATGGAGGTGTTTCCTCATCAGCTGGAATGCCAGAGCCAGCTGTGTGCCCAGCCCCTGTCTTGGGGAGGATTCTGGTTCTGCTGGTGCTGCAGGCAGCTCCGTTCCCAAGTACTTCACTTATCCGTTTATGTTAATATTGGATAACAAGGAAAACAAGAAGCCTGGCCTCAGTGTACTACCGTGGGCTTCCTGCTGGCTTGTTTACGCCTTCTCATCCCACAGGTTTGTCTGTTGTCATAGTTTCCATTTTCTTTCCGTTTTCAAAAGCAGGACAGGAGGTCTCTATGGAGACAGGCATCAGTTCCACTCCGTGCACTAAACTGTAGGGGTTGCTGTAAGAGCAGAGCTGTGAACACGCTCCATCCCCTGTGGAAGCCACGAACATTGCCATGCTGACATCTCCAGTCCCCGGAGTCACTGGGAATTAACATTTCAAGGTCACAGCAGCTTCGCTGTAACAGCAGTGTCTGCTATTACCTCCATTGGAGCAGCAACATGGTCACAGAAACATCATCTCTGCACAGCACAACTCCAGCTCTCAGGGCTTTTTCATTGACTGCAGGAAAGACACCATCCCAATGTGTTCTTAGAATTAGTACACGTGAATTTCATCCGAAATTAGGAAGTTAAATGGGATTCCAGTGACTGGGTCAGGGGAGAAGAAACTTTTTAGGGATGGCTTTGCCATAGAGGAGGATGTTCATGAGCTCTCTTAGCTGGTGTGTGCATGCAGCCACTCCAGATCCTACCCAGAGGAGCTGGGTTTGCTGAGCACTCTTGTATAAAAGATGTGACTTATGTCTCCAAACCCCTCTGAGCAACAAATCACTGGAGACAGGGAGGTATCTGTCTCACCTGCTGTCCTTGTTTGGGGCTGAATGTTGCTGTTGTTGTCAGCCCTGTGATGGATATGATGGGAAATGCTGTCAGGTCGGGCTCCAGCACCTTTTATCCCTCTAATGATGTGGTAGATGTTACAGGTGTAATTTTCAGAAGTACCCAAGCAACTCAGGAACCAAAATCCATCAGTGGTGTAATCACTGGAGTTCAGGTTCCTACATCACTCACTGCTGCAGGTGTTACTCTGTCACAGTTTTGGTTTGTGCCTATCTTCATCTGAAGTAGAACTGAGGACCTAGAGAAGTGTGTGTACATAAATATATATATACACACACGTATTCCTCCCTGACCGCCTTCCATGTGTGCTTATCTGCAATCACAAATAGCTGTACAGGAAAAGCCTTTGCTCCCAAGGCAGATAAAAAGGGGAAATGAAAACTGCAGATGCTGTGAGAACAGAAGGATTGAATTGAGGAGGATGGGGAGAATCTGAAAACTCCTCCAGACAAGGAATGAGAGTTACCTATTGTTACAGGTTTCATTCTTTGCTGCCAGAGGGAATGGTACCGACCTACGACATTTACTTTGGGGTCCTGAATGAACTGTTAGTCCTGATGCTGACAGAAATATAATTTCTTGTGAGTTTACAGCATGTGCTGTGCAGTTGAATTTCATATCCAGTTTCCTGGATAGCATTCACTTGACTCCCTCAGTGTAGCTTAAATAGTACTCTGGATAAGTGGAACCCTAAAGAATGTGAAAAAAAAAAAAGATCAGTGATTGGAAGGTGACATAGTATTTTGCTCAGTGTTATGACTCCATTAAAAAAAAAAAATTTAGAGTTCTAGGCTCTGGTGTCACATAAAGCATCCAAAACTTGTAAAAGCAGATCAGCAGTTTCCTGAGATGTCACCTGAAGCTGTCCTCAGCCTGTCACTGGTACCACAAAGCTTTGTAGCACAGTGCCAGATTCAGAGGTAGAACAGAGAGACTGACTGTGCAGGATTGGCTGTGAAGTAAAGGTTAGGTTCTGCTGTCTGATAAATCTGCTTTCTGTTAACCTCCTTGTGTGCTATGAAATTAAGGTTAATTCAGATTAAGCCATCAAGGAATATTTAGGTGGGCAGAGGGTTGGTGCAGTGACTCCAAGCCTGCGCACAGGTCACGAGAGGGAGCAGTCCCTGTGGGCTGCTGGCAAGAGATGAAATCCTCCTTTTACTCCTGGAATGCCAGCTTTGTGCCTGTGCTCGTTGCCTCCCACCAGGCACAGGTTGTTGGGGCTGTCTCAGCGTGGAAGTGGATCAGGTTAATTCCAGGTCCCTGGGAGCTCAGCTTCTTGGTGTGTTTTCATGAGCAGAGACAATTAGGGGGATTAAAACCACCTTTGTGTTGTAATCCAAGTGCTCGAGGCTCCTGTTGTAGTGCAGAGAGGGGAGAGTCTCTGGGGGATAGGTTTTGTCTCAAGCTGGGTGTCCAGTGTGGGTGATCCTCTGGGAATGTCTGTTGGAAGGGTCTGCTGGGAATGGTTTTTATTGTATTTTTTTTATACTTTTAGGATATCACTGTTCCTCTGCTATTGATGAAACATTATTTAAAGTGTAATGGTTGCTTTAGGCAGTGACTTTGGCCTGTGTATGGCATTGAAGGAGTGTCATAAGGCTGGGTGGAAAAAATGAACAAAAAACTCTCCTGACTTACTGACATACTTCCATTTTCTACTCATTTTTATAGATATGATCAAGTATAAGAGCTGTAGATAGGAGCAAATAAAAATCGGCACCAAATCAAATAACAAAATTTTGGAAAGGTCAAATTAATATATTTTTGCAGCTGTCTCTCCCAGAATGGAGGAGGCATTAAAATTCTGATAAGTTCTCGTGAGAATGGGTTGTAATGAGAACAGGAACCAGCACATTATAAATCCACTCTCCTGGTAATAATTTAAGTAGAACAGTAACTGGTACAAATGTAATTCATTAATTCATTTTTATCACAATTTAAAGACTGAAATCTGGTTGTTATCGTGTGGTCTTCTCGTGCCATGTCTGGGGTGGGTTTTTTTGTTGCTAGAGTTGAAGTTCTAAGATCCATCATAAATCAGATGGATGCAAACTCCTCCTTGGAGTTTACCTTGCCACAATTGCTGCCTTCTATGAAGTTGTTATTCCACTTAAGAATGGGTTGAAAGAATATTAAAAAGTAGTTCTGATTTGTGTTTATTTAGGACAGATGGCTAATTTAACTAGGCTGCTCTCAGTTTTTTTAATTGGACTTCATCCAGCGGTCCTTGATAGTCTCATATCTGAATTCAACATTTCCCAGAGTCATCAGATGCAAATAACAAAAGTAATTAAAAGACTGCCTCGAAGTGTAAATATCCATTAAAAAAGTGTGAAATTTTTGCTAATAACATTTGTGGAGCTTTCGATATTTTGAAGAGTTTTAGTTGCATTGACAGTAAAGACTGACACCAAATATGGTGAGTGGTTTTATTTGTTTATTTGCTTTTTTTTCCCCTGCTGCTTCCAAAGTATGTTGAAAAAGATGCTGTAACGTGCCTGATGGTCGTAAAACTTCTTGCCCTTGTTTTAGCAGGGCAGTGAAGGGAGGGATGATGGGATTTCTGGAGTCAGAGTTGTTTCAGGATGTAGGACTGATGCTCTCAGCATTGGCTTTTATGCTCTGCAGCTCCTGCTTGTAGCCTTTTGGCACGTCCTTAGGGCTTCCTGTGCTCCCTCTCAGGAGCTGCTGATGGATGTGGCCTGTGTGACTGTCACGGAAGACATTTATATGACAAAATTATTGTAATCTGTCAATTTAAGACAGCTAGTTTTGCTTTAGACCACAGAATTCCCTAGGTTTTGTATCCAAACTCTTTTTGTCCTTCCCACTCCTTCAGAGACAGTCTGTGTATTATATTGCAGGTTTTCTATTTGAAAGGTCTTTTTAAATATGATAATGCTGAGCTAAAAAAAAAAATTAGGAAGCATTGCAGTAAACAAATCTGCAATCTGAACATGTGCTGAGGGATGCTGAAGTTCTGAGTAGAAGCAGTAAATATTTCCCATGAGCTGCAGACTAACGGAGCAGGGGCTGTAAACTACTTGTGGCTGCAAGAAACAGCAGCGGTGCTTGAGTCAAGAATTGTTTGTGCAGATTTCCAGCAGCAGGGAGGGGTGATTTGCTGGGGGTTTTGGTTTTGCACTGCCTATCAACAGAACACTGGTGGTTTTAATTTAGCTTTTTGTAGCCCAGAACAATTTTCATTGCCCAGGCATCACCCCAAAGGTAACTCCTTAAGGTCCCTTCCAACACAAACTCTTCCATGCTGGTGCTTCCTAATGCTCAGTTTCCTTTCTCCTGTAAGTCAACGTGACTTCATTGAAATTCAGGTTTCCAGATGGAGAAAGTGGGGAATGGCTTAGAATGGTTGATTTTGGCTTATGGAGGGTTCCAAATCCTGTGAAGGTCACTCAGTTGCTGGGAACTGGCATTGGCTTGGATGCTCCAGCCAGAGAAGCTGCGGAGCAGAGAGCCCTCCAGGAAAACCTCTTGTTTTCAGCTATTTTCACAGCTAGAGGAACTTAACTGTGGACTATTTATGTGCCTCAGAAGAGTGAAGGAAGGTTTGTTTCTGTCAGATGCAAAAAAAAAAAAAAAAAAAAAAAAGAAATGCTTGAGTTTCCCCTCCAACCTCAAAAGATCTTACAAGGCATTTTTGCCATGGCAGTGTTTTGCCACATCAAATCTCCCACAGTTTTCAACAGGGTACAAGAACCGCTTGTATTTTAATAAACATGATGACTGAGATTTGTTGCAGAGTGAAACTAATGAGATGAAGGATGTTGACAAGTCATGGATTTGTATTGTTCAGCCAGAGTATAACTTGAAAGCTCAGCAGTACTGGACAAGCACAACTACTGAAAATGTGAATATATTTACATGATTTGATATGAAATATTGAAGCCAATTTGTTAATGGGCAACTTCAATGCTTGTTTTTATATATTGAATAAAAACCAGTAGGTCAATTGTAATGTAAAAATGCACACTTTATTTTAGGTCTCTGTTTTTAGTGCTAAGCCACATATTCAGTATAACAAGAAGAGAGCAATAACCTTTTGATTTGATGATATACAGCACCTTTTATGTAAACCCATGAAAAGTGATTACTGGTATCATGAGGAAACAGCACCTTAGGGAGATTACCAGGCAAGGCAAACAGCTGGAACCCATAATCTCTTAAAACTCTGATTGTCTGTGGATCACCATGTCTACCCTAGGGGGCTATAAGTAATACTTGTTTTAATTATGCAAAACAATAAATTCTTTGAAAATTTTGAATTTAAAAATGTTTGTAACCATGAAATTTAACTGAGTGTTAAGTCAGATGTTCAACAGAAGCTCTAAGTTTAGGACTCTACAAAATTTGGTTTTGTATATAAATTACACATTTCCTATTGTTTTCTTGACATTTAAGATTAACTATTCTAGCAGTTTAACTGAAGTTTAATTTTACTGGAGGAAAAAATACTTCTAGTCCATTTGAGGGTTTTTTTTTTTTCAACTTGAGTTAAAAGAAATATAATTGCATTTTAACTGAAATAGGCCTAGCTTTGTAGGTATTTGTATTGATGTAATTAGATAAGCTTAAAAAAGAGGGGGCAGCTTCAGTGCAGATAGAGCAATTGTATTTTTTTTTTCTAGAGTACAAATCTCTAGAGAAATGTTCCTGCCTGTCTGTTGACCTGGTGATTGTGCCCTGTTGTTGCTGCTGTGTGTCAGTGATTGAGGGGCTGCAGTCTGACTTTCCTATGGGCTTTAGTCCATGCAAATTTCCTGAAATTAAGAATCATGATCTATGCTGTAAAAGAAGTGAGATCATTCTTAAAATCCTACCCCAATCATATTTCAGTCTGTTACTAGGAAGGTAAAATACCCAGATCACTTCTGGCACATGCAGTGATCTGGATGACGATGTTTTAATCACGACCTGGGGCCTGTGCAGTGCCCTGAGCTGCATCTCTGTCTGTTCCCAGGGATGTGGACGGTGCTGCTTCCATGGAGGGAGCATTTCCCTCGGTGCTAATCACAGAATATCGAGCTCCTGGGGTGGTGACACAGTGCAATGAAACAAAAATTACTATTTTCAGCCAGGCATCCTGCTCCCTGTTGACTTGAAAGCCCTGATGTCAGGCTGCATGCTGCTGACTCCAGAAGTGCTTCGGAGAGGGATTATCATAAATTGAGATACCTGCTAGAGATACTTGCACGGTACATTTGTGTCTGTCAGCTCTTTCAGGATGCTAATTTTCCTGTCAGTTTGCATCACTTCTTTGGATCTCTGAGGGAACTGTCCAAGAGGCTCTTGGAAAAAAAAGGTGTTGGAGCTTCTATTGTTAAAACTTTTTTCTGAATCTTCCAGGAGGGTGTTCCATTATCTCTGCAGCTAGAGGTGCTACTGAAATCTTCAAAGCCAGCTGTTGGACTTAACAATATAATTTTCACCTGCAACTTTTTGTTCTAGCAGGTGATAATGATTAGGAGTTGGATATTAAAATTTTTGCCTTTTTTATCCAGGATGAGGTTTTAGCCAGACATCAACACAGACAGAATGACTGTGTAGCTGAGTGCTGCCTTCTCTCATCTCAAGTGCCCTGTTGCAAATAGCTGCATCATTCTTAAAATGTCATCATAAAGCTTGTCAGACAATTTCCATCCCTCAAAGGCAAATTCGAGGTGATCTAAGTGTATAATTTGCATGTTAATTTAAAAGTGTGAACTGGTTTGAGGTCAAACCCACAGGTTTGATGAAAGCATTGAGAGAAGGTTAACAAACATTGAAGATGAGTGATGAACAGGCATTGTGTAAGGTAAACATCCACAACTTGTTGTCACTCGTGGGAGTTTGTTAGGAAGCCTCAGTTCCAGGCATTTACATTATCTGAGTAGAACTGGCATTTCCTTGAAGACAAGTAAGTGTCTAAGCATGTTCTTCAGGAATAGCTGTGGTGAAGGACAGAGCATTTCCAAGTAGCCATCTCAGTTTATGATCGATAAGTTTGAACAGTTGAGGTGTAAATTTAATTTCAAATGCGGTTTTGGTGTGTGTGATTCCACCTTTTTCTCACAGGTGGAATTATCAGTTACTTAAAAAGATTTTTGAACTTTCTTTGTATTTGAAGTTCCTCTGATTATGTGGCACTGAATAGAGAGAATAGTTGAAGTTCATCATGTGTCTTTCTGTTGGTAAATTGTAATACTGAGAAGTTAAATTTTCACCTAACTGTACTTAGAGGTCAGGGTAAAAGGTACTGCTATTGTATGTTGGGATGCTTTCTTTTAAAGCAGTTTAAATCCATCCTGTTTTGGTGAGGAAAGGATCATTTGGCCTAGTTATTCTTGCCTGCCTCTAATTTCTCTAGTTTTATCATAGCTACGACATTAAAAATCATTATGGGCAGAAACTTCACATGCCAGCTGCTGGACTACTCATAAATTCTAGTCTGGGACCAATACTTTTAACTCATCTTACTTGTAGTCTGTAATTTTTGTTAATTCTTCATTATTCTTGCTTTTAGGTGTTTCTCCCTTCTTTTTCGAATTAACATGCTGTGTGATGTCCCAGTCAGAATCATTATGGGATGTTAGAGGGATCCTGAGGTAGAGCAGGACAGACACTTAACCTCACCGGGAGGGATGGGTGGTAATGATGGTTTAATGGCAGTAACACACATGGAATTTTAATCAGTTTCCTCCAGGTTTAGTATGTTGATATTAAGTAGCAATAATTCATACAGTATTATGTTGAAATAGCACTGTAGGGTGTCATTGCTGAGCACAGAACAAACCCCCAGGAAGACCTGTTGTCTCTGGACTAAGGAGCACTAATCCAGCCATGAGATCTCATGGATATCAGCAGAGGGAAGGCATAAGAAAAGGAGCCAAAGCTGGAATGAGTCCATTTCTTTGTTAGGTTTTCAATTTTAAATATTGATAGCTAATTGATACAGTCACTTCACAGGAAAATTCACTTCTTTCTGGCATTACCTGGTGAGCTACAGAATCACCAAGCAAGGTTTCTTTGAGGTTTTGATGCCTGGAGTTGTGAGAGGACACTTATCGGAATGGAATTGTGGGTTACAGCTTTTTTAGTAGTCCAGTTTTTCTTGCTTTGGAAGGTCTGGAAAAATAAAGTAGAGGTGGGGAAAGAACTGTCCCACAGGAGCCCTGAGCAGCTGCACTCCCTTTACAAGGATCTGCAATCCTGCTGAGATCTGGGATCACAGAATGACTAAATTTGTGTGGCACCTTGAGGTCATCTCATGGCACTGCTGCTCAGTAGTGCAGGTGGTGGCGAAACTAAAACTGTTCCACAGGTTTGGGATTGTTGCTTGCTGACTGGATAAACCAAGAAGGGTCTGCTCTCCGTCCTTTTGTGCACACCCTTTGTGTTCTTTTAAGGTTGTCTGCAAGGTTGAGATTCGTGGTTAATGCAGACAGTGGGCATGTGGGTTGCAGACATGGATTATGAGCATCTGTTGGATGCACAGCGTCTAGAGATGACTGGGATTATGATGATGAACATCTGTGCTGTTGTGAAAAGCTCCTGAAGTTTTGTGTGGCTGCAAGAACTGGGCATTTTCACTCTCATCTTGGAGAGCAAGACCTGGCTGGGAGAAGGAGGCTCGGGGGATGCCATGAGCTCAGTGGTGCAGCGTTGCCACCAGGTCTCCAGTGTGTCACTCTGACCTTTGGCTGCGTGTGCAGAGATGTCCTTGCTGCTGACAGCTGCCAGGGCACCACTGTCCCTGTCTGTAAGCTCATCCAAACTCCTCCACAGCTCCCTGGAGCCTCTCAGTGTGCTGAGGTGCCTGAGGGCTTTAGGTGCACTCGCTATTGGGTGTTCCTGGTGCTGTGTGGATTTAGGGATGTCCTGTGCCTGCTGCAGGCACAGCAGGGCTGCTACAAAGCTGTGACATTGCTTTTCCTTCAGGAGAGGCACTTCAGAGGGTGTTGGGAGCAGTATTGATCTAGTTCAGTCTCACTCACTTGCTTAGTGCATGTGATGAGATTTTAATCTCTTTTAAAGAAATACTGAGGTTACAAAGCTTGAAAAAAGATGCATAAGGTGTCTGTAAACCACTCTGGAAATTTTCCATCTGGGAGACTACGTGATATGGTGCTACTATTTTTTTAATTTTTGTATCTATAACCTTATTTAAAAGATCATCTACGTATTTTACCTGGAGAAATTGTTCCGGAGCACAGTTCTTGTGAAATGTTAATGAAATACTGTCTGTGACTAGCTCTGTATTTCTCCATTCAGGATCACAGCAGAAACTCTCTTTAAAAACTAATGTTTGATTTTTTTTTTGACAGCATTTGGAGAAGAAGGATCCTGATTAGGCTGCTCCAGCCTTGCCCTTTTGCTTTACTCTTTGCTTTTCTGACTGAAGGGCAAAGATAGCTGTGTGTAAGGAGCTCCATGCTTCCATATTCTTTGAAAATAAACAAAAAAATCATTCCTTTATGCTAAGTGGAGCTGCATCAGCTTATTAAAATAACCAATAGGCTGTTAAATGTTTTTATTTGGAGCAGGGAATTAAGTAATTCTGGAGTCAGGTTGGTAAACACTGCGGCCTGGCAATTAGGAAATTGATTGGGGCCCTAATTCACTATAAAACAGTCCGTCTTTTGCTGGGCCTGTAAATATCTCCTAAATATCTCCTTACTGCTTAATTCTACAGTCTCCTTAATGGGAAACCTGGTCATTTGTGAGGAATCAGCTGTACATGTGGTGGGCTCATCTGTTTGCCTTACTCTTTTTCCAGTGTTGATTTGCAACAAAAGCAATTTGGTGCAGATAAAAAAGAGCAAATGGTAATGGGAGAGAAGCTGAAAGCTCTTAGCTTTTAACACTCAAGCACTCAAAGTGGAGGATTTGGGGATAAAAGAGACTTTACTTATGGGTTAGAGATCCTTTGTTCTGTGCTTGACTGGTTGTTTTTCTTTGGCTTGGTTTTGCTGTAGTATTAGTAGATGGTGGGTTGCTTGCAAAGTAGAGATACTTAATTCTGGGGTCTTGAGCTCATAAAATATTTTAAAAAATGCAAAGGCAGCACTCACTGGAGGCCCTTTGGCACCCATGACACTGTGTCAGGATTATGGATTACTGCCAGTCGTGCATTTCAGTCTGAAAAATTGCAGTTTAGCTTTCTGAAAACACGCTGATTTTAAGAGCTATCCATGCTGCTTAAAGTGCTTGTACCAGGACCCTGGGCCTCCTGCATTCATGGGAGCTATACCCATTGCCTGAGTTTTGCAGTATAACTTCCAAGTGATTTCATGAGCAAAGGAATGAAATTAAAATGTAATCCTTGAAAAATGTATATACCAAAAAGATCATGTGTTGCTCATATATAATGCTTTTTCATCAGACTTGAAAGTGGCCAATTTCAAGGTTAAGCAAAGCTTATTATTGGATCCAAACAGCATCTCAGTCAATTGTAAAATGAACTTTTAAACCCTTGGCTTTGGAAACCTATATTAAGCAACAGGGAAAAAGTATTAATTGTTATGAAAATGCAAGCATGGGCTTCGTTGTTAAGGGGCAGGACTGACATTTGCAGCATCTTTTTAGACCTTTAGGAGAATCATTTGTGCCAGCTTCAGGCTCCTGGGGGAGTCAGCTCTGCCCAAGCTGAGGGAGGGGTCCCTCCTGGTCAAGCAGCAGTAAATGAAGTGGTGGCTCTGTGTTCCTTTGTTGTCTCTCCACTCCTTGGTGGCCCTGTGGGCAGCGTTAAAAAGCTGGTGCCTGATACAGCCTGGAAGGTTGGCACTCATGTACTTCACACACACCAGACGAAAGGAAGGAATTCCGTACTGTGAGTGGTGAGGCCGTGGCACAGGTTACCCAGAGGTGATGGCTCTCCATCCCTGGAAGTGTCCAAGGCCAGCCTGGACAGGGCTTGGAGCAACCTGGTCTAGTGGAAGGTGTCCCTGCCCATGGCAGGGGTTGGAACGAGGTGACCTTTAGAAGTCAACTCAAACCATTGCAGAAGGTGCACCCCTGTCACTCTGTGGAAATACAGAGAGAAGTGGTTTTTGAAGAATTAAGTGTGTAAAGTGTTTTTGTAACATTTGACACTTACTCTACTTATCCTTAACAGAGGAAGAACAACACAGGATGTGGACTCCTACGATCCATCTCAGCGCTGCCTGAATATAAATATCTGTGACAGGCTGCACCAGGATGCTTTAATGGCAGTTGTCAGAGCCATTTAAAATGGATTAGACCTTCTCAATTTTTTCCCCTCGAATAATGAATATTTAGTGAGACTTTTAAAGCTGTTAGCTATTAATTATAGAACCTAAAAATATGATCGTGTTCAGTCAAGTAGGAATCAGCACATGACTGTATGCAAAAGTATGTTCCCTGTCTAGCTTTTGTGACATGGCTTACTACTTTACATTTGCTTTATAAATACGAGAAATGATTTTTTCACGATGACAGCTGGTGATGAAGCAGGCGTGCCCTTGAAAGTTGTAAGCAGGCTGGGAATATTAACACGAAGGAGGGAAAAGGAGAGATTAATAGATAAATGTCCTGATACTTAAATAATGTATGATAAAATTAGGTTACCATAAATTTAGTTCCGTTGTAGATAATGATATTGTTCTGAGGCTAGAAATCCAAGTGTGGCAATAGAAGGTTAATGTTTGCATTAATAAAAATGCAGACCATTGTCCTTTGCTGGTGTTGTTGCTGCTTTCTGCAGATAAGAAATCGCCTTTCTCTTTAAATTAGTTTATACTACCAAGAGTTACTTTTGCATATTGGAAATAAATAGGGTTATATTTCTACAGCTAAAATAGATGTTTCTACTGTTGAAATAAATGACTTACTCCAACAGTGGAAAGCTGATTATACCACTGATAAAGAGGCCGTCAGTCAAATAATTCTCATTTATGTATTCAAAAATCTTAACTAATAGTGCAATGAAAAAAGCTCCAGTGGCTTTATTAAATTCTTGCTTTTCAGGGTGATTTTTTTTCTTTGTAGCTGGAAATCATCTTGTATTTGCAGCTTGCTGTCATTTCCCTGAGTAAAGTGTTAGAACAGAGTGAGCAAGCTTTGAGTCTTTGTTTTGGTTTAGTTACTCTGTCTTTTTGGTGTTGTGGTTTTTTTCTTTTCACTCAGGTTATTCAAGTGGTGGGAATCCAGCTTGTGGGATCTAGTTTTAGCCTTTGCCGGTCTGTTCCTTTGGAAGGAATCTTATTTTTAGGAAAGAGCTTGGTGGTACCTCTGTGCTCCACAGAGAGCTGGCCCGCTGACCTCCTTCAGTGATCCATCTCAGGCCCTGCAGCCCATCCATCTCAGATTTCTTGGCCTGCCAGCTCCATGGGGAGCAGGAACTGCTCTTGCCCCATTTTCCAGGCTGAGGGATTGATTTCCTCCGTCATTGCCATGAGAAGTTAGACACAGAGCCAGCGTTAGTTTGGTGAGCTCCCCTTGGTCAGCAGGGACAGGGAGAAATGCCCGTGAATGCTGTTTGTCCTCTTCAAGCTCAGACTGAGATGAGTCTTCATTGAGACTTGCACAAAATCACATCAGAAATGTCTGGTAGGCCATGTCCTACACTTGATTTTTGGTTTTTTGGGTTTTTTTTCCCCCTTCCTGTCGTGGTTTGATGTCCTGGCCATGGATCTTCAGTTTGCTGTTGCCTGAGCTGGGGCTGTGACTGGAGCAACCCTTTTGCTGCATCTTCACCAAGGGTCAGCATCCAAAGAGTTCAAATTCTCCCTCCCAGCCCTTTTTATCCATCAGCCTTGCACGTCCTGTTCAGTNCCCCATTTCCCAGGCTGAGGGATTGATTTCCTCCATCATTGCCATGAGAAGTTAGACACAGAGCCAGCGTTAGTTTGGTGAGCTCCCCTTGGTCAGCAGGGACAGGGAGAAATGCCCGTGAATGCTGTTTGTCCTCTTCAAGCTCAGATTGAGATGAGTCTTCATTGAGACTTGCACAAAATCACATCAGAAATGTCTGGTAGGCCATGTCCTACACTTGATTTTTGGTTTTTTGGGTTTTTTTCCCCCTTCCTGTCGTGGTTTGATGTCCTGGCCATGGATCTTCACTTTGCTGTTGCCTGAGCTGGGGCTGTGACTGGAGCAACCCTTTTGCTGCATCTTCACCAAGGGTCAGCATCCAAAGAGTTCAAATTCTCCCTCCCAGCCCTTTTTATCCATCAGCCTTGCACGTCCTGTTCAGTGTAGGTCACCACCCTGGGAGTGGGTGATGACCCAGACTGAGTCCCTTCCCAGATGTGAAGCCAAGGTTCTTGGATGTTGGTGGGAATGGGACTGGAGCCTTGCCTGACATTCCAGCAGAGCACCCTTTTAAATTCCTGAGAGCTATCACAGCTCCAGGGAGGGTGGGGGGTGACATTTTAAACTTGTCTTACATGGATTGGATTGCTTTTCTCAAGTAGCTTTTACTGTAAGAAGTGTGAGAAAATGAGAGCAGAGATCCTAGAGGAGAAATTTGATGGGCGAAGGAGGGGAAGAGAGCCCAAGAATTCATTCTGAGTCCACCTGTGTGCATGTGCATGCATTTATTTCTGCTTAGGCATTACATTCCTCAAAGTACTCTCAGTTGATAGCTCTGAGTGCCCTAATGATAATTGCATTTACACTAAATGTGGAGCAGCATCAATACTGATATACAAATAATTTAAATCTGCCAGCCAGCCGTCCTGACTAATCAAGTGGAGATTGCCCCCTGTCTCAGTCAGGAAAGACAGGGAAGAATTCATCTTCTTTAAGCAAGAGCTTAAAGAAGGGTGAATGTGGGTGGCCCTTCTCTTAAAGGTGTCCTTCTAGGAGAAAGGGTATGAAGAGGAACAAACACTGGTGTGGGGTCTGGAGCATAACTTGCAGCACAAATGCTTAGTTTTTAAAAATGTAAGCAGTGATTGCATTTTTTCAGCTCTCAAACAGAAGCATCTCAGATTCCATCCCTTGATACAGTTATGCTAAAAAAATATATTTAATTGCTATTATGTTTAGAAGGAAAATAGGCTTTAACCTTGAGGTGCTGAAACAGCAGATAAGATACTGTGTTCAGGTAAGGATCTGTGACCTGTAACAGGTGTGAGGGGCTGCAGAAGTGACCTGCTTTTACTTCACAGCACAGAGTAGAGGGAACCTTGCTGAGTGCTAATTAATTGTTGCTTTCATGCAAAATAACTTTTACCTTCAAATAGCCTTGAAAAGAGTTCTCCCAGTTTTGTCGTCTAGGAAAAGTTGATACTCACTTACAGTTTCATGAAATAGGATCTAACCCCGAGAACTGAGCTCTTTAACATTGTGGGGTTTGAACTGAAACAGGTTTGCTACTTTTTAAGCAAGCCATACAAAATTTAAAAGCAATCCTGTATTTTTCAGGGCATTATTGTGAAGGGTTTTTGGTGGTTTTTGTGGGTTTTTTTTTTTTTTTCCTTTTAGGGACTTTATTTTAACTATGGAAATAACTATTGCTTAAGTTGATTTTGTGTTTCTTCTGCATGCAGTATCTCTACTGAAATAGGAATATCCCCTGACCCTTTCACTGCTTGCACAGACTTTCCTTCTGGGATGGGATGTGGGGTGGGAACAGTGTTCTGGGGGAAGCTCATCTGTGCTGGGAAGGTGCACAAACACCTGTAGCACAGGTAGCACCATTCCTCTGGCACCTGGAGGGTCCCAGCTTCCCTCCAGGCGTGTGCCATGAGTAGCTGTGTGGGAGAACCCACGTTTGCATTTATTCATCCCCCTGCACGGCGCATTTCATCCTGAGAAATGGAAACAGCTTTGTACAAAAGCAACCACCCACTCAAAATACATAAATAAGACTCTTGGATATGTAACACTTTAAAATACAGCACAGGGGAGATTTCCAGGGAGTGTTTATTATGGTGACAGGTAGAACCGAGTGAGTAAAAGCCTCTCTTGGCTCTCAGTTCTGGAAGGTCCCCATTTGTGATTATAGTCGTGATGATAAAGCAATTAAATGCCAGTGAACATATATTTTCTATGGCTGTGAGGCTTCTGGCATAATTATATAATAAAAAAATGCCATTAAAGAGCAATAATGTTATTAGTGCATCACTTGGAAGAAGTGCACAGCTTGGATGCTAAGAGCACAGAACAACCAAAGCCCAAAACAAGCCCTGATGTCCCCAGGTGTGGAACTCAGAACAGAAACCTGCTCTGTGCCTGTTGCTGTATGTACAAGATACTCTGATGCACCAAAAAATATTTGCACCTCCAACTGGCCAAATCCTTTTTGCTTTGAATCCTTTTAGCTTAAAAAATCTAAACTTCAGGTTGGGTATAGTCAATTAAAAGCCACAAGACATGTCAAGCAGTAACTTCTGGGTCCTGACTCACATCACCTCATTCAGTAAAACTTGTGAGATTAAACCTTGCAAAAATGTGGAAATACATTCCTGTAGTGCAAAGCCTGATTTATTAAAAATTCTGTGTGGATGTGTATCTCTGTTTTTAGATTTTATACATCCAGTCACAGGCACAATCCTGTTTGCATCCACCAAGATGTGCTATGTTGTTAATGAATGACCTGAAGGCTGCTTTGGTCTCATTGGTCCATGGCCTGGCTCATCATTTTTCAGTGCTCTGAGAGTTAGATTAAGGCAGCAGACCTAGGATTCCTAATTCCATTTAATCAAACAGATCGAAGAGTTCTTGTTTCATAACTTGCATTGTATTTCCTGCTTTTAACATTAAGGTAATTAATTTGCTCTAAACAGTATTGATGAAAATCTTCCAGAGGTAGAAGCATTTCAGTAACAGCTGAAACTAGTTATGTAATAGATCTATGAAATATAAAATGTGTATCAAGATCTATCTGAAGGAAAAATGTTACAAAATTCATCTTTTCTGGTTTGATACCTGAGACCATGGATTGATCCATGGCCTGGGTCACTGCTTGCTCAGTATCACTGTGCTTTTGTACAAGGGAAGGGCACTCAGGGATGTCAGGGCTGGGAAGCGACTCTGAACAGATGCCCAGAAGGTCAGGCTGTGACTCCTGGCCATAAACTCCAAATCACCTCTGGAAACTTAATATTACCCTGTGTGAGAGGGGTTAGAATGCTTATGAAGGAGGTCAGGCATGCCCTCAAACATAATAGGTTTGCTTACAGTCTTTTTGAAGTTAGGATTTAAAAATCTATTATTTAAAAAAAGGCAAGAAACAAATTACAGCTGTAATGTTTTGTTTTCACGGGTGGCAAAGTGCCTTTTCAGAAATATTTATTTTAGGATGAAACCCACTGCCATCCAAGTGAGTGCACGTGTTTATTTCTTTTGTCTGAAATGTTTTTGGATGTTTGAGAGTAACACAAAATTACAGCACAAAAAGACTGCAAAGAGTTAGAACAATCTGTCATTAATCTGTCTCAAAAGTCCAGATAATTTTTTTGTGGGAAAGGTGATTTTGCTCAGTTCCTCACTGTATCCCCAGCCCTTCCACTGCGTGTGGAGCCTGGGATTGTTTCACCACTGAGCAGAGAATGTGCTGCCCCTAATCCAGGGGTCTGAGCAAACTCCTTGTCAAGGAAAACCATTACAGACCCATCAGGGACACTCCAGCCCAGCCTGTGGAGAGGATAGTGAGCTCTGTGTGGGTTTGGAATAGGGGTGGATGCTCCTAGCTTGGGTTTTTGACAAGCCCAGGGCAAGCACCAGCTTTATTTAGACAGCACTCACTCTCACATGTAATGAGCCCTTTAATTAGGTTTTCACAATGTGACAAAAAAATGTCTCATCAAAATATTTATAGTTGGGTTTTGATTTAAGTCTTCATTTCATATATAAAACAAAACTTGTCATCTGAGGTAAAGCATCTGGCAAGCTGGTAAGTGTTAGCTCATGAATCGAGCGTGACTATTCTGGGCCTGGGGAGTCACTCAGATGTAGTAGGGATGCATCTAAGGAGGGATGTGGATAAAAAGAGGATGTCAAGTTTAGGGTGTGATATTTTATTTTTTTCCTTTTTTTTTTTTTTCTCCTTAATGTTTTATTCAGGCCAGCAGGTTTATACACAGCTCATCCTGCTGCTTTTCCAGGGTTTGTTTAGAGTTGATAGGTGCCCATGGGAGCATCCTGGTAGCTTGTGGATGGCACTTATGGAAATTACACTTGTGAGGTGGGCTCTCTTAGGGCAGTGGAGATCACAGGTACACAAACTTGTAATTTGGTTCCTTCCAAATTAGTGGTCCTGCAATGTTGGGGAAAATGTAGGGTTCTTAATTGTTTAGGGTTTGAAATCTTGTTCGTTTAAGCTGGTGGCAAAAGTTAGCAGAGGGAGAGGGCAAAGAAATGTGCTGTGAAGTTAAAGTTGAGGAGCAGCCTGTGGGGACCAGCTCTGGGCCCCCCAGGCTGTGTCCCCTGCTCCAGCTGCTTGGATCCAGCAGGTCCCCAATAAGTGCTGGAAGTCCTGGAAAAGCAGAGACCTCCTTGGGCTTGGTGTTTGGGGAGGGAGGGGAAGTGCTCATTTTCCTCTGGAGTTTCCCCAGACCGATTTTGCATTTTGAAATGGAGCAGATACCAACTGTATGGTTAGTTTTAATTTTGGTGGAAAAGTTTGCCAGTGTTTCTGCTTTTTAATTTTTTTAGCATTATTTGTAAACCCTTGCCAAAGAGCCTCTCTCTCCCATAGCAACTCTTTTAAGAGAATTTCTTTGATCTGTTGTCTTATCTAAGATTATGGCTAATTACTCAATAAAGAACTTTTTTTCCGAGGTCTTTTTTCCCCCCCTTTTAAGTATCATCTCATGGGGTGAAATTTCTTCCTCTTTTGATTTTGCACCATCACAACTGAGCTTTCATCAAGACGTGTCTCAGAATCTGAAGGGAGCAGTTAGTGCGAAACGAAGCCTTTAGATTTTCCCTTTCCTTTTTATGCTAAAGCTGAAAGATGAAGCATATGGAAAAGAAAATAGCATTAAATCTCCCACTCCAAAAAGAAAAGCACTGAGGATCTGGCCACTGCAGGAGAGGTTTGAGCTGCATGCTTCATTTACTACTTTGTGCAGACATAACAAAGAATTTACTTTAGTCCCCGTGGTACTCACACAACCTATTGCATGGCAGGCAGAGGGAGAGCAATGAGCCTTGTGTTACAGTACAGCAGCAAGCTGGGGATTCAGGTGGTTTAAAGACAAATGTTTCCTTAATAATCTCATTGTATAGACCTAGTTCCTTTTCGGTTTATGTTTCCCAGTTCTGAAAAAGGAGCTTTTGAGCGTTGTGCAAATAGTTTTGTTTGAATGAATCGTACAATGGGGCCAGTAGCAGAAATTTTATTTAATAATTCAGAAAAGAAAAAAGAAAAGCAAAACCAAGGAAGTTCTGTCAGAGGAGATCTGTCTTTTAACAAACACAAGGCAGAGGGGGAAATGTCAGAGACCTCGAGTCAGATCTCTCTTGGTATTTGTGAACTAGTTCTGTTAAGGACGGAAAAATGCTGGCATGTTGCTTAGTCTGAACTAAATTTTGGATTTGAGATTTTGTGATTTTGATATGTTATGAGCCTCTTGGAAAAATCTCAAAGATGAAAAGTTCCCAAAAGGGGCTTTCCCTGTTAAGGAGGAAGTGAGGGAAACGTGTAAGATTCCAATCTAAACCCGACCTTAATACCCCGGAGCATGGAAATGCAGAGTGTGGCTCATCATTGCCATGTAGCACTGTGCTGTTAGGCCACAAAACACAGCACTGCCACTGAAGTAATGGGAGTAGATAAAAAGGCTGCTTAAAAGGCAGAGGTTTTTGTGTGCACACATCTCCTTATACTGACAAGTGGGAAAATATTGAAAAGCGCTGGAGCATTTAATTGAGTTTGTGCAGAATGTCCAGGTGTGTATGGCTGGGCTGTGGGGGCAATTTGAGTGTTTGTGCCTGCAAATGGAGTGGGCCCAGCTCTGTTTCAGGTTGGTTTTGTGCTGGGTTTTTGGTGTTAGAAAGGCCAGATAAAGAACCTGCTGCTGTCTCACCCCTGCCCCAAGAACCACACCAGTTTGCATGATTTTTTTTTTTTTTTAATGAAACATCTATTCAGACTTAAAAAGTAGCAAGGAGATAAAAATGGATTTGTCTATATCCCCTTGAGAAGAAAGAACGATGGAAATAAGGGAAGCTTAATTAAAAACAAAAGCCAAACGGATTCAGCTTTTCTCCTGCCCAGGCTACAAGCATACCTTGGGTCAAGGTGGGTTTTTGGGAGGGAACGTTAGTTAATTCATACACAGATGGGGTCAGTAAATACTGAAGATAAAAGGAAGTTATTTTAAAGCTCATGTTCATTCTCTAATCTAGAAATCCTCTGTAAAATAAATAATGAAAGTTTTATTTTCTTTGTATTCTGGCAGTTCTGAGTAGGCAGTGTTGCATCAAGAGCTTTTCAGCCTGTTCTAAGGAGACAAAGCTTGAGTGTCCCTTGTCTCTTTCCCTGACTTCCCAGGAACTTTTCAACTAGCTGGGCAGCTTCACTACCCTGTTACAGGTTTTTCTGGCAAGAAGTAGAAGTGTCAAAAATAATAAAGTACCTGCAAGGGTTATAGGTGGGCATAAGAGGAAAATGCTTCTAGGGAAAAGTCTTTAACAATCTCATACCTTGTTTGACACTGGAGCATTGAGGCAGCAGCCAAAACCTTATTAAAAAAAAAAAAACAAAAAAACAAACAAACAAAAATCCCCTTCTCTGACCAGAGGAATTGTTGTTTTAACTCATGTTAAAATAATATGTTGGCATTCCATATGTAGGTTCTGCAGTGCAGAATATGGAAATGATTGAGTTCAGTATTGTCTTGTCACAGCAATGCTGTGATTTTACCAGCAGCTAAATCTACTCCCAGGGCTGCTCTCTGATCTGAAATGGCAACATGCTTCTTAATTTATATGAAGTTCTCTTTTAAATTTCCACACAATTTGATCACCTGAAGAGATCCTTTTCTCAGAGGGGATATTGAGGTAGACTTTTGGTCTTGCCCAGTCCTTCTTTGTAATATTAGCACTTAATTAGTTGTGTCTGTGTTTCAGGAAAAAGAATTGAAAAGCTGATGAATGAAATGAACAGAAAACCAGGTGTGGAATGTCCTTTGTGGGCAGAGAGGCATTCATGGTATTTAAATTGTAAAGGAATTTTTCTGGAATAGAATAATGATTGCTGTCAGCTGACATCACTTCATTATTCAGAGGACTCTGCTATTCCTATCAGGCTTATTTCTTAAAATTTTACTGTTTTCTTGCATATTATTAGAAGCCAGTCCTGTTTATTGGGGTCTCTGGGGTTGCCTGAGATCTTGGAGGTGTTGCTTTACTCAGACTGAAAAAAGCCACAAGTCTAAGCATAAGGACTTTCAAACCTAATTGTTGCTGAAGTGTGTGTTTGCAGAGTGAGACCTGGTGAATAAAGGCTCCTACCCCTCAGGGAGTGACTTTGTGACAGGAATGGGGTCAGGATTTAGCAGAGCCTAGGGCTGGGTGGCCACCAAGCCTGAGCCAGGTGGTGTGGCAGGAGAGCATCTGTCCCTGATGCAGAACTTCTCCTGGTTGAACGTCTTGAAGCACATGTTGGTAATACGTGTGGAAAAATCAGTTTCATTTTTGAACTTAACCAGATTAAAGACAATCTAAACTTACAGTTGGCTTCAGTGAAAAGATTGCCTCTTTAATTGTACCCATTTTTAGCAAGTGAAATGTGCGTTTGCCTGTTTAGCCCAGTTTCAGGGAGACACCTTCATATGTGAAAATGAAGCTGCATCCCAAACAGTTCTGTGGACCATTGTGTTGTGTTTTCTAGATTAAATACTGAAATTGTTTGGGTTTTTTTGTTGGGCAGCTGGTGTTTTTTCCAGGCTAGACTGCAGTTTAAATCTTTGGTTTATGACCCTTTGCAACAAGAAGGTTAAATGTCAGAGGCCTGATTTCTTGCATAACTTTTGAAGAACTGCTTGCAAAAAACGTGTATTGATTTTAAGCCTCCTATTCCTGAAACTTCCCAGAGTGGTCTTTGGCTCTGAGAATTTCTCACTTGTGACCACCAGGGTTTCCTTCCTCTGCTGTAATACCATTATCAACCTGTGGGTTAACTCCACTAAAAGATAAAGAGTTGAGCTGTGGTGGCATCAAGACTGTGGTTCAAATGTGACAGACTGTGCCAGGAACCTGCCTGAGCTCAGCAAAACCACCTCAATTTGTTTATTCAGTTTTCCAAGAAAAAGACTAAATATGGTTATTTCCTCCCAAATCATAACTTGCATCTGACATACAATTTCTTCTGATTTTAAGCTCAAATGCGTGGCCAGAGACAATCCAGGCTGTGGGCTGCTAGAGCAGCAGCTTTAGATGTCGTGAAAAGCGCTTAATAAAGCGATTATGGAAAGGAAATGCGAACTGCACCTGAATTCTGATGACACCCCGTGGTTTCTGTTGTGACGGTCGCGGTGGCAGCCGGCACAGACACTCCTCTGCCTGATTGTGAGCTGCAGGAAGCTGCTGTTCTCATTTATCTGCGTGCCACCAAGTTTCCCACAAACACTCCACACCTGTGCGAGCTTGTTCAATAACTGAAAATTAGTTAAAGCCAGCTGTTGGGCTAAGGAAAGGCACTTTGTCATCCTGCCTTTATTTTTGTCATGTTATGGTGGGAGCTTTCTTCAGGCAGCTACTGAGGAAATATGTCAAAACCAAAAGGTGTTCAGCGTGAGCACTCAGGAGTTTGGGGAGGTTTTTCAAGGAAGGGAAAATACATCACCTTTGTGGAGATGGCCGTGTGCTCTGTATTTAAATACAGGTACCTGTATTTATTATACCTGCCAGAGGAGTTACAGCAGCCTGGGCACTGCTGATTTGGAGTAGGAATTTCACTTATACACGTGCTTAGGGCACAAGGAATTTTTCAGCAAAAAGAAGCTCGTTCTGATGGTTAGCAGGAGCTTTGTCTCAGCCCACTTCTGACAAAACTGTTCTTTGTTTTGCTCCCTAATTTTGGCTGCTGAGGTCTCAAAAGGTAACTGTTTAATTTAGATTAAAGTTAGCTAAGGGGAAGGCTTCTCTTGCCATTCCTGTTCAGGCATCACTGTGGCATTTCTGAATTCCCTGAAGTATTTCAGAGAACCCCTATTTACTTGCCCTTGCTCTTAGAAAATTGCTGCTTCACAGACAGAGCAGTTGGTCCTGTGAGTCATCAGAATATTTTTTTGATGACCTTTTTTTTTTTTTTTGCTCTGATTTCAAGCATGGCTGGAGGTTGAAGCAACTCCTATTGAGTGGTGAAAACAAGGCCTCAAATAAGCTCCAGAACTGCTGATTGCATTGATTGTTTGGAACCTTTTAACAATGATGTTTTACCACAAATATAATGAAGACTTTCTTTTTTTACTTCACATTAAGTCTTTTAATTAGAGGACAAAATTTAGTTGCTACGTGTAACTTACTGTACCACAAGCTGTGCTGGAGTTAATACTGTATTAAACCAGTAACTGTTTCATTAACTGTATTAACAGACCCATAATCAGAGCATGGAAGTTTGATGTCTTCCTTTTAATATCACTGCATTCCAGCTTTGTTTACAGCTTTATTGCCATAGCTGGTGTGTCAGCAGGTATTCTTACTTTATAGCATGCAGACCTTTTAATTGCCCTCATTGTTGAGAAATTAATTTCTATTGAATTTGGAGAAGTGATAGCTGCTGAAGCGTGTAATCAGGTTGGGATGTATTTTGCAAGCACGAGCCCACGGCCCCTGCTGTGACAGCTGCTGGGCCACCTTTGTGTCTTGCTGTGTGCTGCAGAGATATGGACATGGTGAACATCAAGAAGAAAGAAAGATGCTGGCTGGGTGTCCAAGCTTTGCTCCTGCATTTGATGAGTAATTAGGTGATGTTAATGCTGTTGTGGTGGTTGAGATTACTCTTCCACTGAATGAAAGTAAACACCTATTTATCCTGCAGCAGGGTTGAACTCTGTGGGTTTATCTCCCCCCAAAATTACTTTTCCGGAATGAAATTTCTAGTGCTGAGTCATATTTTTTGAGATTTTTTTTTTCCCCCCTCTCCTTCATTTGAATTTGTACATTAAATGGTTATTTGGTTTTTTTGGAGCACGCAATGTTGTATTGCTGTGTGTACCTCAAAAGTGAATCCCCCACCTGCTGTTGGTCAAGGACAGTTCTCCACCTGAGTCAGACAGTCAGAGCTGTTGTATTTCACTTTTGGGTCCAAACCCCTTGAATTTGGATGACTGCTGATACCATTTGTAGCACTGTGACTGGTTAGTGTAATGGCATTCCATAAAACTGAAAGTGCCTGGGAGATACCAGTGATTAAGATGTTTGTGTGAGTCTTTTCTAGGAAATGACTTAAGAAGGGATCTGAATAATTGGCTATAAATACCTAAAGAATCCAAGAGGCTTGGGAGAGTAGTCATGGGTGACTGGAAAGGCACACTGATAAGTTTTTCCAGGCGACTTTGTAGCTGATGAATAGGTGCCCTATGATAAAAACTTGCTGGATTTTGAACTTGGTAAAAACCTAAGTTCTCTGGGACACCGTGGGGAATATACACTCGGTTAATCTTTATTCCTTCTCTTTTGCATTGAATATGTAGGAGTTCTGGGAGCCAGCGTTCACAGTAATTCATCAGCTTTTCCATTTGATTTCATGGAGCCTGGCTGTGTGACTGTCAGCAGATCCCCTGCCACCCTCTCCCGTGGGGTGACCTGGCTGAGTGCTCTGCTCTGGGTCACTTTCCTGCTGCTTCTGGAACTTGTGGGGGCTCAGCAGAGGGGATCAGCGACTCTCAGGCACCACTGAGAAGGATTTTTGTCTCAACCCACAAATTTTTCTCACTGTTACTCCGTGGATTCTCTCCCCCATCCCGCTGGGGGAGTCTGAGCTGCGGCCGGGGTTAAACCACGCCACGCTGGGAAGATTGTTAATCTCCTTCACCCATTGCTGCTGTTCTGCCTTCTGTCATTGATAAAACCTCACTTTAATACCAGAGACAGGGAAATAACCCCCCAAAATGCTTTACTATCTCTGGAGGAAATAGGGGTTTTATTTTCTGTATAAACACTGAAGAACTGTGTGCACTGCCACTGCGAGCACCACCTGTAGTTAAATGGCTGTTGTTTCTGCAGAGAACCAGGAAAGCTCTATTTTCCAATTACAAATGGGAAAATCCGCAGGGTGATATTGGATTAATTGACAGGCAGCCATGCATGAGTAATCCTGCACTTCCAAATGTAAATAACAAGTGCTTTGGAACAGTTAGAATAAAGATTTTATATTTATTGAAATTAATCCAAAACTCTGAGCTGTGTCTGTACACAGTAAAGAAATAAGTGATCATTAAACAAAACCCACAGCCTTGTCTCTGCTGCACAGAACCTGTGTACCAGCCTTTTTAAAAAATCATTGTTGGAGTAATTGCTTTTCTTTCTGCTTTAGCATAGAACAGCTCCCACATCACAGTTTAAAATGGGAAGAAAAATATGCTTTAAGTGGTTTTACTTAACTAATTACACGGTTAGGCGCGTAATTTAAATAAAATGGCTTGATTTGTTAATAACTTGTTTAAATTAATAGGGGGGGAAAAAAGTGCTCCAGCAGTTTGTCTTATACCCCTGCAGTTTCACACGGAATACCATGTTTAATGTGGCAACTGACTTTGAGGGAGTAATACACCACCAGCAGCAAAAAACCAACAAAACAAAGAGATATTCTAGCCCTGGCACGATGTATTTCTCTTCGTCACAAAAATAAACCAAGGGAAGGAAATCACACTACGTGTGCACAGTTTTATTCTGTTTACTTTTATGCAAATCAGGCTGTTGCGGGGAAATTTGTTGTAAACTCCAAGACAGACTAATTTGATATTGTCCCAGAAAGATGTACACTTGAATATTTAACAAAAGCAACAATGCCAGTGAATAGATGACATTAAAAGTATTACTTTTGCATAATTTATGTTCAGTGGTGCCGATATCAGGCTTCACTTCATCACCTGCTTACACAGAGAGTGCTGGATGTTTCAAATCTCATTAAGCTATTTATTCATTGTAATGAATGATTTTAATGTACTGTATTAAGGTTATGCCACACTGCACTGTTCAAAAATCCATCTTACTGTACATATTTTAATGTTTGCAGTCAAATTAATACCTTTATTACTGCCTCAATGGTTGAGTGGACACTATTCATACATTAATCATTGTTGTCTCTGCTTCATCCCACTCCTTTGCTCAAGTTTGTAATGCCACATTCCTTGATAGAGATGTAATGATCTACCCATCTGTGTGCAAAGCCTGATTCCAGAGGCTGGACATCATGTTACTCAGGTGTTCTTAGATCCACAAAATGTATGGTATTTCCATGCACCTTGTCAGAAATACATTCAATTTTAAGGCAATAAAAAGTGCACATCATCCAGCAGCCTCTGCTAACTTCCCCTCCAAAATCCTTCATATTGTTGTCTGTACACAGCAAAGACAGGCAATAATACTTCGTGGCACCAAGAGCAGGCAGTTTAAATTGAAGTTCTTCTAGTCCTACAATAAATCTGATCAGATTTTAGATTTAGGTGCATTTTAAAAACATGCCAAGTGCCACTATTAGTGTGGCTGATAGGGATTTTGTACCTTACTGTTAACATAGCAAAGGGCAGGTGTCAGTCTTTACAGCTGAACTTGCAAATTATATATATTCACTTGATATGCCTTAATAAATAATGTTTTTTGAGTTTGTCTGTCTCTTCCCTGGAGTTTTTTCACTTGTGGTTCTTTATCACCCATTCAGTGTTTGAAATCCCAACCATGTATATGGTGATTGAAAACTGTTCATCTGGGACGGGGGGAAAATAAGAGTTAAAAGTTGTGTTTTACTGGAAAATGATTGTGGAAAATTTGGTTAAGTGGGCTTCAGATAACTAAATACTGATTCTGGTCCTAAGACTGTGAATGATTGCGATGGCAAAGACTTTAAGAAAGCCAGCAACGTCAGAACATGAAAAGCAAAGCTTCAGCTTGGATTGTAGCTAAACTGACTGCCCAAATGTTAATTAACCAAAATCAGAGTTTCTCTCACAGTAGTTAAAATTAGTAGTAGCAGCAGCTTTTAGCCTAAATGAATTCCTTAATAACTTCATGTAGTGCTTGTGTGTTATAACAATATGAGAATAAAGAAGGTTTTTCCTCAGAAGTTGTTTCCCATCATTAGACAGCAAAATAATGCTGGAATGGGTGGCACTGCCTGTGGGACAGGATATTCCATCCCTGGGCAAGAAGTAAATGCTGCTCTGTCTCAGCCCTTTCCAAGGCAGATTATCAGCACCTGGTTTCTAGGTCGTGGCCTGACATACAAATACACTGCTGTAATTTAACAGAAAATACTTCTGAAGAGCACAAGGAAAGCCTTGGAGACTGGCAGGTTCCTTAGTTTGCATCTCACTTCCCAGCGTGTGTCAGTGTTGGGGATGCTCATCACTGGCAGGTTGAAATTGGATCCATATCTGTGGTGGCATTGTCCACTTTGGTCCAGGAGGACTGCAAGCAATTCCAGCTGGGGGAAGGACAGTAGAATTCCTGTTCTTCTGAGTATGCCAGTAAAGTTTGGAGGCAGAGAGGTGCAGCTGGGCTGGCGCTGGTGTTTTCTAGTGCGGCGTTATTTATGCGTTTAAAAGAGCAAAGAGAATTAAACCTTCTCTGCCCAAAAATTTCCCCTAATTTCTAAGCAGTGTGCTGCTAAGAGGCATTAGAGAAGTTCTTGGACTCCTGATAGTTTGCAGGATCAGGCTCTTTGGGAGTTTACCCTGGGCAGATGCACACAGCATTGGCATGCTGCTCAGCAAGCTGAAAGAAATCCCAGTGATCCCAAATTTGGGCCAGGTTTTCTCCTAGTTGACAGAATGTCAGTGAGCCAGGGAAGAAATTTAAGGGGGTTATCTTCTCAAGATATTAAGCTCTTCCAAGCTGACAGCTTTGTTGCAGAGGTCAGCTAGGAGGAACAAGAAAGAGGCCCTGTGATCCAAAGATGGGCTGACAGATATGATTCCTTTTCCCTTTATTGAATTATAATGTCAGTGGTTGTGTCCCATTACTCCTACGAGACTGGAAACCTCCATCTGAAATTGGAAAAAAATGGATTTCACTTGGTAAAGACAGATTTTTTTTTTGTTTGTTTGTTTTTTTGTTTTTGTTTTTTTGTTTTGTGTTCACAACCACTCTTCAAGGTAGCTCAGGTATGAGGCAGCGTGTGGGCTGGGTCTGGCATTGTGGAACAGAAACAGAGGGAATGCAAACCCTGAGGATATGGGGTGTTTTTCCCAGTGATGAATCTGCAGAGTCATCATCCTTGTAGCCCCCAAACAAAGGGGTTTGTGTAGCTCAGTTCAGGAAACGCAAAATGATAGTTTTTATCTGTTTGGTTGGGACTGTGTTTGAAGGCAAATCAGATACAGTTTTCCTAGGTAAAGTTTCTCCCTGGTTGCATGGTTGATAAAAGTCTTTTCCTAGTCTGGTTTTCTATCTCATTCCTTTCACTTTACTTGCTGCATGTGCAGCAGAAAGGTCATCTTGCCTTTTGTGCTCTGCTTTTGTTGGTGTTGGCTCCATTTTGACAGAGCTGCATCATCAGCTATGAGCAGCAGCCTTCTAATGTATTAAAGAGAAGAAAATACGTAGGAAAACTGCCCTGAGTGTACACAATTACTTTGGGTGACATTATGTTCATCAAAGATAATTGGCAAGTTTGAAAGTGCATTTTTGATCTATATATGAAATGCCCAGTACAGTATGGCTAATACAGTAAATATGTGCAGTGTTTAAGCTTTCCCAGTGACAGCTCTGCTCACTGAGTAATGGGATCAGAGAAGAGTGAATAGAACCACCCAATTTCTCTTCTCCAGTCCTAAAATCTCTTCATAAAACTGGAAAGGTAATTTCAGCCATCAGAACAAAATGTGTGAATTAACTAGTTATATGTCAGAACCATTTTTTGTGACCTCATTTGTCATATTACAGTGTGCTTTGAGTGGCCAAGGTGTCAGAAGCTTATAGGATCAGGCTTATCTGGTTGACTGTGGTGGTAATAATGTGTACAGTGGCTGTCTGGAGCAGCTGAGCTGAAGGCAGACTCATTCTGTAGGGTTCCTTGTAAGAGAAGAATTCGTTGAAAAGAAGACTGATAAATACACAGCGTGTTGGTGTTCTTGAAAGAATCTATATAAATATTGGAAATAATGAAGAATAGAGAAGTTCATTAGAAAAGTAAGTCTTGTGATTTAGCTCTGAGTCCCAGGATTTGTGGATAGGTGAAAACGTCCTGACTTTTCATAATTCCCCCACTCCCCCCAAGTTAACTGTGTAAGTATATGATGTCCCAACCTTTGACAGCTCTTTACTCTCCTTTTCAGAGAAAAAACCCTAAGTTTTTTCTGGAGTTTTCAGTTATCTGATCACGTAACGAAGGCAAACATCCCCCAAGAGCTGCAGAGAGAGGCCGAGGTGCAGCGCGTGTCAGGGCGTTTTCCCAGCGAAGCATTGCTGTTGGAGCAGCTCGTACAAACATACAAGAACCAATGCCTTGAAACGTGGGAGAAGGTTCAGAGGAGGTTTATTTGAGGGAAAAGGGGAAGTGTAAGTGCTTGGCTTTGGCTCCTGGAGAGCACATTAACTGTGACAATAGCAGGTGATGAAGACAGCCCCGGCGCGGGCGCGTGGACCCTCTGGATTGTTGGCAGAGCACTGCTGGGAGCACCAACAGCTTTTCCATGGTGACTGATTGGGCACAGGCACTTCTGTCATTCCTGCAGTGGACCAGAATGGCAGCCTCCTGTGTCCTGTAAAAGTGGTGAAAGCTCTTTAGCAGAGTGAGAAAAAAATTAGGAAGCGGTGAAATGAGTCCTGTGTAAGCTGGAACGCTTTTCATGGATGCTTTCAGTACAATTTCACCTGTAGGGCTTGGGAAGACACCGCGCACAACTTTTTGAAGGCAAGGCAGTGGATGCTTGTAGTTTGTAGTTAGATCTCAGACAGATATTCTATAGAAGAAAAATCTTGGGGTTTTTTTGTAGGGAGGCCAGTAAGTTTGATTTTAGGGAGAGATGATGTGTAATTGTTTCTGATACCTGCAAAGCTAAAGCAAGAAGAACGTTATTGCATCCATGAAGGTTCTTCTCATGAGAAGAATTCTTGCATGACTCTCACAGTACGTCCTGGCTGCTATTTCAAGCTAATAGGGATGTTTTACTAAGGCACGCTTCTGGGAATTGAAAGAAATGTGGCATGAAAGAGGTTAAATCAATACCCAGATTTTCAGAAATGTATTTCAAAAAGAATTGTAGCAGTTGATTTTCTCCATTTTTCAGGGAGGTAATGAAAAATGAATGGGAAGACTACTTAGTACTTCATGTCTGATAACTCAGAGAGCATATATACAAAGCTGTAGTCAATTTTAAAGGCATTTGAGGAGTGATGTATTTATGGATGAAGGCTGCATGGACGGTGTCCTTGGCTGTTCTGTCTGGAGCAGGGTGTGTGGGTGTGGCAGTGTATGCTGAATTCTGGTTTTTTGATACCTTCATGCCACTGACCAAACCTTCCTGATGCTTTTTTTATTTTCTCTGATATTCCATCTTGGTGCAGGGAGGTATAGACAGAGAATTGGGGGCTGCTCTTGAACACCTGCAGGCAGGTACTTTTTACGGAGCTAAATAAAAATGCTCTGAAGTTAAGAGATGACTGACAACCTACATTCATAACCTCAGTTTTAGTGCTTCCTACCTTTTGAATGTTTCATTTTGCAATTTTTACATTCTTTTAATGCATTTCTTCTGCATGTAGGTGGACAGGAATAACAGACCTTACAGGCATTATTTGGGAGTGGTGTTACTCTGAGGGTGACTCTGTTTTATTTTAGTGTTCTCACAGGGGTAGTGTCTTTTTGTTTACTCTAGCATGGATATTAATTGCACATTAATGCACTATATGCACAATATAATGCATTACTGTCATGTGGGTAATGTTATATTACATATATAATGCATTAATGTGCAGTAATTAGCTAGGTCTTCACTTTGAGGTCCATCACAAATTCTTTAGCTACATGAATTCAATTCATCAAGTAATTTCATGAAATCTTAACCTCTATAGTGACTAAAGGAAGCCTTGCTGAGAGCTGGAACATTTTTTGGATAGGACTATTTATCCAAAGTTCTATTATTAGCCTAGAAAGAAGGGCTCACCATGTATTTTTATTAAAAATGACAACGTACTTAACATCTTTAATGAAAACTAACCATTGTGATATGAATTTAGAAACCCTGACACCTTATTTTATAGAAATGAAGTCTCCTAGTATATTAAAATTAACATTTTTTAATAACAAAAAGTGATATAGTCCACTGGAGTAGGACTAAATTTATCTTATGATTGTACTTGTCATGGCTTTGAGTATTTATTGAGTAGTTTTAAAAGTTCATTAAACTCAAGAGATTAAATATTGCCCCGAGCAGTGCTCCATAAAAGAAAAAATATAGTGCTATTACTTGGTAAAATGTTGTGCTATGTTGTTAATTTAACTCCCCTGAGTTCTCATCTTCTGACTCAAAAGACATTTTTTCGTACTCTTGAATGTGACATTTTCCATGAGTCTCGGTCGTCCTGGGCTGTTGGTCTGAAAGGGCTCCCAGGGCAGCTCCCTCCTGCAGGTGCTGTCCGCGGAGCTCCCGGTGGGATCCTGTCCGTGGGGTGGGATGCTGAGCCTGCCCCATGCCCAGAGGGGGATCGTGCTCACCTGGGGAGTGCCAGCCCTGCTCCGTGATTGTGGGAGCTCTGGCCGAGCTGCAGCTTCTCCAGGACAGCCCTGGGTGAGCACAGGGGACGCCTGGCTTTCCTCGAGCGCTCCCGAGACTCCTGCCAAGGACTCTGCTCCTGCCTTGGCTGTTTTCTCCAAGAATACACCTTCAAGGCCCTCCACAGGCATCGTGTTGCAGATTCTCAGACTGAGAGCGTGTGTGTGGGGAGCTGTGTAAAATGGCTTTAAATAACGCAGCTGGTACTGCATGGGATCACTCACACGTCCAGAGCAATGGAGTAGGAGCGTCCGGGGCCAGGATTGACGTGCTCTTCTTTGGCTTTCACACAAATTTCAGACAAATCATAAGCTCCTTTATTTCTAAACAATTTAACATCATTTGCAAGAGATGGTTCTGAGCAGAAATCTTGTTATACTTTCTGTAACTTAAGTAAAAGATCTCTAATTTCTAACACATACTGGTTTTTAAGAGATATTCTAGAAATAGAGCATAAGATTTCCTTATTTGCTGATGTGCTTTGTATTTTGTGGGCCCTTGAGTTTCTCTTCCCTTTCTCCTTACGTAGGTGGTTGAGAGGTTTCTTTAATCATTATTTGTAACCCCCAGATCCATGTGTGCAGACATGAGGTAGGAGGATATTTTTCCAGTTCTGTGTGTTTGTGCAGCAGCCCTGCCTGGGGATGCACACATTACGCATGCATGCCAGGCAGGATATGTGTGTGTAAATCACGGATTGATTTGAAAATTAAACTTGCTGGCCCTCTAGCAATATCTAAGTTTACAGTGACAAAACAATAACGGGGAATTAGAGAGAACCTCTCCTAAAATCAAATCAGGCTCTTGTTTTGCAGCGAGTAATTAGATTGCAGTTTGTTTCATTGCAAAACTCACCACGGCCAGTAAATTAAACTATCACTTGTCTTGCAAAAATAGTTGCCTTTGGACTATTTGACTGTGGCCTTTCTTTGCCCATATTTTCCGGTTTTGTTACCAAATGAAATTAAGTTTTACATTAGAATTACATTTAGCAGCTGCTGCTGTTAAATTTGTAGTCTCGGATCTGTTACACAATTTACTCAGGGCTTTATTATGAAATTTAACCTATTACTGATCTCTCTAATAATGCTATGTGTCTTGGGACAACCTGAATGCACCAGAATGAGCCCTGAATGAATTGCCTTATACATGAGGTAACAGTCTAATAAGAGTTGTAGGATAGAAAAAACAATGTACAGCTCATCCTTTGCCATTGTATGCCTTCACCTCCTCTGAGCAAAATTTGTATATCAATTAAAGGAGTTACACAGGATATTCCCATTTATCAACCAGTTGCCCTTTTCTTGTTACTAATGCATTTGTTTGAGCCTCAAACATGTTTTTCAGTTGTGAGATGTATCTTCTGTCTGTACAAATAAACACGAGCTTTAGCCTTTAGCGAGATACTTGAAAAGGAGATAAATACATGTTTAACTCACTAAGTTATGCAGAAAAATGACAAAACAAAATTGGATGATGTTGTATTGCCTTTCTATATGCAGGGGGCATGGGAGATGCAGCTCTTCAATGTGCAGCTAATAAAAGCTGATGTTTGGCCATTCAATGTATCAACTCCTGTGCGCCTGGCAGGCTTTAGATGGCTCATGGAGAGTTTGGGAGATGTGCAAGTACATGATAACTTTTTGAAAATGAAGCATTTCACAGCTGCTTGTTGCTGTGCTGAAGCTTTAACCTCAGCACAGACATATTTAGAGGCTGATCTGACTTAGTTCTCATCCTCTCTTGTTGACCTCGCTTACTGTCCCACCTGCAGAACCATGGGGCTGTCGGTGCTCACAGAATCCTCCTCACCAGCACCATCAGATGCTGACCCATGACTGAGCATCTTGCAGCCCATGGGTGCGCTGCCAGTAATTAGCCCTGTGCTTTGTAAACTCTGGATAATTAATTCCTGGGGTTTTTTTCTTTTTTTTTTCTTTTTTACTGTGTATGGACTGGAGTGTTGGTCAGCCTTTGAGTGCTGTGCCAGAATTGAGGTCAGTCCTGTTTGATGATCACTCCTGGTGTGCAGTTTTACACAGTAGCAGTGTTTTTTCCTTGGAAATGGCTGGGGGAGAATTTATGCTGTGAAGCAGGGGGGGACTGAGGCTTTTATCAAGGTAGGAGAGTTGTTTGGTTTCACTGCTGACTTTTTTTATTATGAGCTTATATTAGAACCAGATAGCTTTGTGGAAATGGTCAAAGGATCAGTAAAATTGAATAGTAAATTTTGCTGTGGTAAAATCAGTGTGGAACAGTAGTTATGATTTGATGGCATGCTCGTCACAAAATACAGAGGTGTTTGTTTCAGCCTGATCAAAATACAAGATTGGAACCCTGTTGGAACAAACTGCAGGTTTATGCTTGTTATTTTATGATTTATAATATAAAATGAAAACTCTACTGCAAAACCTTTCAGGTGAGAATTTATTTTCACGAATAACTCTTCACAATGTAGAGTAAGTTCTGAAATGCCAACGTACTCATAAGTTAAATATTCAATTTTCAAGTGGCTTTGATGCATTAAGTAAGCAAATTATTTCTGCGTGCTTTTTTAATTAATTTAGCTCATGCCAACCCTAGCATTCAGAGTTGTGGTTCCACCCCTGGCAAGGTTAGGTTCAGAAAGACAGGAGCCCCACTATTTGAAGTGGAAGGACTGGTTTAAAATGGGATGCTGGACTGCAGGTCCAAACTTCCATCAGTTGGTTCTCTCCACTTAAGTAGTGCTTATATGGTCTCAACTATTGATTTTGCTGTTTAAAGTAAAATATGAATGTTACAGAAGGCAACCTTTAGAAAATATGGAGATCTTCATGTTGTTGTTTTTTAAATTATTTTCTTGAAATATATAAATGGCAACCATGGAAGATTAAAATGTTAGTGATAAGTACTGCTTTCACTTGCTATTGACCATAAAGCTTATGGAGTTGTAGCAAATATCAAGCTGGTTTAAATTGGCAGCTTGACAATGAGAGGATATTTGCTGGTTTATTCTTTTGCCTGATTCCATTCATTTGACCCAATCTTCTGTGTAGCAGTAAGAACAAGAGAATTCCATTTTACTTTGAAAAGTGAGCTTTCCCTTTTTTCCCCTCCATGTAGGCAATAACATTGCAGTGGCTCAGTATCCTTGACAATACCATCTTTGGAAGATTGAGCTAATTTATTTAATTTTCACAGTTAGCACACTCTGTCACAATGGTGGGTTGCTGTCACATTCAACATCAGAAAGATTTTACGCTTCTCAGCATTTCAGAAATGGCCAGTGACATTAAAGCTGTAGATAGCACCTGGCTTGGAGGTAATTCTTTGAAACTTAATTGTAATTACGATGGTTGCAAAGAAGCTACCTGATGATTCTTGATGAGAATTGCACAGGGAGATGGTAAAGCTGTCAGGTGCGGGATGGCTTGAAGGAGAATTTGCTCCTTTATGGTTTTATTCCAGTTTTGTGGTTTTACTGTTCCTTTATCATCTCTTTAGTGCCTTATGTGTATATAGCCCACTTGAGAGAAAACTGCAGATGTAGTCAGAGATTAGGATGCTTCAGAAAGTCCATGGTGTGCAATATATCGTGGGTGCACGAGATTTTTTTGAGTGGGGACCTTCTGTAGTTGGTTTATGCTTAGTTGAAGTCGAAAGACCCAGTGCAGCTCAAGTGAGTGCACTGAGAGAGAGATCATATATTTATATATGCCTCTATGTATATATATATGTATATGGTATTAAAGGAATGGTTATCTTAGGGAAGCACAGGGCTGATGATATCTTGGCTTTTATCAAATTCCCCTGTTGGAGAGGAGCCTTGGAAGCCCAAATGCCCTGGCTGGGCAGTCTGGCTGATGAAGCAGCCCTGGCACAGGCTGCACGGAGCAGTATGGAAGCCGTGGTGTTTGGAAATGGACTGCAGGGGATTTGGAGGTCAGAACTGAGCATCCAGTGCCGGCATCAAGGATGGTTTTCCCGAACAGCTGAGGCTGGTGATGCCCAACAGGCATGGAGAGCAGGAAAGGGCAAGCAGTGCCGAGGATCCCATGGGCAGGACGGGCTCTGCAGCACCCGAACACCGGGTCAGAGAGTCCAGACTTTGCTGGGAGTGCAGCTCACACGTAGCCAGGGAGGTGGGAAGCAGCACATGGATGGATGCACAGGAGATCAGAGGTGTGAGAGGGCTGCTGAAGGCTGGAAGGAAAACAGGCCTGAGGAATTGCTCCTTGGCATTGCCTGTGGGCAAGATTGAGCACCCGTGTAAACACTTTACACCATCGGGGCCCACGTTTCATTTATTATTTTCTTAAAGGATGGGTTCTAGCAACTTTATGTGGGAAGAAGCAGCATGAGCTGGCAGCACCGTTTTTGCTGCAAAACTGTTAAACAAATAAGTGTTACAGAAGTAAACCTGTGAGAAATGAAACATCTTTGTACTTTACTGAGCCAATTAAAAAAAAATCAGGGAACCCTTCCTACATGTATTAGAAATCTGTTTTAAAATCTGTTAGGTGGATATTTTCAGTTGAGGGAAGTTATGTTGCTGTAATGTTTTCTCATTCGTTTCGTCTCAAATATGTGAAACCTGCTGTTTCCTAAATAAGTAAAAGCAGATGGAGCAGCCTCGGTGATAGGTTTTGCTGAACACTTCGGCTCTGTTAGTTCAATTCTCACTTATTTAATGCCTTTACATTAGAGATCTACTTGAAGTTTGCAGTGGGGAATGTCTCACAAATACAACATTGACTGGGAAAGTCAGTGAAATATATAAAAATAGTATGTATCTAATCTGTTTTATTCTCCTTAGTATCTTTTACTCTAAAGGATTAATTTGGCCAAATCATAACATCAGAGTTGTGCCATCCTTGAAATAAAAAAAAAATAAGCTAAACCAACAACCCAAAACTCATGAGTCAGTCTCCAGATGTTTGTGAGATTGGCGAAGGGAGATGTGTTTTCAAGTTCTTTATTTATTTCTTGGTTTCTGGGACTTCAGATATACACTAATTTCTAGTTTTCCAACATTTTTGGTGTATTTTTTTGTATTGTGTTTATTTGTTTTAAAGGGAGGCTTTTCCAGTTACCTAATTTCCAGGATTTAGAAGAAAAAATAAATGTTGCAGGGTTTTTGATGTCACTGCTGACAGTAGTTCTCAGAACCACAAAGTGGATTTTCCTTGATTTTGTTTATTTGTTTTTACTGCTTCCAAATGAGGTTGGGCCATCAATTATTGGAGTGTCAAGGTTAGCAGTACATTTTTAGTCATGCACACTATGATTTGTACAAATTAAGGCTTTGCCCTTTGGTTTTCTTTGCCTTCAGAGGGGGATTGCCAATGAAGGTGTTGGAAAGTGTTGTAGAGGAAATGCCAAAGGTGAGGAGGGAAGGTTTGCAAATCGAAATCAGTCTGGAATCGTGTTCATCAATCTTTGTAAACACATCGAATCCAAATGTTGTAATCCTGCCCATACCAAAGTTATCACATTCCCATTGTTTCCAGTAGGTGAGGATTTCATCCCAGAGTGCTGCTGGAGTATTTTGTGGTTTGATGAAAACAGCTGCCACTGTCTGACATTGATGATAAGGTGAATAAAGTGAATGTAGTGTAGGATAATGAATTTTTCCCAGTTATATCTCCTCTTTCTTCAGGTGCAGCAATTAAATTCATTCCTGAATTTTTGTGTGCTGAGAAAATCTCCTCTGAGTTACATAAATTTCTTCACAGTCTTTATTTACCGTATTGAACATGTGTAGTAAAAATATCAACCCTAAAATTCATCTTCCTCTTGGAATTTGTTTTGCCATCTGGTAGTCGTGAATGAGAGAGAAACTTTCATTCCTGCTGGGAGAGCTGTGAAGGCCTCCCTCATCCTTTTTTCTCTCTTTTTGTTGAAATCCAACACTTTCCACGCAAAAAAAAAAATTTGCAAATGGCCAGGATGGGATTGGGCTTCCATCAGCAGGACCTTGGCTTCATGTCTGGCCTCACAGCAGGCGTGGAGAGCGTGGTGCTGCTCTTGGTTGTGTTTGTTGTAGGAGCTCAGTCTCGTTTCTGTGCACAATGCCCATGGAACTCATATATTTAAGGATAGTGGAGAAACTTGCATTTCCTTAATGAGGCTCATGATAGCCGGCGTTGTGGGCCTTTTGGAAATGTTAGTGCAATAGCAGCTTTCTGGGACGGGTATTGCATCTTCCTGCCTGCCTTAAAGGCTCTCTGGCAGATGGACTACAAGGGAAATATTTTAAATGGGAACATGGGTTCAAAATAACTCGCCATTTAATTGCTCCCTTTCAAAATCAGTGTGTATCCTGAAGGTTTTACCACCAGTTAATGTTGCATTTACAGTTCTTAAGATGTTCATTATAGAAGCAGAGTCAAGAGCCTTTTCTGAAGGGAGCTGGCGTGAACATTCCCAAGATATTGTAGGCTGCGAGGCACAACTTTTTGTTTGGTTTGAAGCAAGGTACCAGTGCTTTGTGATGAATTTTAATTGATTCCAGTTGCAGTTCATTTTCAGTTTGTCATTGTTAAGGAGAGACTTGTTTAGCGTGGGGCAAAATATCTCTGTATTTTTCATCGTGACGTATAGGACTTTATCCTCTTTTGGTGTAAATGAGCCTAAAGCCACTGATGGAATGAAACTGTGCCGATTCCTGCCACTTGAACTCCTCTGTTTTGCTGCCTGACATGCAGAACACAAAGGGATTACTGACTGTGGAGTGCCTGCAGAATCAGGCCCTTCAAAATAAATTAGTCACATCTCTGTCCAAGCAGATTGCAATAAAACAAGAAATATGAGTAGTGCTCTTAGAATTTTGAACATAAAATTTTTTTACTGTGTTTCTTCTCAAAGGAACTAAAATGTGGTCTCTTACAGATAAATATAAATGAGCAGACCAGTGAATTTGGATGAAATCATACCTTTTTAAAGATGCAAATTGAAAATTAAGCCTCAAAACAATAGAATCCTCCTGGGCCTTTCAGGAAGGATTGTATATTGCTCATCAGACACTGCTGCCAGGTTGCAAATTTTATTTCACAGTAAATTCCATGGGAGAGCTGCCGGAGCTTGCTTTTATGATGAAAAGAGAAGGATCTGTTGAAAAGATGTATGGCTTTTTCCACAATCTGGATCATGTCTTTTAGGAAAGATATTCTTTTACAGGCAAGGAGCTGTAATGGGGAGTATTGTGCTCACCAAGTTTTGCCTGGGCCTTTGCATTAAAACCAGGAGTGTTGTGGGGATGTTCCTCCTGGTAGGGGAGAACCTCTTCTGTTGGCCCCAGTTTGGACCCACAGCTATAGCAGATTTTTTTTTTTTCCCTCAAGCCATTTTGGACCCATCTCCTTTCTATCTCTTGCTTCCATCTATTCCTTTTTTTCATTCCCGTTTTTTCTCTTGGGAAGATTTTTTCAGGCTTTGTGATGGGTTTTGACCACCATCATTCAACTTGAAAGTCCCCAAACTGAAAATATAAAGGGGGAAGAATCTGTTCTGGAATTGTTCTTAATGAAATATAGTCATGATAAAGGAGGTTAAAATTAAGCCGTTTACTCAGTTGGTAAACTCAAACTGGAAAAAATATTAGTTAAAAGAGATGGGAAATTGTCTCTTTACAAAATTATGGGATTCTAAGTAAGGCAAATTCTGCATTTTGATTCACTCTGGTGGGGACAGAGCAGGGCTTTCAGGAGGCATTTTGCACTGATGTAATCCTGTTTCTGTCTTTGCTGCTTTTTATGGGATATGAATACTGGCCAAAGGTGGGAAAGGTGCCAGAAATGGATTTACAGGCATAAATCCTGAGGGTGACCTGGAAGTGTCTCACAAACCTCCAGCTGGCCATTGGCTATGTTTGAAATGAATCTCAGACATGGACTTAAATGTTTGCAGTGATGGATCTTTGAAGCAGAGTTCTATTAAAATAAGATACATATAAGAAGTATGTGTTGGGTTTGTATAGAATAAAAAGAAATCATGGTTAGTACTACAAAGCTGCTGATCACAGAAAGCAGCCTAACTTCAAGAGAAGTCTGATTGTGATTATGAAGGAAATATTTCCATGATTTCCAATACTGCAGTCAGAAAATTCTTCTGCTTGTGGCCAGCTCCTGTTGATGCAGATCAGGTTTAAAAATGCAGTTTTACTGGGCAGCTCTGGAACAAAGTCAATAGTTAATAAGGCAGAGACCTGCTGCTGGCAGGAAAGTGTTCAGGGCAACTGGAATTCAGCTGTTATAGATGTTGTTCATGGGGAGTTTGACAAACTGGCCCCCGTACGTGGAGCTTCAGTTTGAGCCTGGTTATAGTAATTCTGGTTGTGCAGCTGCAATATTAATAAGCTCATGAAATAGTAGAAGTGCAGCAGTGAGCTGGCACGGAGAGGAAATCGGGGAGGAAATGGCTTAAAAATGTGGCTTTGCATATGTTTTCAGTGCGCTAGAAATGTCTTTTAACTTGCAAATTTCCTACTGCGGTGGTGTTACGAGCTGAGAAGGGGACTGGACCCTGCATTACAAACCTGCTTTTTTTTCAATAAACAGAGGCTTCGGACTAGCTTTAAAAGTGTTTGTGGGTTGCTTTGGGTTTTTCTCCTTTTCCCCTGTAAATCAGTTTGTATTTAACGGCCAGTCCCAATCTGTGTCTGTACCCATGCTGTATGTGGGCAGAAAAAAGCACATTTGTATGAAGCTGTGGTGTTTGCCCTGGCTGTGAGAGTGGGATCAGGAGGCTGATCATCTTCTGAGTCTATCCAGTCAGTCACAGCCAGAGTGGGATGGACAGAAGCAGGGACCAGCCATTCTTCGGGTGGATTCATCTCAGCAAGACTGTTTAGCTTTTTTTAATATTACAGTTCAAAAGGCTCAGTTTGATGCAGATAACACCCTGCAATTAGAATTTAATTTCAGAGAAGTACTAGAGACCATACCCTGACATGCCTCCCCCATAGAAAGTTTATTTCAAATTATTGGGAAGATAGAGCATTAAGTAAATGAAATGTGAGTAATACCTTGCAGATTGACAGAGAAGTGTATGCCTAGGCATTTTAAAAGTAAGGGTAATATTTCACCAGCTCCTGAGAAATATATCAAAGATGCATAGATTTTAAGGCCAGGAGGCACTGTTAGATCATCTCTTCTGACAACCTGCATAACAAGCTAAAAACTTTTCCAGTAATTGCATCAAACATACACAAAAAATGTAAAAGAAAACAGTTCTGATTAAACAGCAAGAAATGCGGGCGTTGAGGGTGTCGTTGTCTCTCCAGGCTTCAGTTTGCTGAAGTTTTGTTTGCTTGCGTGATGCAAACTGGATCCACTGCCTGACTCATCCCGCAGTACCTCAATTTTGATTCCTTGTTTTATCATTTATAACCTTTAGGTGGATTAGATATTCTTGTTGAATTAGATATTCTTCTCTAGATGAAGAACGTGTTTCACACAGAGGTGACTGAGTCCTGAAGGGGAGAATCACGAACTGAGCAGCTGGAGGTACCCAGTAGTGCCAGGTCTGGGGCTATCCAAACTTTGCCCATTTTGTTGGCATGATTTCTCCTCAACAGTAAAAGCTACCCAAAGGGTTGTTTTTTTAGAAACAAGCAAGTAATGATAATTTACTTGCTTGTTTCTAAAAAAAACCCCACAAATAAAAAAGCCTCTCTACTTTTTGAGTATCAGCGGTCTGTCTGATTTTGGAGCCAATTCTATTATTTCCTGCAGTTTAGGTTCAATTTGAGCTTTTTGTCTGAATTACACCGTGTGCCAGCCTTCCCTTTTTTTGCCCTTCACCTCACCCGCAGGGATTTTATTTTGTTTGCTGTTGAAGTATGGCTTTACACAAACTCTGGGAATGGTATGCATATGGATCACTTACAAATAAATCTGTGTACAGAAAACATAGATTGCCAAGTAGGCAAAACATAAAGATGTCTGTGCACTCATAATTTCCTAGCATTACTGTGTACTGCACTTAGCAGGATTAAGAGCTGTGTATCTTCACTGCAGAACATACGTTCAGGCAGGAAAACCACCTGCATTAATTTTTGTTTTCAGGTGTCACTGCACGTGAATCTTCACTGCCTGTCGGGATTCATATAAATGGCTGATGTAGCATCTGAAGATAACACTTTGTACTTGGAGGAAATATTCTGTGTGAATTTAGATGCTCTTAATATCGGTGTTATTTAGCTTCTCTGGACCCCATCTGCTCAGCTATTCTCAGCGCAGGTATCCAAGGCTACATGGGTACTCGCTTGGCTTTAACCGTAGTTAAAAGGTGAGTTTAATACAGGATAGCTGTCAGATAGGAGCCATATCAAATTTTAGATTTCACACAGGGCACTTCATAAAGTGCTTTTCGTTACCAGTAGTGGTGTGCTGATGGTTATGATGAGTTTGTACAGTGATAAAATCATTCAATGGTGCACTTGTCAACAGTGTCAAGGTAATAGAAATTACTTGAGCATCATCTCTTGCAATTTATGCTTTGAAGGAGCTGAACTGTTCTGTAAGCATACTTGAATTTCAAATAATTATAATATGTAAACAGCAGAGACACAGCATTTTATTTTGCAGAACATTTAGTAGTTGGTCTCTGCAGCTTCATGTAGGTGCCATCTCTGTAACTCTCCATCCCATTCAGCCGGTGGGGTTTGCTGTCTCTTCGTCCTCTCCTCCTGCCAGCTTTGTTTCCATGTGCCTGACATAATTGTTCAGGCAGATATACTGCAGATGGATCAGGGAAAGCTCACATTAGGATAACGTGAACAAAGCTACTCCCTGAAATCACTTAGTGATGCGGATGTGGTGAGTGATTTGCTTGAAAATGCTCGTTGTTCCTTGGTTAAGTGAGTGATCATGGTTAAGTTTTCCTCTGTATTTAATAGTCCATTAAAGACTCTTTAAAATACAGCTTTTCTGAGGAGCTGGGGATGGGAGGATGCTCTTATGCTTTATGCTGATTGATACCAACTTGACCAACATCCACAACTGAAAAGAACTTGGAGCAGCAACCACACTATTAACTGTGGTGCAGCAGGGTTATTCACAGATGATATAATCTAAATTTAGTAGAGGCTACTTAAATTCTGACCACAGCTTGTTTGGACTCCTGTTTGTGAGGAGATCTTCAGGACTTAATTTTTCTCCTTAATCAGTGAAGCTTCCCTGTGGGAGGATGTGTTGTAAACAGCACTGAGGTCTCCTTCACAAGGTTGGACCCACTTCACGTTCAACACATTCAGGGTGGTGTGGCTCTCATTGTTTTGGGTTTGGTTTTGGCACTGATTAGAGAAGTCCCTGTTAAACAACATTTCATTAGGCTTTTTTAAGCAAATATTTAATCAGTGAGTCCTGATTTGTTTCTTTGCAAATGGATTTTACGCAGAAACAGCTGTTAATACATACAAAATTGGTGTGACTTAGTCCTTCTATTGGTAGCAGCATGGTCTTTATTTCACACTGGTGTCCTCCATCTGCACCTTGTCACAGAATTTTGCCCATTTGTTTTGTCCAGAGAATTCTTTTATTTGTAGTTCTGAATGGAAGTACCAGCAAACATCTTCAGACTTAAAAAATGACAACAACAAAAAAAAAATTACCAAAAGAGCCTGCCCAGCCACACTTAAGTAGTTGCTTATTCTTGGAATTTTGAAGAGGTTTTTCCTATGCTGGATGAGATTTCAATCTGGAGCAGCATTTGAGAATTACAGCAAGTATTGTAGCAATGCCACCTAAGAGAAGATGCCAAGAAGTAAGGAAATAGTCATTTTACTACAAACAGCATGTGGTTAAGTTAGTGTAGCAAGCAATGCCAAACATGTCTGAATTTGCAGTGAGTACAAGGAAATATCTCGTCATGGGATGGCAAAGGAGGAGTCAGAGATGCAGGTAGCAATGATGATAAATGTTGAGGGCAGATGCTGCTCTTGCCAAGGCGTAGATCACCATCAAATAGGTAAATAAATCTTCCCTGTGTTGACTTGAGTTTCCTGCTATGCCAGCAGTTCCGCTCCCATTTAGGTCCATTACTGACTTGGTTCACTGCTCTTGTGTTTTACTTACCAACACACGAATATTCAAAGCTTTATTAAGTCTTATTAAGGTATTGAGCACCCTCTTCTGCCCTCCTTGCTGTCTTCTCTCAGTGTCCTGGCAGTGAAATTGGTTTGGTTGGCAGTGCTGATGTTTTTGGAGTCCTGTGTGTGCTCTCTGTGCATAAATGGGGACATCTTGGAGTCATAAGTCAGATCATCTGAGTAAAGATTTTGCTGCTTTGGATGTGCTGAAGCTGTTGACTCCCTCCTGAAAGGTCTTTGCTGTTGAGGAAGCTGAAGCCTGTTTTAGAGTGGATACACTGCATCCCAGTTGGGAGGGCTGACATACCTGCATATGCTTTGATAATTGATTTAATAACAAAATCACGGGTATGTTAAACATAATGAGTTCAGAGTATTTTGTCTTTTTTTTTTTAAAGATCCTAAAGCCCATTTTAGGCAACAGAGACAGCTGAGCTTTTCAAAGGTTGGGAATGAATGATAATACACCCTGAGGCACATTATAAAAGGTCCATGTTCTTCATGGATGGGGTCGTTGGAGACGCACAGGAACAAGCTGTCGGTTATGGTGTGCAAGGAGCTGTTTGTTCCTATTCATCTTCAGTGGCTGAAGCTGCTGCTTTGCATTGTCTCTGACAGTCCTTCTGTCCTGCTGTCTCACAGAGATGGAGGGCACACAAATCACGGATTATCTCAGGCTGGTCCCAGAACTTGTCTCATTGTCGTTGCTGTCATTTGGGTGGCTCAGGTCCCTGCTGTGCTATTCTGGGGGGACGAGTAGGGAAGGAGAACTGTGTTCTGTGGCAGTGGTGGTTTCTTCTCTCTGTCCCAACATCTCATTAATGGTATCCCAGGGATGGGCTGTGGGAGAAGCCACCAGCATGTCCTGCAGGTGGCAACACCTGGAGGAGTTTTATGTGTTTTTCATGAGTCATGAGTTGCTGGGGATTATGACTTCTGCAGTATCCCATTTCTCATGGCTGGCATGAGAAGTGTGAGCAGGTGAGAGCTGTGATTTCTGGGTGGGATTTGTCCTCTGCCTGAGTCCACAGATGCCACTGCGGTTGTTTGGCTCACCCTGGGATTCGCTGCTTTTATGTGGTTAAATATCTGAGTTTAAGCAGATCACAGTGCCAGAATGATTGAGAGCAATAACTTTTAATATTGCCTTGTTTCCCTCTTAGCATCAGCGTGAGGTATCTGTACCAGAATGTAGGAATTGCTTTAAATGGAGCGACAGGAGAAAGATACAGTTCTGGCAGCATTGCTGTAATGAGAGACAAAGTTCTGAGTGTTTGAGAACCAGATTCTTCTGCCTATTGTCAGTCTGGAATTCCAGGTAGCGTTGTAGGAAAAAATAGAAGGTGGAGCTAAAGAAAAATCCCATTATGTAGAGACATAATGCTGTGAGCAGGGTTCTTGTGCAGACGGTGGCTTGCTCTTGTGTATGCATGGCTTTCACCTCCTCTTAGAGGCAGCTCCAGTTAATGTTGATATAAAACTGCCTGTTAATTGGAGTACGTGGAGATAATGGTAGGTATAATCTCTAAGTAAACTCTTAAAAGCTCTGGAAAAAGGGTATTTTAAAAAAAAAAAAAAAATCTTTCTCCCCAAAACCTGAGTTTGCACTCTGCTTTGAAGATAGACTCATCAGTGTGCGGAGCAGACTTCTGCCTTGAGGCCATTTATAGTGCCGAAGCTTGTGAAGCTAAAACAGTTTGATGTGTAATTGCAGGAGGAAATGGAAAACCTGCTGAGCATGGCAGGATATAGTGCCTTATCACCCTTTATGTGCATCCAGTGCTTGCTGAAATTGCCAGCGGATCCGCAACATCGACAGAACGGTGACATTTTTCATGGGCCGCCGTGTTCTGAATCAACACTGCAACAGCGCGATTAGAGTAGGTAAAGTAGGGGGAACAATCAAAGAGTTGCATGTGACAGATCAGGTTTTAGTCATTCCCTGCTCCTTATTGCCTGCTGTCGTGTGTGATATGCAAAACAGCTTCTCCAGACGCATTACACCTTCACATTACCTGAAAATTGAATTTTATTTGGTGGCCTGCATATAATTTATAGCACTCTTCCAATGCACTTCAGTTCTCATTTAGCTAAAAGTGTGTTCTTTATTTCCTACTGGCAGGGAAACAGAAATAAAACTGAATATTCAGCACCACTTACAGTATATAAGAAACCAGGCTATTGAAGTTTTAAGCTGCTTGGATGTGTTATTGACAAGAACTGTCTATTCTGGAGTTAAGCACACGATGTATTTGATTCCCAGAGGTATCATCTCTCCATAGTAATTAATCAGGGAAAAGGCACTGACTCTGAATAGCAGTACTTGAAGTTATGGGCCACTATTAGCACTCGAAAACTAAATGGTAATTGAACATACCATATGGAGGAGAAACGGGGGTCCAGGCTAAGGACTTGGGATCCAGCCTTGCAGGGCAGAGAGGAAAAAGGGTTTTTTAATTATTCAGATAGAAGTGCTACTTCTGCTAAGCACTTCACTACATTGAAAAATACCCTGTAAATAATTTACTGCTTGTATTGTTATGTGTGTAGGGCTGTTGGGATCAGCTCCTGGACCAGCACACATTGTCCACCCATACACAATAAAGTAGATAACGCTGCTAGTGCAGTATCTCTGTATCAACATGTTCCTTGAATACAGAGAAACTGGCTGTGAAAAATTCGTTTGGATTATAAAACAAAGATTTGCAACGAGGATTTAGGGTCTGTTTATTTCTCTTCAATGCAATGTGCTGTAAAAAATCCTGGGAAGTTTACTCAGCGAGCAGAAAGTTAACTGACTATCAGGATCTGTGGAAAAACCTGGCCAAAAGGCAAAAGGAGCCTTTAGAAGCAAGAGGTAGACAGCAAACTGTGCTGGAGAAGCAACAAAACTTGTGGCTGGCACAAAGTCGTGGATGAAAACTAAAAGAGCCCTGCATCCCTTCTGCACCAGCATCTCAAAGCACCAGCACCACCAGGGCTTTTGGAGGGAGGGTTTGGATTTCCAGCTCCTGTTGGGGAGTGATGCAGTTTATGCTGATTTATGCAGCCTTTGGAGAACATTTAAAGGTGCACCCGTTCTCTTGGCATGTCTTTAAGTCAGATATAAACTGCTCCTGATAAATACAGCAATAATGGGGCTCTGGTGTTGTACCCCTGAAGTTGGCACTGGGGATATCCCTCACTTGCAGTGCTCCATGATCTGGATTTTGACTAAGGGAATTTGTTTTAGCTGATGATTTCTCAGCTCTCTTGCAGCCACTTTGCTTTTAATCATGCAGGTTCATTCTTACGGTTTTCATTTTCTTAGGTCAAATCTGAGGAATCGGAGTCTGGGGGTTTTTTAGGTGCATGTTCTCTGTTTATAATCCTCTTTGAGCTTGATTTATGGAGCAGGTCGTTTGATGCAACCAAACATTTATTTCAATCTTGTCCTTACAGTTTGATCTTTCAAATAAACTCAATTTAGTTTTATTCTTCAAGAAAAATTCATCTCATCTAATAGGCTTTCAAATTTGATAGTTTGAAAAAATGAAAACAGCTTAAATGGTGTTTTCAGGCAAAACTTGTGCCATGTAGGACAGCTAATAGCAGTGTGAATTTCAAAGTCTAATTACAGATGTTATCAACTATGAAATTTATGTGTTTGTAGGGAATTTAACTGTGCAAATGTATGTTTTAAATGAAAAAAAAAACCCAAACAACCAAACCAGCCACCTCTGAAAACACTGAGTGGAATTCATTTGGTAGAGGAATCCTGCTTCCAGTGGGGCATTCCATTAATTTCTCTCTCCTGTTAGAGGATGCAGATGAACCAGCTTTCCCTGTGCATTGCAGACTCAAAGGCTTCCAATTTTGGCAATGTGTTCTGATTATATTTATTTAGCAAAGCTATTGCTCCCACAAGTGCAAGTATTGCTGTTCCTTGCATTCTTAATCTGACCTGTTTGGCAGGGCTGCTGGATTGATGCACTCTTGACTTCTAACTTGTTAAAACAACTAAAGAATTCCTGTGGCAGTGTGAATTGCTATGAACAGCAGAGGCTGCACAGACTGGGAGGGGTGGCAGGAGTAACTGGAATTACAGCTTATCCAGAATTCTCATGCATCTTCTGGGGCGTGAAACGTAGATCAAGAGTAATTAAAAGCACTCCCAGTCAGGGCTGTATATACCTGCGAGTTCAGGAGTTTCACCTTTCTCATCTTGGAATGTACCACCTAAAAATTCCTGCCAAAAGTCTTCAGTGTGAGATTTATACCTTATGTGTTTGTATTTAGAGGACAAGACTTCATGGGTGATGTTTCATGTCTTTGAGCTGGAAAACATGGCCTTCACTCACTCGTAATTATTTTGCTAGTCCTTTGCACCACAGCTGTAAACGTAAATAAACTTTCCTTACGAAATGAGTAGCAGGGGTATTTTATCTGCAGAGTCTCTTTGGCATTGCTCTGGGTTGTTTTACAATAAAAGCCCTTTCTGGTGTACTGATGTGCTAAACACAGTAACACATTTATATTGTGTTATCATGAGAACAAATGCAGTTACAGCGTAGGCTTGAATAGCATCAACACAGATCTCTTCCCAAGGTAGAGATGATTTTTGTTCCTTTGCACACACATAAACATGGCTTTGATGGAATAACAAGAATCAAAAACATTTTTCCCATATCCATCTGTGAGCGACTCCTTGCACTTTAGGTCCATAAAACACTTTGTAAACAAAAATTTATCTAAATAGAAGTTGATTTTAAGAGAAGAAAAACAACAGCAATACTGTTCTGGAGATGCTCAAGTCTTGATTACAGTCCTGTGAAAATGTGGTAAATTATTAAAAAATTTCAGTTTCAAGAAGAGCAAACAACTTGGTTTCTTCAAATGCATATTTAAGGTTCACATCCTATTCTGTAACACTTTTAATAAATGTACTTTAACAGCTTCCAGTTTATTAAATAGCAAGCTTTGTTTAAATTGTGTGTTATGGCAGAAGTACTGATTACCTTTTACATTTATAGCTGCATTTTTTGTCCTTTATTTCCTATTTATGTGAAGTAAACAACTGTAGAGCACAATGTGTCCATCAGAAATTATGAGAATATGTATCCCTGTCACTAATGGTATGGAGTTTCCTTCACAACACTTGTGCTTTCTCCTAAATTTTACTTTTATAGACTAGGTTTTGTTCTCCTTGAGAGTACATTATAAATCAATAAGATGCATTTTACAGCAAAAGGAAAACATTACGTATGTGGAGTACTCTTTGGGAGAGTTTTATATTTTATTGAACCCTTGAAAAGTTGCAGAGTGTCATGCTTGGAGTAAGAGAAACTTGGCTTTCCATTGATGCTGGCTTGTGATTATGGTTTATCACCTTCAGTGCAAATTTATTGCAGGTCTGGGTATCTGTATTTCACTAACGTGTGGGGAATGTTTATCGGAGCGAGCTCTCCTCTGCAGCAGCCATGGCAAACACTGGCCTGAGAACTGATCAATGTGTATGGAAAACCAGAGAAATTGGCTTCTGCAGAACCCTTCAGGGTGAAATCTTAACCCATTGAAGGGTGTGGGAGTTGTGGGTTGGGCTCTAAGGAGCTGATGGTGTTTCTGTTGTTGGGGAGCACAGCCAGTGCTCAGTGCTCACACCGTGGCAGTGCCTGAGGCCCCTTCCAAAATGCTGCAGGACAGCCCAGATCTTTAGAAAGCAACCTTGAGGATGCAGATAAAAACCCCAAAAAACAAAAAGAACCCTGGTTTTGGATGCACCTCCTTTCCCACACAGCTCCCAGCTCTGTCTGCTGCTTTAGTCCCGTCCCCCAGGCTATGCAAGGTCTTATGCTGGGTCTTGTTCAGTTGAGTAGGAAACAAAAAAAAAAATATTACTGTTCTTACTGGTTTTGAAACACGATGTGCATGCCCTGAAGGGGAGAAGAAATAAATAATTCAGGCACCAGAAAAATTAAAACATCTAAATGAAGCCAAAATCCCAAATCACAGCAAAATACTTTGATTGGTTATTTCCTCTTCTTACTTCCCTGTGATGATTTTTTTTTTTTTTTTAGCCATCAGTAAGTCTGTCAAATCAAAGTGTTTATTTAAAGGAAATACTTACAGCAGTGTTTTCTTTTAGGGATCATATATTCTAAAATTGGAAAAGAATCTCTTTTATCTGTGTGGTTAAAGACAGTTCAGCAGTGGTAGGATGTTTTATTTTGTTTCAGCCAGGTGACACGTTGCCTTGCTGGCTGACAAGGTTCAATCTTTGATTGAATCGCTGACCTTTCCCTCTGGAACATCTGCTGTATTAAAAACCTGTGTTGTTCTGTTTCCTGTTGCTCTCTCATAAAAGGATGCAAGTGGAGAAGCAGGAGAAGCAGGATCCAAAAACTTCTGGAATTGTGACTCTTCCTGGGACACTAATGTCACTGAAATGTAATCAATTTATATGTCTTCCATGTTATTTTTTCAGTCTGGCTCCTGGGGCAGTGGGGTCATGGGGACTGATCCTGTGGGTGTTGACTTCTGCATTGCAGTTAGGTGGAAAACACTTCGGACATGCACACATTTGTATTTTTTGATGTGGACTTGGAGTTTCTCCTTTCATGCAAATAATTGCCATTTTTACTACTGTTTCATTCTATGTCTGTCTCAAAAGAGAGTGGGACAATACAGAATCCCTTAATCTGAAGCAGATTCTTGCCTGCATGGCTCTGGAGCCACCAGCATCAGTGGGAGGATGATCCTCTTCAGAGGGAGAAGAGTTCATAGGAGAGGAATTCTGCAACATGTTGGAAACAGTTCAGCAGCAAAACAGTTCATTTACACCTTGTCCTGAGAAAAAAACAAGTTTTTGTCTTTAAAATATTTGTTAATCTAGATAAATCAAATTGCTTTCAAGCAGAATCTTCCATAGAAAGGAGAAGTTGGCTTTTAATGGAAAAATCAAACTCTTAGAAGCTTTGGTTGCTGCTTGAGTGGAGCTTTGTGTTTCAATGCCAAACACTTGTCGGGCTGTAGTTGCAAATCTTTTGTCATTGATGTCACCTGACTCAGAGGTGAATATAGGTAGATCCCTGTGCCATCCCCACTGCCTTGGAGTCTGTATGAGTTCTGGGATGGTTGATTGATGGAAAGTGGAGCCCCTCAGCAGTGGAAGAGTCTGTGTTAGTCCTCTCACACACTCAGTGTGCTCAGGGCTCTGCTGTGCAGTACCACAAAGTAGCTGCATGTGAAAAGGCACCTAAATAAAATCCAGGCTCACTGTTTCTCTCATTAGCTTCATTTCCAAGGATGCTTTTTTAGTGGAATAAATGCTTCAAAAGGTTGCAAAGCTGGGTTCATCTCTCCAGTGCTCTCCTGGAAGCAGTGGTGCTGTTTTAAGGTTCATCAGGCATAATCTGCTGTTTGGTGCTCAGACTTGCACAACTGTTACTTAGGGCTGGTTAAGAGATGACAGGCTGTCAGAGCTGGTTGGGAAGGAGCTTCAAGGAGCCATTGTTCTTTCAAATTAAAACATTTAAACATTTAAATCCAAAGCCAGGACTGCAGGCTCATTTTAATTATTCCTTTTGTCTTGTGGAAATACTTTCCTACTGATGATCACACAGCTGTCACATATACATTACCTTTAGTCAGGATACATGACAGTGCTTTCCTATTAGCTGTCATTGTGTTACAAGGAAAACTAAAAACCACTAAGGCAGATATATTAATTTCAAAAGAAGACACTGCTGGTGAAGTTATTAAAATAAAAGTATCTGAAGACTCAAATTCATCAGATTTATAGCAAAGGTCTGCTGTGTTGCCTCATGGCAGCTGAGGTGACAGGATTTTTTTTTGGCTGTGTTACAGAGATGTCATTGCTGTCTGATCCCACTCCCATCAGGTTGAGGAGCACTACTCAGAGTAGCTGGTCATGTGTTAGTCATTCCTCCTTTGTGAATCAGTTCTGTAACTGATAAGTTTATTACTTCTCTGCCACTCTCCTGTATTACTGTGATTAATGGATTCTTTGGGAAAAATTTCAGGTAGTGTTGTTTTGGCTTACATCTGTTTAACTCTGGCTTCTGAGCTGCAGAGTTTACTTCTAAGACTTAAAAACCTACCTGTTGCTACAGTTAGGCATGATTCAAAATATTTTGTCTTTTTCTGAGTAGATTAAATAGATGCTTTTTTAATTGTTTCCGTAAGAAATATTTCAGTAGGTGATCCTGGGGTCTGATGCAGCAGGAATGTTGATTTTTGTGAATGTTTTGTTATTTGTTATGAGACATTGCACAAAATGGAAAATCAGGAGTTCTATACGCAAAGGCAGGCTGGAGCTATTTGCCATTTACTGTCCAGCCAGGTACAGTTAATTACCTGTGCTTTTTTCATTTCTAATCTCCCAAAATATATAATGGCATTTTATTTTCATTTGTATTTGCTACACTGGTTTGGAAATAAATGCATGCAGTATGTTTTCTGAGAGTTCCAGAGTATTTTAAAAAGGGCAAACAAAATTGATTTAATCACAGATATTGTTAAAAGCTCCATTTTAATGGAATGTGCTGTGATTGCTGCTGCGAACAGCAGAGTTTCATTTTTGAAGTTGTTATTCAAAGAGAATATGCATGTCCTGAGAATGAACTACAAAATGAAAATAATAAGCCCAACAACAAACAAGTCATAGGAGGAAAATATTGTTGTATGGGGATAGTTTTATATAAGAACATTGGAGCATCTGAAACAGCTTTCCTGCTCCGTAATTCAAATGATAAAATCATTAGGAAACACGAACCTTCAGACTCCTTTCAGTTTACTTAAAGTTAAGTCTCAGGGAGAGGAGATGATGACTTTTCCTGGGAATCACTGAGTTCAAACAGAAACCTTCTGATCCCTCGTAATTTGCTTTTCACTGTGGATGTGACACGTGGGGTGGTTGTCACTAACAGCTTATTAAGAGGCCTGGCAGAGCTGTGGTGGGAGCTGTGTGCTGATGGATTGCTTTATTGCAGTGCAGTGTTTGTGCCTCACATGCTCCAGGAGGGAATGTCCCCAGCCCTGGGGCTCCTCGGGGAGCTTCGGCACAGGAGCAGGTGTGTGCCGAGAGGAGGGAGCCATGGGTTTGACAAAGGTCGTGCTTGATGTCTACAGGTAGATGCCATCAGACTGGGGGGAAAAGGAAATAATTAAAGCTTTTATTATCCTATATTACAAGCTTCCACTTTAGCCTCATTATCCAGGACAAGCTGCACTATGACAGGGACCATTTTCCACTTCCTTTCTTTTCCCCCATTGCACTAACTGAGCTGGAGAACACGAGCAGCTCTAGCTGTAACAACTGTTCTGTCCCACAGCATTTGCTTGGCCTAGGCTTTGTTTTCCCAGACCAGTCAGTGGGAGTTGTATTTGTTAACCCTAATTCCAGATATTTTTTTTAATTATTTTTATGCACAGCACTCCCCCTTGCCCCTCTGTAGGTGAGATTTCTAAGGAATTCTGCTTTGAGCATGAGAGGCTGCCAGTGAGGACTCTGCTAGGGCTGTGTGCAAGAGGAGTCATGCTTGCAATCCTAAAAATAGACCCCAGTTCTTTATCCAGCTGGAGCACCCAACCTTGCAACGCCTACAAGCCAGCTCATGTGGTCAAGCTGGAGCCTGTGTTGATAGGGAAGGATTGTGGGATTGGGAAGTTCCCAGTTCAGTTTGACTTTGTTGTCCACAGCAGGGCCCATCAGGTTCTCCAAGCAGCAGCATGAGTGAGACCATCAAGTTTTGAGCTTGTGCAAAAAATACGGGAGAGAATGAACAGACAACTTCATGTGCACTGAGCTGGTTTTCCTGGGATGACAGAGAGAGCAAAGTATAAACAAATGCTAAGACTCATTTTCTTAAACGTGAACATTGGGTGGTTTGTGGGTGTAAAGTCAAAGTGAGTCAGAAAAAAACCACATTTGGAGTATGGCCAATGCTGAAACATTTTTAGCTAAATGTCTGGAGTAAGGGTGAAGCATAGATGGCTGATAGAGACCATGACCAAATCCCTGCTGGGCACTCCAGCCCTTACTCAGCATGGACAACAAGGGGGTGACTTAATTTGTGTAGGTATTGTTGCTTCTCATCATCGTGACTTCAAGTAGATTCTGATTTCTTTCCGTGTCTTTTCATAAAAATAAAGATTTAAAGAATAGTGCTGTTAGAGGGATAACATGTATGGCTTTGAGCATCTTCTGCCAACGTGAACTTGAGGTGCTTAATGAACCACAGAAGTCAGATATTACAAGGCCTCTTCATTGTTAGGATCGTTATTCTTTTAGTGTTGTTCAAGAAAAAAAAAATCGAAGAAACTACAGTGTAATGGTAAAGAAACCCTATTTTCTATTCAAGTGAAGGTTTGAAAATCATTGGTTATTTCTCTGGGTTTGATTTTCATAACTGCTGAGATGGGAGCATTAACAGGTGTTGCAGGGCAGAGCAAGCAGAGTGCATTTTCATTTTATGTTCTTACAAAGCATGTGTATCAGAATTGACATCCACTTCTTGCATACAGATGCATTCTCTTTTTTTTCTGGTGGAAACACTTGCATGAAAAATGGAAGACTTCTGTCATAATGCATGTTCTGAATTGTCTAATACCAATATACTTGCAAGTGTTGAATCTTTCCTGGGCAGTGCTGGTACGAATTTTGATATGATTTTCTTCTGATGCTTGTTTTGGCTTTGTTTTGCTGCTGGGATGCTACTTCTTGTGTTAGGGCACTGACATCTCCATTGGATGTTAAGGTTCTGTCTCCTGTATGTGGAAATGTCTGTGTATCTGCAAATGTTTGTCAAATTCTGAGTCTATATTAAGCAAGGAAATGAAGATATGCAAATGAAACTTTGAGAAATAACCATGTCAATTTATAATAAATGGCTAAATACCACAAAGAAAACAAGAAACACAGTCAACTTAGCTAAAACCCAACCTGAGTGTATTAAAATATGGTACGCAATTAAAATGTCACTGTAACATGCGAGTATATTAGTGATTTATATCTTATACACAGGGCAAGATTCTGACTTGGGAGGTAATCCAAGGAGCTCACTTTGAGACCTGACCTTCCACTGAAATACATCTTGTCCTTTGCCCTGACAGGGACCCTTTGACACAAAAGAGGGTGGAATGATAAATTCATGTTTTGCTGTTTTCTTGTTACATGTTGGTGCAGCTCCTGGCTGCATGGCATGCTTCAGGTTCACACAGGCAGGCTACAGGCAGATGTAAATGAGGAAGAAGCTTCCTTAATCTAACTGAGCTAAAACATCTCACTTCTGCATTGAAATCCCTCTGGAATTCCAGCATTGAAGTCTCCTCCTCTGGCTGCCAGTTCTGCTGAGTTGTGCAGAGGCTTTGTGATGTACACAAATGGTCACTGGGGACTACAGTAGATCTTTTGACCTGAGGCAAATCGAACTTAATCTCTGGCCCTTGGAGGTTTCCTTTTTAGTTAGAGAGGCCTCTGTGTTCCATCAGCGCCTCGGGATCGTGGGGCAGTGGGCTCACCTTCGCCGTGTGTGCCGAGTGATTGGATGGAGCACATCTGGGCATTCCCAGGGATGGGTTGTTCTTCTGTTGGTGTTCTACAGCCTGAAGGAAGAAGGACTTAACTGTGCATAATCCTGTCCTTTCAAAATTTCTTGATATTAACTATGGCAGCTACTTTTGCAACTGTTGGCCGAGTCCTGACCAAGTAAAGATTTACACAAATGTTCAGCTTCATGCACTGACTGCTCACATTAACCCACACAGGTAAATTAACAATATAAAAAGGTAGTGCTGGTGCCACTTTCGAAGTCCCCAGGTAGTCCAGGGCTGTAAATCCAACTGCTTTCCCTGCACATTTTAGTGACTGGGTCCACCGGAGAGAGATAATGCACTTGAAAATAAGTTTCTTTTTAATTGGGATGTAAGAATAGGAAGTTTTTTTTAATGCATCTATAATTTTGTAGAAGATCCAAGCTTACAGTCGTTAAACTTGTAATGCACAGTGAGAATTGTTTATTTGCACATATATTGAGCTAAAATCTGATTACCAAAAATATGAAACAAATTGCTTCAATTGCCAGTAAAATGGCCGGGAAGATACTGTATGACAAATTCTTCTGTTTTCATGCAGGATGCCCTCCTACAAATTGTGTACAGGAGCAGTTCCCATCTTGGCTATCCCGCTTCAGGCTTTGAAGGGGGAAAAGCCCTAAATGAATTGCCCAAAGGCAGAGTTGATATGCTGGTAACCACAACGGATTCTGCACTAAGCAATTAGTCATTGCCACCATTCACTTTTCTGCCTTTAGCTGAGCCTTTCTCACATCTTTCCAGAGGTTAACAGCATCTCCAGATCGTTTCTTTTGTCCCCAACAAGGTGTAAGCCACGGGGAGCTGTCTCCATGGGAAACATTTTTATTCAAATAATCACGCAGCGTTGCACTACATGAAAGCCGGGGCTTATGCAGGGCTGGGATGTCTCTGGTAATGACTGCTACATAATAGGGCCACCTGGTGATTTGTGTGCTGCATTGCTCGGTAGGAGCTGGAGTTCGGGAGCTACTTTGGGCTCTGGCTGACAGGGAACACGCTGGGCAGGTGTGTTCAGCTCATTTGCTTTGTCTCTGAGTGAGGTCATGCTGACCAAGCAGCACTTTGAATTTTCCTTACCTGCTGGCAGATGTAGCAGCTGTGAGGAGGAGGGAGAGTCATTCCACAGGAAACTGTGCAGGGTAGATGGATACTGGAAGCTTTGTGGAAATGAAGAGCCAGCACAATCGCTGGATGTGTTTTTCCCATGTAGCATTTAACGAGAAGGTTATTACACCTAATCCCGTTTACAATTTCTGTTGGTTGTCCCTTGTATTCCTACATCCAGGGGAAGGTACAGGAATGAGTGCTGCTGCCTGTGAATAAATGCATTCAAATAGTATCATCTTTTTTTTATTAGAGGCTGTATTTTGAGAAGTGTTGATCTGCATACATTTCTTTCCAGAATTCATAACGTTAAATATGAGTTTTAATTACTCTGCTTATCTCCCATCATCAATCGTGTGCTCTCTGTTCGTGCAGCAAACCCCACGTTCACCCTGTGCTGAGAACACTGCAGAGAGCCGAGCAGACATAAAAAGAACCACATCAGAGCAACATTATCAATTTATAGCAGCTGAGAATCAGGCTCAGAAAGCAAACTCAAGAACAGTGGCTTTCTAGTATTGGAAACATGCTCTTACACCCAAACTAGCTTTGCTTTGTTAAAACCCCCCACCTTTCTGCCATTGCATCTGGTCAAATTATGCCATATAGGTGAAGTTGTCTCAAAAATTGTAGTATTTCTGCAGAAGTGAATTTTTTTTTCTGCCTCTCTGCTGCTTGGTCCCCTGAGGATCTGCTGATCAGCAGGGAAAGTCTCTTTAAGGTATGGGACTATGCCTCAGGAGTTTGGGAACAGGGTACCAAAATATTTGCCTCTACTAGGAATGAGCTTGGTTGAAGTCCTGTACCTGTTCACTTACATCTTGTGTCAGCCAGGGCATGTTCCCTGGGCTCATGGGCATGCTGTAAATAGAAGATAACTTTTCTTTCTATAGGAGTATGTCTAGAAGAAAAACATAAAACATCTGTGAGCATTCAGCAAGTAAAGTTGTGGGATCTGTGGATTCTCTTAGAATACACACCTACTGCAGTTCGCAGAGTTGTGCTTTCTGATTGCTGTGGGAATAATCCCTAAAGGAGTGAAGCCTTCAGGATTTACCCAACTTGCAGGAACTTCTGAGTATTTTTTTTTTTAAAGCAAGGAAAAAAAAAAAAGAAAAGAAGTATTTTTCAGCATTCCCTTATGTCATAACCAGAGGATAAAATAGAGCATGCAAAATTCACCACAGCTGAATTAACAGGAGAGGAGGTTGTTATACTTAAGCTGTGCACTTTTCTGTGATTAAGTGGGTTTCATACAGAGAATGTTCCTTCTTGAGGAGAAAATCTCTTAATTGGCAGTTATGTGGGGCTAATGAACTACTTAAAGTACAGAGGGGAAAAAAGTGGGGAGGGGGGTGGGGAAACAACCCCAAGTGTCAGAATGCTGAGTGTCAGAACTCGGCAAATCCGTTATCAGAGAGAGCTTTAACCGAGCTCTGATGAGATGAGACTGGCCCTGGAGAGGGCCCTTCCCAACAGGAACGCTCGGGGAGCGGGGAGGCTGCGGATCTGAGCAGTTGCCTACGAAATGAACGCTCGAGGCAGAGCCAGTCATATTAAGGAGGCTGTAAGAACAAAAATCTTAAATAAATAAAAGGCATGGGGTGCAGATCTGGAAGGAGATGGTAGATCTGATTATTTTATCTTTTTTTTTTTTTTTTTTTTTTTTTTTTTTTTTCAAGTGCTACTGTGGGGAAATTGGAACAATCTCAGTTTGTGTTATTTCTGCATTTGTGAGGTTGTTCACTTAACCTGTGCAGTGACCTGGAATACTCAATGCCACTGAGACAGAAAGAGTAACTGAGAGACTTGTGATTTCAAGGAGGAATTTTATTGAACAGCAGCAGATTTACTTTACACTTCAGTAGTAAGTGATAAGAGAGGAATTATTCAACATGCTTTCTTATTTCAGCCCTGGGAGGTGGTGTAAATTTTGAGGGCACAGAACATAGTGCCTCATATCATGAAAGTGAAAACTGTTTTAAAATTAAGATGAGAAGTGCCATGTTTCATAGATGTTGCTTAAGTTCCTCTAGCGTTTCTCTGAACTTAAAGTTTTTAAGTCGTGGTAATGCCTTTTGACAAGACATTTCAACAAGAGCAGAATGCTGAACTGATTAAGAGACTAAAACTGAAATTTACTTAGAAATTTCAGAGGGCAATGGTTTTGGCAATATACATAAACACTAGTTATGATGTGTCAGTCTGTATTAGACCCTGCTTTTCCTATCTTTCCATGGGCAGATGTTGCTTTTTTCACTTTATAGGTTTGTTAAGGATTTTGGTCTGCCTTTTTCGCACCCTCAGGCTTCCCATCAACCCGACCACAAAATTCATGTCATATAGGATTCACCTTTTCCTGTTAGATTAGATACTCCTGAATGGTCAGCTGGAAACTTTTTTTTTTTCCCCTCTGGTTTGGTTGTTTTTTGGGTTTGTTTTCTGAAGATGGGGAGGGGTTTGAAGGGGAGCTGGGAAGCTGAATAAACTCAATGATTGGAATTTGACTTCGTAGCTGATAAACATGAAGAAAACAAACAGAACAGACTGTTATAGCGAGATAATCCCTCTGACAATTAAAACAAGGCTGATTTGGGAAAACACACACCCCCAAAAGTGCCGTTTATGCGCTGGGTACTTCTCCACGTGATGTTCTGTGCCCATATAATTGATGATAGTGCTCTGTGTAGTTCTGTGCATGCAGGAGATAATTTATATTGAATCTTAAAATTCAAATCAGCTTTCTGCAATTCAACATGGAGTTCATACCCGGAGTGCTTTTGGTTTTTCCCTCAGAGATGAAGCATGATGAAACCCTTTTTTTGTTAAGGAATGGTGACATCCTAAATAGACCTTTAGTAAGACACAAAAATATCACTGTGATTTAACCAATTTACTCGTTAAAGGGAGGAAATTGGGTAATCTCCTTTTGGCAAATCTGCTCTAGGTTGTGTGCTGACACTGCTTTGAGAGCATACACGCTTCAGGTTGTTCAAATGAACTCTTGGCTCAAATACCCACTTGGTTGATCAGGCTCCAGTCTGCCTTTGCAGGCAGTGTAACTTCTGGGGGAGATGTGCCATCAGTCGTACCAAATGTGTGCCTCCTGGTCCTGGGGATGTGTGAGCCTCCTGTTTGAACAGCCTGGATGTATTTCAGAGTTTTCTAAAGATGTTTACAGAAAGAAAATGTTGAAGGTTGATGGTTTTCATCTTTTGGCTATTAAGTATATTGCATATTTTTTGTCAATACAATGTTTTCGTACCAATAAGACATTTTATCTGGCATTGCCAGGTGTCTGTTTCTTTCACAGAGAATCCCATGAATGTCTTGCACGCACATCTTTGTATACAAATTCAGAAGCTGAGAATGGCATTTGTTAAACGCACATCTTTTCTACCCACTGTTCTTTCCAGTTTCTGAAAGACTAAATATGCACGTTCTTTGTTAATCCAAAAATGAGTAAAGTTTTGAATACATATAAATATATACATGTGCTCAGGGTAGAAGTGAACGATTCTATAAGATGTAGATTAATTTTTTTTTGAAATTCCATGTACCCTCTGTGCTTATTTGCTGGCTTTAGATGCAGAAGAGCTACCTAACCTAGGTGAAGCAGCTGGCAGGGTTTGGGCATGGTTTTTTGGAGCTGAGTGAGTCTAATTTGAACCTTATAGAGCAACACTGAACGTTGTAGTAACATGCTGTGATTCAGTGCATATCAGTTCATAACTACCTCTGAGAAACCGCTCTGAGTATGAATTAAACTATACTCTTAAAATGTTTTATTATATTTAGTTCTCTACAGTGCATACCGCTGGCAAAGGTTAATTGGTTTGTGTAATGCTGGAAATTATAGTCCTTGATACATCTGCTAGTCTGAGTTACCACAAGAGCTGCAAGATCTTTGCTAAGGATCTAATAGCTAATTTGAATGCCTCAACCCTCAAAAGAAGTGCAGAATAACTCTGAGTGTAATCAGAGTTCTCTCTAGAGCAGAACTGGACAGTGGATCCAAACTAGGTCGGTTTTCCATGACACAGATTTCCATCCAGTGGAGACAGAGTTGCTACCCAAAGTAGTTTTGCTAAGAACAAAGTCCCCGACTTCAGAAACTTGGAAACACAGCAGAAAAGAATGGTACTTTCATCCAGGTCATGCATTTTTACATTTTTCCCTATTTAATATGCTAAAGCCTGGAGATGTAAAATTTGGTGCATGTATTAGGCAAGTCTTTGGAGTTACTGTAGGTCTTCAAAACACAAGGGGTTTGGGTTCAGTGGTTTTTATTTTTTTATTTTAACACTCCTTTACATCTAAAGGTTGTGCTTCCAAGTCCCCACTGAAATCCAAGAGAAACTTTGATCATAGACATGGAACACTGGCAGGGTGTATGCTGAGGGAGCAGAGTGGGCGTTCTCTTGTGGGGCACAGAAGTGAATGCCCAAGAAAAATATTCAGGGGACAGGCTTTTTTCTGTCCTGTTTAAGTGGGAAAACCCAGCATACTGACCTCCAGATTTTAAGACCTTTAGGTAAATTTAATGATGTGTATGTATGGAATACACTGGGGGGCTCTCCTGTCTGCTTATGTGGTAGAGCTGAGATCAGAGTGTTCGCAGGTACCTCTGCTGGTCTGAGGACCCTTCTAAATTAGGGCAATAATTCTGCTTTTTCTTCAAGAAGAGTTTTCAGCTGCTCCTGGGGAGCTGCACTGCTCTAGGTTGAGACCACAGTTGTGACCTGGTTACTTTTACCATCATGCTTTAACCTTACTGTTGAACACAGCTTTAATCTGCTGCAATAGCTGGTGACTTGCTCTCAATTTAAGACCTGCTTCTTCTAATGGCTCTTCTGGCCAGTTTCAAATGGGGTTTCTGAGCTGGGGCAGCACTGGGAATAGGCCTGTGGGCAGTTCATTGAGAATGCTCAATTTTTGTAGAAGTCTTCTAAATACTGTACATGTCTGCATTCTTCCTTTCCAAATTTAAATGGCACCAAGCTTGGTCTTGCCATCTCCTGTGAGGGAGTAGATGTTCTCCTCTGAGCTTCTCTACCCAACAGAAGGCTTCTTTCAGAACTGAATGAGGGTACAAAGCAGCACAATGTGCAGGGCTCATTCAAGTGCTGAGATAGCATCAGAACACAGCTAAAGACTCCCAGCGCTGCCCAGGCATGAATGAAGCTATTAAAGGAAAAGTGTCCAAGTGTGACTGCCTTTGATCCAAGGTTGGTGAGATCTGGTGGAACTGACAGCCGTTTAATAGGAAGCAATCACGTTTGATTCTACCTGGCTCTTTCTTGGCTTCTTTTATCTTAACTAATTTAGAGGAGAATTATATGAGTAACAAGTATGCACTTAGCAGTGGTTAACATAACCTCAAAGGCACGGGTCGCTGCTTGTATCTACAAGCTCAAAAAGAAACTTGAACTGTCACTGTGCATTTTAGTACCAGATAAAATTTCCTAATATAAGCCAGGAATTAAGACTTACTGTAATTTAGGCTTTGGTCCACTTTTGGAGCCGTTTGTTTGCCCTGGTCTCATCTCAAGAGCTACATCTTCTCAATCAAGGAGCGCCATGAGCATTGAATTGATTTTCTGCTCTGGATGGGGTATTTATTCCTAATAACTTTTAGGCAAAGAGTCACCGGCTGCAATTGATGTGATACACACACCTACTTCTGCCTGTCTGCAAATCTATACTTAAAGGCACCTTTAGGCAGTACTTTTATAGTGAAAAGAACTTAACTGGGCAAAATGTGCTAATCTTTCCTGAACCAGGGAAATGACTTTATTATTCTCCCCATCCTCATGCCATCATTATGATCTAGTGTTTTCCCTTCATAAATGAGAACAGTAGCCTTGCCTCTGACCTCCATTAATGTGTATCATAAAAGCTGCCTTTATAATATGCTCCTCGGGAAGACCTCATTCCCTTGCAACCTGTTCTTTGGTGACAGTTCAGGGGAATGTTATGGATTCCCATGAAACTTATCAAATGGATGTGATAACCCCGTTGTCAGAGGCTGCCTGAGCCATTATTAAGCACATATTGGATAGTCCATTTGTTGTTATATAAACTCCTTAAAATAATATTAGTAGGAAAATAGTTGGGTAAAGTCAAATGCTGCTGGGTCCTGTTGTTAATAGGGGAAACATGCAACTCTCAGAGCTGGGATTTGGAGAAAAAGAAGCTTTGATCATAAGCAGAACAGGATGAAAATGTTCAGCTGTTGTGGTGTGTTGTTGTAGGTACTGGTCCATCCCTGAGTATCTAAAAAGGAGGAAATCCGAGCAGAAATGCTGCTTGTGTGGAGCAACATCGCTTCGTGACTGCACATCTTTGAAGTGATGGACACAGCTTGTTTCTACTTCCAGCTGCATAATTTTGTAGCTATTTCCATATCATTTAGTGTTGCAGAACTTCACGGAGCAGTGAAACAAGAAGCAGGCAGGTACAGAGCAACACCTGACACAAAACACAGACAAAGGGTCTGGACTGTACATGCATTCAGAATAAGAATCTGAATTTTTCCTTCAGCTGTAAGTTGTTGAAAGAGTTGCCAAAGCTAATAAAGTACTTCCATGGGTGTGTGCTGTGTGGAGGGTTTCCTATTGTTGCCATTTTAGTTTTTTTCCATTAATATGGTGTCAGTTATTACCTAACTGCATATAACCTTGGGAAAATCACATTATAAGCTGTGTCCCCAAGTTTCCCCGATTTTTCTAATATGGGAAATATATTCTTTCTTTCACAGAAATGTTGTGAAATAACTTTATATACACACACACACACACAGAGCAGTTAAAATGGTATAAAACACATGTTCTCTTGGCACAATTTATTTTCTGAGAACAGAAGGAAGCAGTGTGAGTAATGAATCAGGGATTGTATTGACCTGACTGTCACTGTGACGACCTATTAAAATCTAGGATGTTTTATCATTCTCTTAAATTGGATTCAAAATCTATATGTAGCTAAGGATACAGTTATTAAATATTGTGCTGGTAATGCTCATATATGTGAACAACAAATGTGTTGGGAGATCACAGAACCATGAAGTTGTTGAGGCTGGAAGTCACCTGTGGAAATTGTGTGGTTTCTCATGTTTAAATTGAGTTTCCTGTGTTTCAGTTTGTGCCCGTCATGGTTTAACCCCATCCCCTGCAGTGGGATGGGGGAGAAAATGGGAAAGAAAACCTGTGGGGTAAAGACAGTTTAATAGGGAAAAGAAAAGTTGTGCATACAAGCAAAGCAAGGCAAGAAATTCCTTAACCACTTCCCACAGGCAGGCACTCAGCCATCCTCAGGAAAGCAGGGCTCCATCTCATGTGACGGTGGCTGGGGAAGGCAGATGCCCTAACTCTGAACATCCCCTCTTCTCCTCCTTCCCCCAGCTCTGCATGCTGAGCATGAGGCCACAGGGTCTGAAATACCCCTTGGGTCAGTCGGGCTCAGCTGTCCCAGCTCTGTCCCCCCAAACTCCCTGCGTGCCCCCAGCCCCCTCGCTGGCAGGGTGAGGAGCAGAGAAGCCCTCAGTGGTGTAAGCCCAGCTCAGCACTGACTGAAACATCCCTGTGTGATCAACACTGTTTTCAGCACGACTCCAAACCACAGCCCATAGCTTATCTTGAAGAAAATCAACCACCCCAGCCCAAACCAGCACTGTGCCCATCCCCTCCTGCCCTGGCACTGGGCGAGGAGCAGCCTTGGCTGAGGGGACCGTGGGGCTGCAGCCTGGGATGCTGAGAGTCCTCGGGTGTGCTGAGGACAGCACTCACCTCTTTTAAGCTGTATTTTGCTGTTTCCACTCTTCTAATCCATTCTTTCCTCCAGACAGTTCCAGTCATAGACCAGTTACGTAGGCTGGCCTGGGCTGTCAATATTAAGTATCGAGACACTGGTAATAGTAACTTTTCCACTAAGCTCTGCATTTCTTGGAGGAGATTTTCTATTGTGGCAGAAGTGCCGGGCATGGCAAATCCTGCTTCGGTAAGGCAGAATGAAGTTACTGTGGAGTAAATCTCATTTAATGCTTTGAAACGTAAGAGCACATTCCTATTTTGATACATATGGACAATAAATCAGGCCTCATGAAGCCGTTATCTGTCTAAGAATAGCAAAGTATAAAGAGAAACAAAATGAATTCATATTGCATATAGATTTAAGTGTTAGCCCGCTCTGATACCCAGGATCTTTTTTTCTTTCACAGTGAAATGACTTCTCACAATTGCACAATAATCAGTTATTATTTTAGAAGGTCAGCAATGCTGCTTATAGCTCATGAAGTACTGACTTGGTATGTTCACTTCTATTCCATAGGCCTGCTTTATGCTTTCACTCAGAAAATTTTGGGGGCAAGAACACTTTCTCCTTGGCTACCTGGAGTACACTTGGCATGTCTTTTTAATTTTTATTGGTAATAAAAGCAACACTTTTTGCTTAGCTGTGCAAAATATCTGTTGCTCATCTAAATAGGAAATTTCTCCTTTATTGAAGCACTTGAAAGAACTTGTCTTGGTTGAGTCCAAGCTCAGTAGCAGCCGTGGTGGACTCCATGGCATATGCTGCCCCAGGATGGTGTCAGGCCCATGTGCTGAGCTTGATTTTAGCACCGTCTGGAATTTGCATCGTGCCCACGATAACCTTCAGCTGAGGTGCTATTTTCATCCTCGAAAACAGGGATCGAGTTAGATGCTGATTTTTCCAAAGGAGCGAGCTAAATCTAAGTTTATATGCACTTAAATTCCCATTATTTGAGTTGGCTGACTCCTTTCCTAAGTATTTAAAAGTCCCACTAACAGGGTGTTCAGCAGTTTGCAGTCACAACCATTTGGATGCCAATGCCATGGTAACCAGGCCCGTCTGGGTACCTTGCTTGGCAAGATCTTTGTAGGTCTTTTCTCTTGGGCCCTGCTTTATATAGTTAACATAGAAAGCAGAACACAAAAGAAAAGATTTCACGAAATTAACATCTCCTGTTAACAGTAGGGTAGGGATGCGTTGTCCTCCATGGCATCATCTGCTGCTGACATTCAAGCAGTTCTAATTACTTTAATGAGTCCCACTGGTCCCCTCTGTAACTGCTGGATGATGCCTGAGGACACTCTTCAGAGGTGGGAGAATAAAGCTAGGGAGCAACCAGAGAGTGAAACTGCTCTTCTTGCTGGCAAAAAATTGTTCTTTGGGAGGTCTGTGGAGTTAACAGGCCAGGCACTTCCCTCTTTGCCAGTCTCTTTTCTCATCCTGCTTTTAGGGAGTGCTTGCACCTTGGAATTACTTTAGATTCCAGAATCAATGCAAACTCTTTGCTGTCTTCTGTTTGTTTGTTTTATACATACATACACACACACACATATATATATATATATATGAAATTTTAAATTTTTTTTAGCAACTCTAATTTGCTTAGGATATTTTTTTTGTGGAATTTAGCTGTGAAGTTTTCCTGTCAAACCCTGTAAAATGTCTTGATAGTTACCAGTCTCCATTTTTCATCCAAACACGCGAGATTATTTGATCGTTGCATCTGGTGGGAGAAGATTGACATGTTTTCTTGGGATCACAGGCTGAGTTTTGACTTTCTCCCTTTTTGTAGTCTTAGACAGTGCTCACTTTCTTGATATGCACTTCCATAATGGACTTGTACGTTATTATTGGTGTTCTTTGATACAAAAGAAATTCAATACCTCTGGGGCTATAAATATCATTGATTCACTCCAAATAGAGAAAGATACTGTAATATTTTTTAGGTTATTAAGACTTTTCCATTTTCTCTCTGATGGGGAAGAGTTATGAATTTGGTAATCATTAAGCCCTAGGTAACTGAAGTTATGCAATCAAACCCTCTCTTTAAAACATAATTATGATTGTTTCCAACATTTAATTCTTTTTCTCTTTGAAAATATTATTTTTAATGCCTTGAGTGGATTTTTTGTTTACTGTTTCAAAGAATTGCTCCTGTTGCTTGTGTTAGAACAGAGGAGTCTTAGTAGCAGAATAGCAGATTATATTTCTCACCGACAAAGCTTTAATGGAATTATTGAGCATTTCAAGATGTTGCAGTAGGAATCCAAGCTTGAAATAAGTGTATGGATTTCTTTTTCCCTACTGAATGACTAGGACGAAAAATCTCAGTCTTTTCTGTGTGGAATTCAGTTTCTTGGGCAGCTTGTTTTAAAAAAAAATGAGAAAAATGTAGAAAAAAGAAGGGAGAAAAAAAGTTTTGTGAAGATGCTGGCTTGAATCTTATTAAAATAGCTGTCACTTGTATAAGTGATGTAAAAGTGTATGAAATCTTATAATTATTCCTTGTGTTTATTCATCAGTCCCTAATACATACTGAGATAAAATTAAGGGAGAAGTTGTGTATATGCATGCACATAAATTCTATGTAAATTTGAGTTCCGAATGTCAAAACTGCCTCATTTTAAAATTCACTCACACTTCTAGGAATTGTGATTGGGAGGGATGATGTGTGATGCACCTGCCTTGGTCTGTGCTGCTCAGGGGAAATGTTCAGGGTTGGGGCTGCACAGGGGATTGTGCAGCTGCCTTTGCAGGCAGGGATAGAGTTCCTTTTGCATTTGAGGATAAAGGTACAGATATTAAAAAAGCCCAGTCAGAGTTTGTGTTTTCAGCTCAGCTGTTGTTCACCAGACCTGTGTCCAAAAAGTTTATTTCAGCTAATGCTTGTGGAGCCTGGGCTGCAGAGATCTTTCAGGACAGAGCTGGTGGGGCTGACATGTTTTCCATCGCATCTGCTGCGTGCCCAGCGATGCCTCCACAACCAGATAATCTTCTGTCAGGGCAAACTCGGCTGTGGAGAAAACAAAACCAGCACTTGTGAGATGTGTGCTGTAAAACCACCAGCCTCTCTCGCTTTGAGAAGTTCCAGAAAGTTTTCCTGTGGTGGGTGTGCAGCGCAAGTTAAAGCACATTAAATGATGTGTGGATGTTGACGCTCAGGAGAGAAGCAGCTCTAAAGCTAAAACCCAGGGGGGTGTCTGTGCTCTCCCGTGGGAGCGTTCCCACTGGGATTTAATGTGCTGCGACTCCTGCACGGTGACTGCACACCATTAGTGGATTTGCCTCAACTTTCCCGAGTGTCCTTATGTTGTTGATGTGACTTTTGGTCCTGCTCTTGCTGCTGCCTGCAGACTGAAAGCCATGGATTTCCATGGGCAGACCTTACTCTGCAGATCTTGCACCGTGTTGCCCTTACGTGTCAGTCATTTAATTAACCTTTCAAATTGTCTCTTCAGTCCCGGTTAGAAAGGGCAAAGTCCTATGGCCTGTTTTAATATTTAAAATGAGGAACCGATGTTCATCACGGACGCTTCATTTCCTATAGAATGATGTGCCTCAGAGCCCTTTTATCTGCTGGACCTGATGCGCATGATGATGCCTCTGCTACATTTACACACTTTTCAGCAGGACTGTTCCCACTTTAGGCTGATTAGGTTAAAAGAAGATCATCCAGAATACGATGATGATTCAACAGTTATGGTTTTTAGCCATTGCAGGCTAAATATATTCTCAGCAGGATATCTGGGGGTAGAGAGGGACAGCAGAAATGCTCTGCTCTGTTGTATTTCTAATGGGTTTAGTAATGCTCAGTAGAAATGGTATCTTCAGTTTTCTTGGTGCAGACATTTGTAACAGAGTACCCTGTGCTATAAAGGCAATTAATTGTCTGTCTGATGTGCCTACTGTACATAAAAATCTGCTTTTTAATTATGAGTATGAAGCCGGCTGCACGAAGGATCAGTTTTTGATTTCCTAAGATACCTAATGTGTTATGAATAGGAAGATAAGCTGCAGTCAAATTGAGCATTTTATTCCTATTTTAAAGTAATTGTCAAAGTTATGAAAATATTTATGTAGAAACTAGTGTTTTACATAAAAAATTACATAAAAAATTGTGGACCTGTAGAAATTAATGGTAGAGAATGAGGGTCCTGTCCCATCCCGTCCCCCCCCCAAGGAGATCTAGCAGCTGTAGACACTTTTTCCAATTAATCCAATTGAAAACATGAGACACTGACACATCTCAAAACAGGCGTCTAATTTAGGAGTCTGTTGGGGACTGAAGTTCTTTAGATAGTCCAGAAAGTTTCCTGAGGACTCTGACTCATCACTCAGAGCCTGCAGTAGTGAAGTGGAAGCTTGGGTTCCTGTCTGTGCCTCTCAACTTCCCACCCCACAAAAAGGTGTGAACGCTGTCTTGTGTGTCTGAGGCCACCTCTTCCAGCTTTGTGTCCATATGGGAATATAAATGATTAATGTTTGGCTGATGGTTGGAGATAAACATCGTTCTAGAGCATGAGAGTGAAATCTGAAAAAAAAAAATTGGCATATGACAGTCTTTTATCAAACTGAAGGCTCTGTTATTGTGGGATTTTGCATGAAATTTGCTGGTGGTACACTAAGAATTAATTTGCTGTTAGGCTTGAGGATAGAGCAGCTTCAAAATTATTAATAAACATTGGAGGGAAAAATGTGATTTTTAAGTGCTTTATGATCTAATTTTGAAGAAGGTTGAAATACTTTGTTTTTTTAGTTTTAGAGTTTCTGTTGATATAAATCTGTGGACAATTTGCCAGCATAGAATCAGAACATGATCAAGTAGGTTTGACCTGGAACAACCTGAGCCAACTGTGGCATAAACTCTGAAAGTACTGAAAAGTGCTCTGCAACACTCATGGCTATCCAGAAAAGAAAATGTATGTGTTTATCCAATTAAAACTCCAGGAATAAATAAGCACTTTAGACACAATCTAATTATCCAGCTGGAATTTGGCCAGGATTGTAGAAGTTGACAGCCCTTGAGTTAGAGGTGTCAACAGGGGATTGATAGCGAGGGTGAGAAGTTGAATTGTGCATCCCTCATGTGGAGTGCTGGGCAGTTCTGACAGTGCCCACACCACAATGAACTGCTCCTTTATCCCTGCCCTTCATTAGTGTGCCCTGAAAAAGCGTGAAACGTAATTAAAATAATCCTGAATTATCATTATTTTAAGTGCCGCTAATGGCACTATTGGAGACAATGAGATGAAATAGTATCTAATTTTTCTCGTTAATATTGTCCTTTTAATTCCTCTTGCATCAAAGGCTTTTTCTGCATAAAATTGCTCTTGATGAGGATGGGGCTGCATTAAGAGGTATCACAGAGTTTTGGGTTCTTCATCTTCAGGTCTTTAAGGAGGAAAGTTTTGGTTTTTTTTTTTGAGCTTCTCTGTGGGGCAATCTTTGCAATAGAAAGTTCTGTTTTTAAGAAATAATAGCAGATGTCTATGCTAATAGTACCATGTTTGTAAATGTTTTTTCTCAGGCTGGTTTTTGCAGTTACAGCTGTCTCCCAAAGAGCAGCTGAGTTATATAGGGAAAACTGGCAAGATTAATTTTTAATGTGATAACTTTGGCTAGAGTGTTATTCCCTAGCAGTGAACACCTATAAACTCAGGGGATGTGTGTCTCAGTAACACAATTTCAAAGCTTCCTTCTCCCCCTCCTCCCCAAAAAATAGGGGTAATCAGTGTAATTTAAAGGATCAGAGAGTTTGGGGGGTTTTTTTGTACTTTTCTTTTTTCCACTCCAGTTGTTTGGTGTGGCTGACATGCACAAGTGTGTGTTTCTTGGGTCCACTTTTGAATTGCAGCATCAATAGCTGCAGGTGAGGCTGTGGGCTGTGGTCAACCAAACACAGTTCCAAGCTGTGGTTTCCAAATTAACTGGCACATCCTTCACAAGCATTTTTATTTGACAGCTGATGATTGCTCAAAGTTTCAGGTGCAAAACCTTAATCTGCATTTTGTTGGGTCCCAAGCTGGCTTCCTGCCTTCTCCAGCCCTTTGGATCCCTGTGGCTAAAACGAGCTGAAGTTGTGCTCACAGTCACTGCTTCAAACACAAAACTGCTCCCGAGGCTCGCTTGGCATCTCCCAGAGATGTGAACCAAGTACTGGAGCATCTCTCTGATATTCTCAAACGCAGTCTTTTGTGCATCTGTGTGTAATGAACTGAAGTGGTGGGATAGCAGAGACTTTACGGTGGTTGTCTAGACAGGGTGATGCTTACCCATAGAGATAAGTTTCTTTTTACCAATTAGGAAAAAAAAAAAAAGGATTTATTTTGCTTAAGCAGTACCTTAGAGTAATAAGAGTAATGCCATTCTCTCGGTTGGTTGCTCAACTGTTAAGGTGATGTTGGGGATATTATTGAACGAGACCAAAGCAAGTACCAAGGGAGAATTAGCTAATTCAGCTTAATAACTGAGCATTTCCTATTTGGTGGGAGCAGGATTCCACATCTCTTCCAGGAGAAACAACTAAATTAGATTTTTATTAAGAGATTAGTCCATGTCATGACTTATATCCTACAAGATTTTCGGTCATAGCAGAGATTGGTTCTCAGCAGACCCAGTTCTGGAGGCTCTGCCTGCTCTTTCCAGTCTCTTTGTGTTCCCTTAATGTTGGGAAATGGGCTGTGGAGTCTCCAATAGTTGACATAAATACCTGAGTGCCATCCATTTTGTCCTGCCTCAGGCACACGCGTTTTGGGATGTGCTGCAAATCATGGCTGTGATGGAGGGGCAGACACCACGGGGATGGTGTCAGGGATAATTCAAGCTCCTGACAACAGTCTGTAGGGAACAGATTTCTGCAGACCCTGGTAGTTACTCCAAACTGGAGCGTGGTCACTTCTGGACTAAGGGAGTGGCTGCTTTCTCTCCACTCATTATATCTCATTTATTAATGAGCTGCTGCAATTCTGCACTGTCCTCCTTCCTATCCATAGCAGAGGGAAACCACTGTGTTCAATGTCAAACATCTGCCCAACAAACCTGTCCTTCATGAAGGGGATCCCTCCTTCAGTTTCCCTCTCTGTGATTAATCCATCCCAGTGCTGCCTGCTTTGGAAGGAGCAAGAAAATGAGCCTTTTCTTTTTCTTCTCTTAAGGAAAACTGTTAAATACTTAAATGCAGGCTATTTTTTTATCTTCCTGTGAGATGCCTCAGGGCAAGGTTACAGTAATTGTATGTTATGCTGCCCTGCTATAGAGAGTCCCGTTGTAATTTGGCTCGTTTTTGTAGCATCCCTCTCTGGAGAATCAGCTGGAGCAGCTCTTGCAGAGTGTCACTGTGGTTATAAAGGGGTCTGTTCTGTGTGCATGCTCCTTGGGAGAATGTCTGCCAAGGTGTGGTGGTGAAAACTGCTGTGGGGTTTGTGACTGACGTGGTTTTTTCCTCCTTTTTTTTTTTTTTTTTTTTAATGGGACGTTGAAAAATTAATAGATATTTAAGCAGAAATGGAATTTTTTTGTAGGTTAGGTAAAACATTGTGGTCTCGTAACTGTGGAGTAGTTTATTTTTCTCTGGAGGAATACACACTCCTCCAGAGAAAAATGGTACTGATTCCCTGTGATGCTGCAGTTTTTCACTCAGCCCTCCTATCCGTGTTTCCCTTCCTAACAGCGAATTCTGGTCAACCTGACCCATTTCTGACCAGAAGTTTGATTCAGGTACAAATTAATCAAGCATTACATATAAAATGTCAGTTCTTAACACAGTAGTGAAATTCCCCTGAGCTCATTTTTTATCTTGCACAGAAGTGTATTGCTGCTGGAATGAGGCCCCTTTTTAGACTTTACCACATCTTGGTACAGGTTGTCCTCTGGGGACTGAAGATGTTTCAGGACAGACAAAAATCCCAAGGTGTATTTTTTTGTAATGGTTGCTAAGCCTGTACCGTTACCAAAGAGGATTTTAAGGAGTTAGAACAAGATTGGTTTAAAATCTATTTGTTTTCCCTCAAGTCACTGCAGGTTCAGAGAAATGGGTTGGTTTGTGCTTTGTTTCTGGCAGGAACATGTTTTCAATATAATCCAGCCCTCTCTGTAGGTCTTCATTGTTTGGATTGTGCTCCACAATGTTTCAGACATGAGAGCAGTTAATATGGATTGTTCCTCTTGACCCTGACTACATTTATCCCCAACAATTCATTTCATTCCAGTGGATGATTCTCTTTTGGCTGAGAACGAGGTGCCTGGAAGCTTTGCTTTCCCCCAGTGCTTTTATGACCTATTTGAGATGCCAGAACACCTTTATACCATGTCACACTGTTCTGCCCTTCCTGCCTGTGCTGGATGCTTTAATGGAAGGACAGCTTGAAAAATGTGGGGTACAACACAAAATTTTAGATTTTTCTCCAGTCAGTAGGGGTTAGTCTCCTTGTATTCAGCTCTCCTGACCTATTTTACCCTAGCAGCCAGAAGCAGTCTGACTTTCTTGACGTGCATCACCCAATGCGTTGCAGTTGTTAAAACACAGAGATGGTATGTTTCAAGATGTACCAGCAGCAACATTGCCTAGAAGCTCCCTTTTAGCAAAAATCAAAAATTCTGTTAACATTGGGGTGCATTAAAAATTTAAAATGCAACTAGTGTTTTCCATATTGTAGGCACATAAAGGTGTAATAGGAGCTTTTGCTTGGGGATTGTGTCTTTGATACGTGTGTGTGTGTGTCTCGACTCCCAAAGCTTTCCTGTCTCTGCCTGTTAAACTTGGCCGAGCTGCTTTAGAAATCCACCCCACACTGCGATAGCTCCGGCATCTCCAGGGTAATCTGGGATGCTGCATACAAATCCTTGTGCAAGTTTTCAGTCTGACAGGCTCAAGCTAGACCAGGCATATCTGTGAGGGGTGTTCAGCACCATTTGTACTGCCACTGGACTGGAAACTCAGCTCAGATGTTTATCGCCGGCGTCTCCAGCCCGAGTCCGCTGTGTTCCACACAGCTTCTTCCCCTGATGGGGTTTTTCTCAATAAAACTTCACGCCCAGCAGCTTCCCTGCTGTCTGAGGATGTGTTTGTTTCTTCGCTTCTGAGCCTGTGGTCAAGCTCTGTTGAAGAAGAAAAAGTTCAAATGTGGACTTGAGTCCTTTCTTATAAAACTATAAAAACACAGAAAAATATTTATCGAGAAGAGAATTTTTCTCCAAAACGCAACAGCTTTTGGCACTTACTTTTGGCTCTGCTGCACTTCCACTGTTACTTTGGTCTCTTGTCTCACTTCTGGCAGGCTGGGTTACCTTAGCAGGGAGCTGAGTCTGTGCTGCCCAGGTTGGCCATCCTTCAGGGAGTGGTTTAGTTTACAGAATCTCAGAATCCTGGATTGGAAGGGACCTTAAAGAACATCTAGTTCCAACCCACCCCTGCCATTCAGAGAGATCCAGTTCACTCTGCCTTGTTGTTGTTGTTGTACTGCAGAGTGGTTTGCTTTGGCTCTCTGCTAGGGAAGCACAGATGTTGGAGCTGATGCTCTACAGAAATGCCAGGAGAAACAGGGTCCATGGAAACTGAACCTGGTTGCTCCGAGCCCCATCCAGATGGGCAGAGCTTGCTCTGAGGAGGTGGACAGGGCTGGCAGGGGCGAAGGAAGCTGAGGCTGGACAAGATCAAACCAGGCTCCACAGTGAGAGGGGGCTTGGTCTGGTGAGGAGACAGGAGCAGGACAAACTTTTGGGTGCAGAATATGGGAGGAGACAGCAGTCAAAGCCAAGCAAAGTATTAAAATGAATTAAACAGAGAACTGTTATCTGGATTTGCAAGTTTTCAGCTGATTCTGGTCTCTAAGCACTCTGCAGAGTGTGTGAGGCTGTTCCCGAGGGACCCCAGGGCTGCTCCTAATGAATTACAGGCCTGCCAGGCCTCCAAATTTGTTTAATTTGTTTTTCTTTTATAAAGTGAATTTCCTTTGGTTTTGTACAGTGGGTGGAATATATATTTTTTTTTTCCAATGCGCAGAGCATCATTTTATAAACTCTCTAAGAGGATTGGAGTATCAAAGCTCTGGATAAGTCTTGCATTTGAATTTTTGTGACTTCTTCGCAAACGGAGCATTATTCATTTTCACCTTTACGGGTGCTGCTTTCTGTATGAAATGCAGAATAACCAGCTGCTAAGTGAGTTTCAAATGGAGCTTTTCATTTTCTTCTGAGGAAATAACATGAGCAGTGGTGGTAATAGATCATCTGTATAGGAGGCAAATCTATTTTTTATGAGCGTGATATTTTGATGGCAAGTGCCAAAATCATATAAAAATAAGAATACATATTGCAGATAATTAGTTCTGAGGGTTTGGGGTTTATTTTATTTTATTGTACTAAATTCAAACTTTTATGTGGGCAGAGATGAAGAGCTGCTTGCTGCCTATTGTCTACTGGAATTTCAGCCAAATGGGTACAAGCTGAGTGTCAAAGTTCTCAAGGTTTAGCAGGATGGTTGATGTAGAACAGAGAAAACTTGAGCCAGACTTTGGAAGCAAATCTCCCAACCCCAGCTGGCTTCAGTCTGAGGGTGGGTTGTGTTGGGCACGGCAGGGTGGGTTGTGTCTCATCCCTCGTAGCTGGAATGAGAACAGACTTCTGCAAATACTCATCGCGGCTGTAAACTCATCCTGTCACTTCAGCTCTTGTTCTGCTCTCCTGGAGGGACGGAGGGGATCCAGCAGCCACGAGTCCCTGGTAGTGCAGCAGGAGAAGCAGTGAGGATGTCACTGGGCAGAGGTGTCTGTCCGGGCTGTTGTTGCTTTCCTGAGTGCAAAGCTGTCATGTTCAGAGAAAAAAAAATGCTGAAATAACGCTTGTTACAACCACTGCAAAATATTAAAAGTTGCTTGGATGCAACACAGAAAAATACAATCTAGAGGATGCCATTTCACGCATGTGCCCCTCTCTAATTTGTTCATTGTAGTGTGTTTTATTTGCCAAATAATGAAAAATATTATTGCAGAAGCTGAAAATGAAAATTAAATTTCTGGTAGGATATACTGGAGTAATGAAGAAAAAGAGAATGTAAAAGGGATTCTTCCATGATAATTAAGAATTATAAAGTCATTACTTAAACTTGCTCTCTGAATTACAGAGAGAATTAAACTGCTTGTTTCAGAGCAGAATCCTTGTAGCATTCCTTCATTAAAATTCTACATTGTCAAAATGGATAAAAATGCATATACAATGACTAATTTTGTTCCAGCCTTGCCTCTGCTTTGGGCCTTATCTCTCTTCACAACAAAGCTCACCTTGAAGGGACTGAAGTAATGATATATATTTGCTGAGCTGGAAAAAGAAAGAAAGAAGCATCTACTTTTGCAATCTGTGTTGTTTCCCCTCCAGATACTGAGGAGGAAAAGACCTGTGGGGTACTAAAGCTCTCATGTACCATAAAGTGGTATTATAATGAAAAGTATTACTTTTTATGGCATCCCTACAGTATTAAGGAAAGGCATTTTTCTATAAATGTTAATCTTTAATCTTTATAAATTGCACTCTGTAAGACTAGAAGGGCTGTAAAGCATTTGTCCTGAAGGCTTAGAAGGATCAAAATAGCACTGCAGACTTTCTACTTTTTCTTTTTTTCCCCTTTCTTTTCCTAAAACTTAGAACTATTACCTTGTTTGGAAGAGGAAGGGTGAGAGTGATGTAAGCCATTAGACTTCCCTTCCAGGTGGCCCTTAAGCTGATGTTCAACTTTATGTACCTACATAAGTCCAGTTGAGTCACTGGGACTTAAGTCTGAGCTAAAATCCTGTCTGGAATGGGAGGATTAAGGACTGGAAGCCCCACACACACTGAGCTCCTCTCCCAGATTTCTGCCGGCTCCCATCACAAGGCGCTTTGGGTGTGTGAAATGTGCTCTGTAATGGGAATTACAGGGAAGCTTTTTACAGGCAGGAGTAGAAATGAACAGGTTTGACAGATAATTAAACCTGGTTTGTGTATTTCCTGCCTACAAGTTTCTTCCCCATTCTTCTTCCCAGTGAATCTTTTGTTATGTTTTATGCTCTGCCTTGCTGCACTCAGCCTTTGCTCCTTGTGCTGTTCCTGAGGGTGCTGATCTTCATTGCTGAGACGAGGTCTCCAGACGTGGAGCTGGTGTTTGAACATGATTGGATTGGGTTGCACCATGAATTTGAACCTTAAATATTGAAGTTTTACTTTGATATCACCTTGCCTCGTGTGTATGGATTTGTACAAGTCTGGGCTTGGGGCTCGTTTTACCAGCTGGTGAGCAAGGGGTTGATTAAACCTAAATTGAGAGTATTAACAAATCCCTGCTGAAAGTTGTGATAAGCATCAGCAATTTCCAGTTTTGTTGAACTTTTTAAAATTGGTTAGCCATTCTGAAAAATATGCATTAATGGTATATTAATACTTGATATCTGTTTATCAATGAAACCTTGCTATAATAAAGTATTTATGAGATGTAATTTTAATCTATAATGAAAGTTTGTCCAGTGGACTCTCATAATTTAAAAAGCAAAACTTTCCCAAAAGTTTTAACCCTGCCTTATGTGTCCTTTAATACTTTTTTTTTGTTGTTTTTCTCTAGGTAAGTGTCTCCATTCTGAAACTGCAAGAAAGTTCTCTGAATTCGGAAAAGTTGGATGCCTGCTGAGCAAGTAAAGTTCTTATGCTTAAGTTTTTGGTAAAGTCTGTCACAGATTTCCAGTCATTTCTGAGTTGTTAAGGACATTTTTACCTCTGAATTTTGTCATGTTTAATGGGTGTTGCAGATTCTTGAAGAGGAGGTAGACTTGTGTGCAAAACATTCTTAATTTATATTCAAGTTTGATGCTGACTATGAGTAAAGACTGAATGGAGGAAAATCAAGAATATCACATTTTAATGGGTTTTTTTCTCTGTTGTTGTTGGGTAAAGTCACATTAATTTAAATTGCCTGTGAGTGTGCAGACAGGCTGAAGCAGTCTGGTGCTTGTTCATCTCCACCCATCTTGATGGTGCCACGGAAATATTACTGTGTAATATCTATGATTTTAGCCTTCCTAGTAAAAACCATGGAGAGAGGATTAAGGGCTATCATACAAATTTTTTTTGGACACAGTTTGGTTTGGAAAGAACCTTGTTTTGGTAGTGGCAGAGATTGGTTCCCCTGGAATTCAACCCTCCCAAAAAGCATCAAGCTGACAGTGTCTGGGTTAGTGAGTGGAGAAAAGTATCCTGGTGCAATGCTATTAGATTTTCTTTTTTTTTTTTTTTAAAGTGGGAATTGTTCCAAATCTGAGAATTCATTGGAGCTTTTTACTGCATCCAGGTCTCAAAGCTTTAAAGAGCTGATACTCTGGTTTCACTCCTGAACCTGGATCTCTGAGGTTTCAGAGCAAGTCCAGTTGCACTGTGTTGTTTTCTGACTTAATCTGAGGGGCTCAACTACATCTTGTTTCAAGATTGAAATAATGAGGATGTGTGTGTGTGGGAGAAGGAAAAAGAAGTTTTTGTTCTGTTTTTTTTTTACGTAAGGTTAAGAGGTAAATGCACTGCTCGATGCAGATGTAAATTGTAATTGTGGCTTTACGGTGTCTGTATTAGAATATTGACCTGAATTGATACTACAAATATAATTACATTGATTCTTTCCTGATGGCTATAAACAGTGACATTTCCCTTGATCTCTGAGCAGAGTTAGTTATAAAACACATGCTCCACTTTTGTATTCACACACTGCATTCTCATCACTTTTGTCTCTTGCTCCCCAAGGGCTTGATTTAGAAGAAGTGTCTGATTTAATGGAAAAAATGATGAAACAACACAGACAGCAGTTTGGAGCATTTCTAATATAGAAGAAGGTGTTTCTTTTTGATTACGTTTCTCAGACTTCATTGCTTATATTTGAATATTTTGCTTAAGAAAAATACGATGCCAGGCTATTTCCACTTTTTAAATTATTTTAAACCGTGTATCTGTCTTCATTGATCTCAGAAATGACTGTTACTGAAGTAAGAGCTATTGCTCTGATCTGATGTAACAAATCGTGCTCCAAACTTCCCATCAGGTTACCAGACTGGAGAGAGCTCTTATATGAAAGGACAGAAATGAGACACAGAACCTCAGACGCTGCAGTTTTTACTAGTGGCAAATATAGATGTCATAAAAATAAGGACTAAACATTAGGAAAATGGGGTTGATATTACTGCTTCTAATGTAGCCTGGTGGCTTCATTTCACAAGTCATGCAGAGAACCCTCCAACTTCTGCCTTATTTTCTTTCAAGTAGATATCAAGAAAAAAATGCTCACGGATAAGCATTTAAAAAGTGGGTATTTCATTCAAAAATACTATTCTTTTAAAGTGACTTCTTTTGACTTTCCTTGTTCTGTGTTGCCAAGTTGTGCTTGTATCTCTGGGAACAGTTCCTGAGCTCTCTCTTAGCATTCTCAGAATCATCATCCCGAGGATATTGTGAAATGAGACCAAGTAATTGTAAGTGAGATTGCTAAATGTGCTGTCAGTGCTAAGATTATAAGTGTGATTGTTCCAGCAGTCTGCTGTGATCAAGCCACCATGTTGTTTATCCTTATTTAGAGAGGAGTTTTTCTGGAATGTTATTTTAGTAGGCTGCAAAAGGAATGATTATAATGTCTTGTTTAAGGAGACAAATGCTTCTGAGTGCTTAAACACAGAACAGTTTTGTTCATCACTCCTCATGCAGCAAGTCAAGAGATTTTTCAGTCTGAACAAGAAAAATACCTGTACTGGCATCATATTAAAACATTTTTAACATCTTCCCTTTGCAAGAGGTGCTTGTTTGACTCACAGGAAGCAGAGCCAGTAAAGCTCTGTGTTTGTGTCAGGTGTGTGTGTAATCCAGTTTATACATAAAGAAGTAGAAAATAATGAAAGGGGTTTTTTCTTCTCCACAAATTCTGGAATAACATTTGCCAGTGTCTCTCATTCGGAGACAGCAGAGTAAAGCAGAGCTGTTTTGATTATAATAACCATCTTTCAGATAATGCAGCAGTACATCAGCACTTTACACTGGCTTTGTAATTAGATTTGTTTTATTTTCAGTTCCTAGCAGAAGCCAAATGAAAGTGGCTGATGCTTTTGACCAGAGCAAAGAAATTCCACCCAATCTTTGCTGCTTTTAGAAAGTGTCAGATAGTTTTGGGGCAGATGGTGTTGGTAAGGGACTGGGTTGGGGAAATGGGAGCCTGGGAAGATGGGGAGCCCTTCCAGGCAGGTTTTAGCAAGCTGGGTGGTACACTGGGCTAGAGTTTACTGGCTTTTCCTGTTCGTGTGCATTATTCCAGAGCAGCACCTTGTTCTGCCTGGGCACAGGCACTCTCTGAAGTCTTTCACTGCTGTTCATCCAGGGCACAGATCCTGCTTTTATCACCCTGGCTGTTCTGTCAGTGGTTGAGCAGCACTTCAGGATTTCTGAGAGTACTTCCAGAGCTGTTTGAAGCAGTGATTGCCCCTCCTTTGGACATTTGGGAACTTTTCCCACCCGTGGGCCTTGCCTCTGCTTGTGTTTGTGTGGGTCCCTCCTGGTGATGGTGCCCGGGGCCAGAGGCACTGCTAGGGCTTGCCTTGCTGTGCTTCACCTGCATCCGTCCTGTCACCTCTCCCTGGGAATGCTGTGGGTTTCTCTGTGAACAGATCCACACACAGCATGTCCCAGCCCCTAGAAATAGTGCTGAGTCTCTTCAGACTCGAGTGGCCCATTTTTGTATCTCCTGAGATGCCCCGTTGAAGAGTCACACGGGGAGCATGAGGGTGGGTGGCAGCTGGTGTGGCACAGAAGGTCTTGTAACTACACTCCTGGTTTAAGTGTAGCATAAATCAGCCACAACTAAAGCTCTTCAGTGCTGGCTGAACCTCAGAAGAGGCAGGAAGTGTGGTGAAATTAATTTGGTCCCTCACCTTGAGAAAAAGAATAAAACATGTCTAGGAGGGGCCCAGTGCATGTTGATTTGTATCAGTTTGGGCAGAGGGGTTGGGGTGGACAGGCTGCTGTGCTTGATTAAGCACATTACTTTTGTCCTCAAAGACTTCGCAGGCACAACCTTGCCTTGGCCTTGAACCCTGCATTTGTCGTGGTTTTGCTCTTTTAAAGCATCACCTATGGGAATTACCACTAAGGAAGTGAAAGCAGTTGGAAAGTAATGAGTACGTATATATTCAGTTATAATACCAAATTAGGTGAGAAGAAGTCAGCATGTTTCAGTATAAAGCCCTTAAATCAGGGGGGAAATGCTTAGTTTGAGATAGAGCATTGGCTGGGTTACAGCAGCGTTTTCTGCACTGCTACTTTAAATACCTGGGGCAATTATCACTGGGGGTTTAATATTGCCTATGATATTACTGCACTGTGATTAGCTCAGTGATATATTCCATATATATATAACCTCTGGGCTATTTCTTTGAAATGTATTTCCATTTTAAAAGAATATTACTGTGGCCATACTAAGAGGAAAATTACCAAGTTCAGAAGTCATTGCTGCTGAGTGTCTTTAATGGCACATGTAACACCGTGCTGCCACAGTTTGCAAAATGTGCTTTAAACATGCACCTCTCCCTAATTGAATAGACACTGTTGTTTTTCATGTCGTGTAAAAGTATTGCCCTTACACTTATGTCAATTCAAAGGGGCTCTTGTATCGGTGGTTATTTGAATTAGCTGATCAGAAAGCAGCAGGAGCGTGCCTGGATGTTTAAAGCGTTGCGTCTGTATAAATCATGTGTCGAATACACTTTCCAGTGGCACCGGTGTGGGTGAGGTTAGCAATTGATTTATCTGGTGGAAATATTCAGCCCTTTCAGCATTCCCAGAGCATGTTTCTCAGCAAGTTGTTACACACAAAAATACCTGCATTAAAGGATATTAGAAAGGCAGCTAAACAGAGCACACAAACCTTAAGGAATCCTTAAATTGATATTGTCTGTGCAACCTTTAGTTGCATCTTATGTGCATCTGCATTACAATGAAGCCTTTATATGGTCTCATGCTGTTTCTGCACAGGACCCTGGCCTCATTCAGTGCACAGAAAGTAGGATGCTCAGTTAATGAGAGGCTATTCAATATTTTGTTTTCCTTTCATTAATCAATGTGTCCCCCATGTCTTGTTTCTGCTTGTAATTCAAACCATGTTCTGGAGACAGAATTATTAATTTCCTTTTGGGCTCCTCTGTAGTGCTCATCATTTTAGTATTTGACTGGATCAAAAGCACCTGGGAGTTTCTTTTTTTTGAAATAAAACTCCTTGTGAGGTAAGGGAGTTGCAGGTTTCCCCCACCTTGTAGGACTGAATAGACCAACAAGAGATTAAGGTCAAAGCTACCCATTAATTTCAGGTGTCCAATCTGAGATGACTTGGGCCTGTTTTTTTCAGCTTACTTAGCAATGTACAGCACTTTACACAACCAGATTGCAGCTCCCACTGAGTCCGTTTGCAGCTGTGAATATTTAGCCCCTGCACTTAAGATAATGAAATCACAGACAGGAGTGGAAAGATTGCCTTCCTCCGTCCAGGCTGGCACCGGTGAAGGTGAGGAAGGACTCCATTCTTAATTAGGTATGTCCTGGAGACCATTTGATTTGACTCTGTGATCTTTAACCACCAACTCCCTGCCCGTTTCATGCTTTTCACCTCTGTGAACATCCTTTGCTTCTCCAACCTCTGTCCTTCCTGGCAGCCTTGTCCTCCTCACCTCCAACCCGCCTTTAGCCGTTCTTTACCTGGCTTCTTGCCTTACCCATTCCTCCTTTCATGTCCATGATCTGTGTTTTCCCCCGGAGCTCTGACCTGTTCTGTATGAAATATTGAACAGTGAAATACAGATCAGGATTTGGCTGATGGTGTGGGATCCAACATCCCAGTTTTCAGAGGACTGGAGGAACGGCATCTCTCGTGTTCAAAGCCCCCTCTGGTAAATTCCCAGCTGTTGCTCAAAACTGTGCAGATGCTACATCCACATCTTTTCAAATAAAAGGTTACCAGATTGTTTTAATGCATACGAATGTTTTACACACCCTGAGCTTGAACCCAGCTGACCTCCTTCAGCTGGAGCTTTCAACCTGGAGCAGGTAGGCACTTGGAAAGACACATCTTGGCCAGCCAGATACTGCTTTGGTTAAAAATAGCTGAGAAATCGGATTTTACAAAAGAAATATTTAATTATAGTCAAGTTGAAACACATCTGAGAGGTACCACATGCATGAGACATGAAGTAAAGCTTCGCATGATAAGAGCATTTCTTTTAATTATTTATATTGCACAAAAAAAGGTACTCTGATAACCTGACGTTAAGGGTGACAGCAGATAGTACACATTAGTTTGTATGAAAATTAAATATAATCATTGCATTTTCTTTCATGTGTCTGTGAAGAGGCTGTGATGTTTGCTGTCAGAATGACAATATTGGTTGGGTTTCTCAAGGATTCTGGCTGATGAAGAATTGTGTCTCCACCTTGAAACCCAGCCTGGCATAAAATGCCAGTTTCCATTTCCCTTCCTAATGGAAAACATTCCTGTTTTCTCAATCCTGTCTTGCTGTTATTAAGTAAGAGAGACAGTCCCACCTGTAGTAGATTAGAATTGATCATACATGATTCCTGCTCCACTGTGAACCCTTGTGGCATCATTATTTCATTAACTGCCACGTTCCCTGAGATGCATTATTACTACTTTTTAAAGAACACCTGTAACATCCATTTTTCTTTCGTGTCTGACAATGCAACACTACTAAGGATGTGAAAGGTAAACGAGGCAGCAACCATTGTGAAAAGGTAATTTTGTTAATTGGTGATTGCTGCAGTGAGAACAATTCTCTTTGTTTTGCCACAGAAAAGCTGTACCTTTTTATCCTGAAAATGGGTTGAAACAGAATGGATTCCTGAAGTTCAGGGCTGGAATTCTTTTTGACACCTACTAAATGTATATAAATATCCTAATATATACATATTTTATACTAATATAAATGTATGTATAGTAGTGTATATATAAAAAATGGCATTTTAAATAAGAAAAAAAACCCCAAAGGTCCCTCAAAGACTGAGTGTCTGGGGTGTTTTACACCTCAAGACTCATCTCCCTGCATAGTGAATATAAATGTTTTTCCCCTCTTCACTGAGTTCTAGAGAGGGGCTCTTGAAGCTGTTTCATAAATGAGAGATAAAATGAGGACATGCAGTATTTCCATGTTCTCAGAGTATCTTCTGTGGCTGTGGCTATTCCATGCTACTTGGGGACCTGTTCCAGTTTTAAAAGGTTCCACAAGTACAACAGGCAGAAGGTATTAAAAAGAATTACAGACTTTTGCAAAGACTGACAAAATAAAGCTGATGGGATTTTGTTTTTCCTTGAAGACTCAGTTGGGTAATAATACCTCTGCGTGGTGTTCAGAGGTAACATTAATTTTAATCAAGTAGGGATAAGTAAAATTTTCCCTTTCTGTCTGTGATACCAGCAGAGCTGAGAAGTGGCAGAAAGACATTTCTCTTGTGTTCAGGGAAGAGGCTTTGCTGGTCCCTGCACGTGCTTGGGGTGGTGGGAGTGCTCTGGAGCTGCAGCCGTGGGATTGAGAGCAAGAAGCTGTGGGAACAGAGAGGGGTGGATACAAACTTGTTCTGGTGGTGTTCTCAGGAAAGGAGGAAAAGAGGCAGGGAGCCTCACAGGTACAGACCCCCACATCTCTGTTTATGTGCTGCCTGACCAGCTGGGGTCATGCTGGAGTCTGTGGGGACTGCATGCTGATAAAACCTGTATTTCTCAATATTTGTGTTCAGCAAGACTTTGTTGGGTTTCTGGTCTGTAAATCAAGAGGAGACAGACTGGTGGTTACTGTAAAAGTACTGTATTTCCTTCTCACAGAATGAGCTGTGGCTAGAAGGTCTGAAGAAGAAAAGAATCCCATTTTCAGTGCCATGATGGTCCATTATCATCATTGCATAAAGTTAAATATCAAATGCCCTGGTACAGCAGCAGCAACTGAGCATTCCATTCATCTAAGATGAGAGTGTATTAAATCTAGAATTAACTTTCAAATATTGCCCTTTAAATTATTATTAGCAGATGAATGTGTTCATAAATATTATAAAAATACAAGATACAGCCAGTGAAAGATGCTGGAGAATGGCAGTCTCCCAGTGAAACATCAAGTTGGATGCAAAACTTCAGCTTCACTTAAAGGTCTGATTGTGCAAGGATGCCAGCGTGCTGTGAATGTTTTTTATTAGCCCTCTGAAGTGGGTGAATTCACCCATGGTGATGAATTTCTATTTGAAATGAAATTCAAGCAACTTCTGAATAGCGGCCTCTGTACTTCATCTCCCCTGTACTCACTGGGTTAATTGAGGTGGATCTCACCTGGAAAAAGAAGTCTTCAGAAGGCTCCCCGTGCCAGTGTTCTTAATAGTATTCACAAAGACAGAATCTATCACCTAAGGACATTGATACTACAATAAACTGGAAGGAACTATTTCCACATCTCTCATGTATATTGTATATAATGAGTCTCTGGGATGTCTCCACGCTGCTGATAAGCAGCCTGCAGCAAAGTAGATACAGCTCGTTTTATCTTGATTTCAGACTGCAGCACTTGACTTCTGGGACTTGGGAACTTAGCAGCAAACCAAATAATGCCCTTCACAGGCACTGATTTTCCTGGGCTTCATCCTCAGTCCAAAGTCGGACGATCCCAGGCTGTTTCCATGCTCGGAGCTTTTCAAGGACACTTGTCACTGGTGGTGGGGACTTTTACGTAGCTGATTCAGTTCCTTGGACTTGTAGCTGAAAAGAAAAGTCCAGCTTTAGTGCTCCTGCCTCACTGCAGGTTCTGCTCTGAAATTATTCTGACCATTCCCTGTTGGGCTTCAAGTGACCTTTTTTACCTCTCATTTTCTCCATGTCTTTCCTAAAATCTTCTGTCCTGCTGCTGTGGCCACTTTGGTCGTGTCTATGTTCATGCAGGAGCACCGTGGGGATCCCTTGGTGGGATTGGTTTGGGTGCACTGAATGTCAGGGTTAAAGCTGTAAAAATTAGGTTGAGTCAGTCCAATTGACAGAGCTTTATCCAAGCAGTCCAGGCCCAATTGCTGTAATAGGCTTCATTCGGAGCAGAGCAGAGAGGAATGAGAGGTTTAATAACAGGGTTCACCAAAATGTACATTACTCTGCTGTATTACTTACATTATGACCCAGTTCTGCTATTGTGAGCCTTATAAAAGATAAAATAGGTCATCAGATGGAGATAAATCAATGAAAGTAAAATTGAATGTGTTCATAATCATTTTAAGATTTTTATATAGGCAAAAGATTAATTAAATAGACAAAAGTAATTTTCAAAGAGCCTTTTTAATACCAAGTCTCACATAAAAGGGCAAATGGAGAAATGTACTGCGAAGCTTGTAAGTGTGGCCTAAAAGTGCTTGTTTGTAGTTGCTCGCTTGAACAGGAGGACAATTGCAAAAGGTCAGGGGACTACTGGGATCTGTGTTCTTGGCTTTGCTCTCAGTCTGGCCCCAAAATATGTGACTTCTCCTTGCCCCTGCTTAACCCAGGTGAGCAGGAGAGCTCCTTATCTCTGCAGCTGCTTGGGGCTTGTGTGCTTGGTGTCCCAACAGTGCTGGGCTGATTGCAAGCGCGAGTTTAGCATGAGGGAGGAGCATACTGTAGGACAAAAATGTGTTGGTGGTGATTTTCAGAACTCCACCCTGTGCATCATCATCCTCTTCCTCAGGACAATTTTCCATGAACTGTTCACAAAGTCATTTGAACATTTGCTTGTTAAAGTACCCAACGTGCCAAAGGACTGTTCATCCTCTGTTTGTCATCTTGGACATCCTGCCTTGGAATCAAACAGCCCTACCCTGTGCTAAAAGGTAAACAGATACTTAATCTCCAACAATTCTCCATGATGTGATGGAATAAAATAGGAAATGTTGTGTACATAACGAGAAACATGAAATTGAGGATTTTCTGATTGCTTAAAATGGTGCTTCTTTCTGGAGGGAGGAAAGCCAAGGTGAGTGGTGTTAAAAAACTGCTTTACAAGTGTTGATATAAAATTTAAATTAATTCACCTTGGCCACGATTGCATCACTTTGCTTTTTCCTTTCTGCACGCATTTGGGCAGTCAACTTTCACTGCTGAAATTCAAAGCCAGGCTGCATTTGTCACAGTGTGAAATCAACTGCATAGGCTGTGGAAGAAGAGAGAAAGCATAACTAATTGAATTTAGACGTTTCACAAAATCGAGGCGGGGGCGGGAAGTGGTTCTTTCCTTGATGCTCAGGCCCCACTCTTGTAGTAAACACCCAGGGAAGTCAGTGGGCGCCCGCGCAGGCACTCGCTGTGGGAGCTGCTGTCACAGCACGTTTGATGGTGGGTTGCTAAAAATCCAGCAACTCCCATGCTCGGGAATGCTGGTTCTCAGCACTCTGTGGGTTTTCCTGAGTCCCAGATCTGCAGCCTTTAGTTGGTTGTCTCCATCTTAGCCCTGGAGACTGTGCTTGTGCCGTGGTACAGAGTGAAAAATCTCGTTTCCAGGGAATGGGGAGAACTGTTTCGTGCATAGCATGAACAAAAACGTGATGCATTCAGCTGTGTATGTTGTGTGTATAAATAAGGTTGAAGTAATAATGACTTTTCAGGAATAATAAGCTAAATACCCTTCACCTCCAGCAGCCACGTTTATAGTGCCTGCTGTTGTTGTTAGACATGAAGCTGTTTGTCCCCAGTTAGCATTTACATAATATGAGATCTTACTGTTTTCTACATCTTTGTGACTTCTGCTAATAAAAGAATTCTGACATGGTGCTGGCTATGATGGAAGATGTCAAACTGTTCGTAGTGTCTAAACAAAAGGCCCCTTACGTGGCTTTGTGTTTTCATTACAGACACATTATTACAGCACAACTTCAGCTGCAGCAGTCTGGCACTTTGCAAACCCAAAGTTTTTCCATTAAGTAGAAGCTGTAGTTCTGGAATCTGGTGAGAAATACTCCTGAAAAACAGTTCCTGGCTTGGGAACTGGTTTTGGTGTCAGCCCTCTTCCCCTTCCCCACAGGTACATGCAAGGTCGTGGAGAAGCGCAGGAAATAGTATTTACTTTTCTGAGGAAGGTTGAAAAGTGAGTTCAGGCAGAAGGAAAGGATATACTTTATAGTCACAAGATGTTGTAAGGGAAGGTGCTGCTCTGTCACCTGCTGTTGCAGTCACAAAAGTTTAATTTGATCTTTTTTAATATCATACCCAGGTGTGCCTGCCTTGCAATGAAGTGGTTAGCATAAATCTGCCATGTGCATTTGTATTTCATTTTTATTGGCTTTTATTTAACTTGGTAAAAGGTAATCTGTTTTTATTAATTGAATCGCTCTCCCTCCTCCTTCTGGCAGGGGCAAAGCTTCCCTTAGAAATTGTGTTTGAGGGGGAAAACAAATCTAACAAACAAAAACCCAAAACACTGAAGGCCAGGGGCTTTCTGTGTGTTCCACCCTTGTCCCTGCTGCTGCCTGCAGCAGCTTTCCTGGGCTCTCTGCTGCTGCTGTGGGCTGCTCCTGTCTCTCCAGGTAGCAAACCCCCAGCCTGCCATGTGCTGGCCTTTGGGGTTGTTTCGGGGGGACTCTTGAAGAGCCACCAGCTGGAAGGATGCTCTGGCCATCCCCCACAGTCCATGGCCATCGGAGCTCCACGTGTTTGGGGTGGAGGTGCCTTTGGGCTGTTTGTTGTGTCTGGGTGTTTCCTTGAGCCTTGCTAAATACACTGCACAGGGCCTGATGCCTGTCCCAGGTAGCTGGTGATAAATTTAAGAAGAAATGTCTTTCAGAGGGAACTAGCTTTTGGATGATAATCTTCAGGTTTGTCCAGTGCCTGAGCTGAGCTATTATGAACCCTTCAGGAGTGACTGCTACAGCTGATTGATTTTTTTCTGGGCAGCCGAGACCTCTGAAAGGGAGTGAGGAAGATTTGAATGCCAGCAGTGGTTTATTGCCTTGTGCAGGGGGAAGTAAATATTGATAGAGAATGCTTATTTACTGAGCAGGGTTAGTGTCAGCAAAATTAAGGTGTGTACTTTGCTCTTCATTGTACAGGAGAAATAAAGAAATTGATAGAGTTCAGAGTGATGGATGTGGCAGTGTAATTCAACCCTTACTGGGTTGCTTTTCTTCTCCTCTATTGAGAGGTCTGGCTGGGCAGGGATAGGAAGAGATCTCCCTAAAATGTGCTGATTTTTTTTTCTTCTGGGCCAAGTGCCAAGTAGTACCAAGTTGATTCTGTTTCTAGAATGTGCAGCCTAAAGGGATGTGGATACAACAATCCTTCTCCATCCCTCCTTCACCTGCCGGGAGCTTGGGTGGCATCACTTCTCCAAAAGGCTTCACAAGGCAGAAAAACTGGTCAGGATCCAAGTGCATCAGTGGTGCCCTTGGTTATCAAAAGCCCACTGGCCTGTCTGAAAGGCTGCCCTGCCTTGGATTTGCTGCTGCTGTGGCCTTTTTACCCCAGTCTGGGTCACAGGGAGGAAACTGGGGCAGAGCTGGGGCAGAGCCCCGAACCCTCCTGCTGCCGGCGCTGTGCCCGCGGTTCTGGGAGCACATCCCTGCTGGCAGTGGGGTCTGCACACATGCCCAGAAACCATCCCACAGCCCCAGAAACGGGTGCCCTGCGGCACAGGGGGGAAATTAAGAGCAGGAATGTGGAACTTTTCTACCCCCCAGCCAGCAATTGCTGCTGGATCAATGCCGTGTATTAGCAGGACTGTGCTACAAGGGGAGTTTCAGCAGCATTGCAGTGTAGGCACTTCCACTGGGAATTAGCACAGTCATAAATGTAGGAGAGCTTTAAAAAGGAGTAGCAGGGGAAAAGTATCGTATATCTGTTAATTATAAACCATAGATTGTACTCGCAGCAGTGGTGTCGGGAATGAATAGCTTATATTGTCCTATTTCCAGCAGCACTTTAGACTATGAAAACTGATTTTATTTTAAATGGTTATTTTATTTTCAGCACTGCTCCACTCAGTTTGATCAGGGAAGGTTCACCAGCTAGTAATCATGTATAAAACAAAGCTTCTGACTCAGTGCTGGTGGTAGTAACCGTGGTGGTTTTATGATGATAGCCAGTAATTAAGGTCAGGGTTTCATTGTGCTGAGCGCAGTGAAAACACATGCAAACAGACTGATAACCTCAAATTGCTTACATTGTGAAGAGCTGAATGGTGCAATTGTCCTTTTAAAAAAGACAATCCATGTTGCTCAGATTCTGACTTTCTCCATGGAGCAACAAGAATCTCAGTAGGAAGAATACAGTACCAGTGGATGGGGTGGGAAGAACACCAGTGAAGGTGATACTTGTGCTAAAAAGGAGGTTTTAATTATGCTAAAAAAACACACTCTCCCCCCTCCAAAAAAAAAATCTGCCTACAGTCAGAATTTCAAAGACACTTCTTCTAACAACTCAGCCTCCAAAACTGGGCTGGCAATTAATTGCATTTGTACATTTTGAGGCTTAAAGGCTGATATTAAGCATCTGCTCCATTACTGTTTAGCTACCCAAACAGCTTCATTGTAGAGCTGAACACTTTATTAGTGTTTGTTCGCAGTACGTGCAGAGGAGGTTAGATAGCCTGGAAATTTTAAATGCTAATTTGTCATCACAGATTGTTTATATACTTTTTTTATTCATGTTAGAAGAGCATTTTATGGAGGCATAAAAAGAGGTATTTATCACACATGCCCCTTCTTGGCCGTAGCCCATAATCACTCTAGTAGAGTTGAATATCAAGAGCTGGTTAATTCACAAACTGAGATATTGACAGAATTTCATACAACTTTTTTTTTTTTATTTCAGTTAAATCTTTAACATGATTTTAAATACTGCTGTCTTTCAAAATTTCCTGAAAATAATTCCCTACCAAATTGTATGACTCCACTAAGAGGACTAGTTTTCTGCAAAATTGAAATTACTTACATGCTTATTTCGGTGACTAACTGCAAAATTATCAAATGATGTGTTTTAATCCAATTACATTCTTACTGGAGTGAAACTTGCCTAACACTTTGCATGTATACAGCCAGGGCTTTGGATTCTGGCATGAATTCTGTGTTAGGAGATCAACAGCATTTAAAGGCTTGTCAAGTTATCTGTTAATGCTTTTTTGAGGTCTCAAAGCAAGCTCTAAGAAAAAAAAATACTCTGATGGATTTCATATTACACTAAGGAAATTATTAGCAATACCAAAGTGTTACAAAATTATTCTAATACTCTTAACTTTTCCAGCATCTATGTGAAAATACTCATGAGGGAGGTGTGGACAGGGAGAAAAAATTCATAGTGGTGGCAAGATTTCATATCCTTAAATAAAGTTTTAGAGTAGAGGAAAAATAAAGGTGAAACACTGATTTTTCAATCTTGTTTGAGCGATGTGCATCTGTCCAGGGTGTATGGTCGCTAAAGATTGTGGGATGCTCTGTGAGGGCTTCTGGTTATAAATCCGTGTGGTCAAAAGTCCTCTTCAGAAATGCAGAATATTATTATGTCACATTATTTTTTAAATAGCTCAGTGTATGCACATGCTTTGCCCTTATTTTCAGGGCTTTTTAAGGGTTCAAGGTTTCAAGGCTACTTTAAAGATTCTTGATACTCTCCACTGGTAACTTTGGCAATTTGAAATCATTCATGTGAGTATTTTGTGTGGTGTGTGCCAGGTAGTTTTTGGAAAGCTTCAGTAACAGTTGTCCAGTCATACTCAACAATGTGCTTTGCTGAAAAAGCGTTCTGTTTTTCCAAGCTTATGTCATGAATTTGCAGTTTTTAAGGTCTCATGTAACCCTGCTTTGGTGCCAGAAACTTGACATTTGGCACAAGGTTGGAGAAGGCAAAAGATCATCTCTTTTTCACAGAAGTTGCAACCAAATTTTCTTAGTCTTTGAAAGAAAAGTGTGTTAACATCATCAGTAGAGATGGGTTAAACCATGGATTTGGTTGTGAACATGAATTCAGGACAGATCTTGCTTTTCTTGGATTTTGCTGTCGCTTCCTTGGTGCCAATGCAGGGCCTTGTGTGGCTGTGGTAAGGAAAAGTAACCCAGCAAAAATCCCCAAACCCACCTGTCAAACCTGTCTCTTCCCAGTTTAGGGACAAGGATGTTGTGCAGGACAGTGGCAGATGCTTTGCACGAGCACAGGTAGATGCCAGTCACCCTTCCCTCACCCACCATCGCAGTAACCCCCTTGCAGAAGGCCTCCAGATTTGTCAGGCACAATTTTCCCTTCATGAAGCCCCATTGGCTGTCATCAATCACCTCTGTAATTTCCGTGTGCCTTAGCATAGCTTCCAGTATCTGAAAGAATTATAATGAAGAAGAGCTAATTATGAAACAGGTAATAAAATAGCTTATTCAGGTGATGCTGTTTTATTACCATCTCATTATGATTAAATAATTCCTATTAAGTTCTGGATCAAAGAGAAATTTCTCACAGGAGAGTTTACAGAGTAGTTTAATGGAGTCTATTTATTGTGTAATCCCAGGGTGAGTATTGGCTTTTATACTGTCATATTAACTTATTGTGACAATTCTATGCAGCGCTCCCCTACGAACACTGGAGAGTGCAAGGGTGAGATTTTTTCCTTTCCTTTTTTTACAATACTGCTGTCCAACAGGCTGCAGAATGGTTACTTTGCAGGAATATTTTGATCCTGAGCTTCTCTGGCTTTAGACAAACCGAACTGACAATAGGCTGTCTTAAGGCCTATTAAAGAAAAATATCTGGGCAGCTTTTCATGTTGTTTGTGCTGATATTTGGAAGGATAGAGGCACGGGTTCTGCCTACCAAGGAGACCGAGAGCATTTGACTTAAAATAAAATCCCTGCAGAACCCTGCATTCACTTATTTCCTATGCATGATGAGCTTTTGGCGCTTTCTTTTTCGTTTTGTTTGGAGGGTTGGTGTGGTGTTGTGGTGGGGTTTGGGTGTGAGGCTTTAAGCTTGTGAGGTTTTAAGCTTGTGAAAACTTCTTTTAGGCTGCAATGTCAGAATTTTGCTGTTTGACATGTTTAGGCAGTGTGGCTGTCTCTGGCAGTCTGGAGGTGGCACAGCCTGGCAAGGCTGGACAGGAGATGTGGTGGTGACGGCTGCTGAGAAAATGCCATAAGCAAAAGTAACAAGTTAGAATGTTAAAAAGAGAAGTCGGTGCAAAGGCATAACCCAGATTAAGCAGGAACAGGAGCTTGCCCAGGTGTGTTTGCACCCTGACATGCCACATTCCAGGGATCTGTTCCCCTTACCAGGAGCAGAATTTACCTGGCAGCTCAATAACTTAGGGTGGAGAGTGTCACATGCAGTGCCAGTGTCATCGTGGGGTGGCACTGGTCCACTGCCTGCTGGATTTCAACCCCTGCAACCAAATCAGTTGAGTGGGAGTCTGGAAGGTTTCAAATCAGCTTCACGATCAAGGAGCAGCAAACTGACCTTCAGGTTTCCCCCATCATAAATGGTGTTTGAACCCTCCAGTTCATGGAATAACATAAATGTGAGAACATGGCCCTTTTCACATTTAATGTGTTAATTTTTGTCGCAAACTCTGTACCTTCTTAGTGTTGGAAAAAAGGAGCCTGAAAATGAGTGATGTAGATTCCTGTAAGATAAAAGGCAGTTTCAAATGAACCCAAGAATTATGTATGTTGTGTCTCATTTTAAGTCACTGAAATGATTTTGAGGGGAACTGACTCATGATGTTTGAGTACTTCAGGCTGAAACACTGGGCCCGGAACCAATACCATGTGATGGATATGAACCATCTTCAAACGAGGAAGAGCTATTGAAACACTTGGCACAAACATTTCACAGTCATCTTGATTATTGGAAATGTTTGCACACATTTTTAATGTAGAATTTCAAATGTATGTGCAATTTGCTCTGTTTGGTTCATAAGCTGAGAAACAAATATGTTTTAATGGAAAAAAAACTTCTAATGTATTTGCCTTGTAGATGAATTTGTTTGGGAATAGATCTTGCCTTGTTGTTTATACTCCCTATTTCTGAAGATCTGGTTTCCCTTATTCCCCGAGGAGGAAAGGAATTATTCATTCATTTCCTTTCATTTTTTTTAATTGAAGATTGCAGCAAGGAGATTGTTTAACTGTACTCAATTTATTTTCAGAACTAATTATTGTCTTTCATTCCCTGTATTACAATTACAGCTAACTGGGTTGGGGCAGAGAGAGGCAGGCAGAGGTTTGCAGATGGTGAGGTGCTATGGTGCTGTTCTCCACCCTGCAAACCCTCCAACCACATTTGCACACCTATGAGTGCACTTCTTTTGATGTGGTTGCATTAATTAGGGAGGCAGCTCCAGGAGCCATGTGAGGACACACTGTGCCACACCGTCAGGAGATCCTGCTGAGATCCCAAGTCCTGCATTGCTGCTGGATCGGCTCTGCCAGAGCAGAGCCAGCTGGAATACGGTCCTGTGCTGCACAGTTAATCCTCTAGAAAGGGCACAAAATTAAAACTGAAGCCAGGCAGAGTTTCCACAATGAAAATGTTTCCAAGCTGTAGTTGTGCTCCAGCTCTCATTTGAACAACGGCGCTGCCCCTGCAGTGACACACTGAAAGCTCTGCAGGTCAGCACATACCTCCACAGCACAATTCAGTCATTTCACAGCTCTCCTGCCTCACCTTAGGAAAGCCCCTGTTTGCTTCCTGTAAAGGACAAGCTGTGTGGTGCCCGTTTCCCCCCTCTTTCCGAAGGGTAGGTCCCCGTGGAGCTGTTAGGATTTCATAAGTCAGATGTGTGACTGTGGCTGTGCTGCCCTGTCACTGCAACCGCCTGGACAAATTTGGAGCAGTCAGACACAGCTCAACAGCTGCTGCTTGGGCTCATTTCTGGATTAATAACTTGTGCATTGTGTTATTTGAATTTGTCCTCTGGACTTGGGCTCCAAGACCCACTCTAGCTCCTCCTGTTAGAAGAAGTGCATCACTTGGACTCAGAGTTTGATTGTGGGCTGTGACAGGTTTTGTTTGGGTGTTGTTGTAGTTTCCTGGGGATCTTATCATGGAGCAAGTCTCTCCATAAACCTGTATTGGGCGTAAATAAAGAAAATTGCCTTTCTTTTGTGTGTGTGTGTCCTGCCGTGAGGCGATGCTTGCTGGAGGGTCCTTTGGGGAGTGTTTTGCCTTCAGTGAAAGGCTTGGAACATGTTGATTAATTAACTGCCATATTTTGGATGAAGCTTTGCTTCCTCCAAGAATCCTGATCCGTTCTCACCTGGTGCAAGTGTGTTAGCCCCAAAATGCCAGGTGGGAAAACAACCTCTCTGTGAATGGAGACAAGGGAGACTTGGGGTTTCACTGAATCTTGTGGGGCTTGCTCTGGGTACTCGAAAAAGGAACTTGTTTAGTCAAAGCTGAGGGCCTCAAAATATAAGTGTCTTTGCAAATTTATCTCTTCACCTTCCTTTTCTGCAGCTTCAGAGCCATAAAAGCATAATTGCACTGCTTTGCCTCCCAAGGGTGCTGAGAGAATAGATATTTTGTGATGCAGCAGATGGGAGCCTGCATTAGGGCAGCCAGTGGGAGTGGGATACCTGGCACCATAGGGAGGTAGCCTGGAGAGAGCTAAACCTCAGATTGTCAGGAGAAAGGATGAGGATGAAACTCCTGGCAGCTGAGATGAGGAGGACCAAAGAGCCCCCATGACTCGGCAGGAGCTCAGGTTAATACTGGCTGAATGGAGCTGGAAATTGGACGTGGAAACTTCCTTCCCCCAGCATCACTCAGGGAAGCACGATTTTTTAAAGGAGGATTTAGATAAAATTGCTTATTAGTAAAGTGAGGATTATCCAGGATTTTAAAGTTTGTTCTTATCTCTAGTGTTGTTCAAGTGTGCAAACTTGAGGATATTTCAGCCCTTCATCATGGATCTTCAGCTGTAATAAGCCACAGACAGTCTTACTGGACTGAAACCTGCCTGTAGCTTGAGGGCTTTGCAGCTGTGGAAGATTCAGGATAGAGCAGGAAGAAAAAGGACTACAGACTTTGTAGAGAAGACAGTACAATTATAAGCCAGAGCATCTTTCTTATTGTTCTTTGTTTCTTTTCTTCCTTTCTTCTTTTTGGCATCAAATGGATTATTGCCATTTTAAAGTGCATGAGTAAAATGGGCCTTTTTATAATTGAACATTTTCTTCTCCCTTGAAGTGTCTTTCACTTAAACCATCAAATCCTGACAACTTCTCCCCACACCCGCTTTTGCCATCATCAGTCACTGAGTGTGTGTGACATCAGAAAGACCTGGTGGTTGTGTGAGCATGGGGAAGTCTCTCTGCTGCTGCTGGTGTTGCTTTGCCCTGCAGTCCCTTGGAGCTCTGCCCCATGCTGAAATAAGGGTGGGGTGAAGTGGAGGTGCCCTCGTTCCCTTCCTGAGTGATTTTGTGGCTGCTTGTGTCTAATGGAGCTGTGAGTCTGTCAGGGCAGGGCTTCTTGTGCCCATCCCTGAAGATGTCAGAGATGGGCATGGCTGGAAGTCATCCCTAATGGAGCCTGGAGTTGGGGTCAGTACCTCTGGTGAAGGGTTTGTGGGACAATGCGGCATTTGTGGCGTCCCATCAGGAAATTCAGCTGACAATCCCTTTCTGCCTACAAGTTTGGCTGCATGAATAACATGAATAATTGATTTTCCAAGTTGGCAAACAAAGCAGATTCTCTGTTTGGACTGACATGCTTTTAAAGTTTTTTCCCCATCTCTGTTTTGCCTCATTTGAAATGGGGTGGAGGGAGAGGCCAAAACCAACAAAACTTGCAGAAAAAAATTGTCAGGGCAGGACAAAAGAAGTTGTTTCAGACAAGCCCTTCCATCAGAGCTCATCCAGGACAGCCATTTCAGACACTTGTGAGAGAAGTGGTGAGATGCTAAACAGGAGGAGCAGAGCTGTGGAAGGATGTTGTGCTTGAAGGATCTCTGTTCTCTGTGTCACCTACAGGCACAGAGTTCAAACTGTGAAAGTCGTTGACTCACCTTCCCTTCTGCTCGTGTAAGTCTGGAGCTCAGCTCTCTCATGTCCTAGCAGATCACCCTGATTTCCACCTCCCTGAGGACTGGGGAGGAGCAGAGGGTGCTGGTGGCTTCTCCTGCTGCCTCTGCCTCTGCTCAGATAAAATAATTAGATATACTCACTCAGGGGTCTGGGTGTGTTATATTTGGACACATCTCAGTGGGCTGAGCACCTCTCCCTCGGGCTGTTCCACTCTGCCCTGGATACTGAGACAGGAGTTCAGGCGTGTTTAAGGGCCAAATTCCCCATTTTGTCAGCCCTTTTCCGAGAGTTGTCCTCGCGCCGTGCGCGGGCTCACAGCTCCCGTCTGGCGGGCGAGCGCAGGAGTTCGCAGCTCTCTCTGAAATGATGTGATGCACAGAGTGATGTTATTTTAGCCTTGGCAGCAAAGCAGGCTAGAAAGTTAGGACAGGAAATACTAGGAGAAGAGAAAACAGGGATGTGTCTTTTTTAAGACTGCAGCTCCTACTGCCACAGCTGCTGTCGCGGGGAAAGCTGTTGCTGCTCCTCGCTGGCCATCTTGTGCCTGGAGGGAAGAGTGTGTTGGGTGAGTGTCCTGTAATGAGCATCTCCTCACTCCCACCCTCTCACCTCACACTGCTGCTGCTTGTCTCTCCCTCTGCCGTGGAGAAGGGCAGAGCTGGTGGCAGAGCTGTTGCCGTCTGGGCTGTGCGGCTGGTGCGCTTCCACACACGTGGAATTTCTGTGTCGTTCCATTCCGTTCCTGAGGACACTTCTTGTGGGTCCAGGAAAAAGGAAATCTCCATTTTTCAAGGTAGAAAAGTAAGGGTGAATTTCTTTCTTTCGTGTGGCTTAGCCCAACCAAGTGGATGTTGCACTGCCACTGTCAGCTACTGTGCAGATCTGGCTGCTCAATACATGACACTTCTAAAATGAGAATTTTTTTAGAAAAATGATTTGAATTCTGTGTCTCTGCTTCCAAGAGTAAGCTTGAATTTTTGCCTTTTTTTACCTTTTAAAGCTAGCTCAGCCTCTGACTGATTTAAATCCAGTCTGCTTCATTTAATGAGATGCACAACAGAATGGAGGCAGTTACAATTTTTGTTGTTTTTTAATTTTTGTTTATTTTGTGTTTCAGCAGTGTCATCCTGTTTCTACTTCCAGCTGATAATATTGATTTTTTTTTTTTTAGAAGTTTATATTTCATGTTACATGCAAGTGCATTGGCACTGCGCTAATGTAATATTAGTGGATTATCTGTGGATTAGAAATATTATTTAGATTGTTATTCAAGGAAATGGTAGGTAGTGGGAGTGAAGGTCCCATTGTCTCTGCTGGCAGAATTAACAGTGCATCTCTAAAGAACACTACAGCAGGAATAGAAAGGGAAATGCATAAGCTGAACAGGAAATAAAATAGATATGGAGAAGGACTAGTCTGCTGATGTCACAGGGACAAACCTTAGCCTCAACAAAGATGAGAAATTAAATAATTTTCTGAGTTCATGAACACAATCCAGTTTTGTAGATGCAGGTACATAGAATTTTAGGCTGGGTTATTTGATGCTGCTTCTGCTACTCCTACTGCTATTAAATCTTGCATTTTACCCTTTACTTCCTTCTCTTGTGGGATCCATTCATAAAAGCAGGTTATCTACAAAATATGTGTTCTCTGAAGATGACCTCCAATATTTCATTATATTAATGAAGTTATATGTAAGCCATGTGTTCATTTCTTTTTTGCTGTGCCTTTGTGTCCTGGACACTGAGCAGGATTTGGAAATAGTGATATTCTCCCCCCTTGCTCCAAATCCCAATTTTTCAGCTCTGTCCAGCAGTAGCAGTGTTACACAGACACGCGCCTAAATTTGATGGTGTAAAGGCTGGAATTCCTCAAAGCTTAAGCTTATGCTTTACTTAATCATGTTTTTGGCACCATTTCTGCACAGCTCAATGTTTTGACATGTGCTTTTTGTCCCGTTAATGCAAGTGGGTTTTAGACATGTGCTTCAAAATATTTTGCATGGACATTCAGCTATCAGTGAAACAATGATTCAGGGCAAAACCAGGGCCTGGTTAAAAATCCACAAGCAAACAGGAAAACCCATGGGTCCTTACATGCTCATCATGACAAAGGTTGGAGTGCATTTCTCTGTCTTTCTCCCTGTAATAGTTATATAGCCGGTTTATAAATTGGGAGCATGTTGTAATTTAGCAGGGGAAGTGCTGACCATCAGCAGGCACTTGAATTAGGAGCAGATGTTGCTGTGCTGATGGGAGAGTTTGCCTTTGGTCCTGCCTGTCAGCACTGGAAATGAGGGGCCTCTGTCCAGGCAGAACCCACCAACAAAATGCAAGCGTTGCCCAGCGAAGGTGGCCAGCCAGCACAGCAGTGTCCAGCAGCGTAACTTTGCTGAACATTCAAAATAGGAAACAATAAATAAAACATTCCCTCGGTGAGGGTGGTCCCATATCTTCCATATTCCTTGGAGGTAACAGTTGCTATGGCAACTCCTCATTTGCTTCCCCCTTTTTTTTTTCCCTCCATATATTGATAATTATATTAAGCAGCACATAAAGGCTGCTGGCTGGTGCAGAGCTCTGCTGCTGTAAACTCTGCACTCTTCCATTTGAAAATCCACCCCTTCCCATGTTTGTGGATCTGTGCTGTCCCCTCATCAGACTGGCTGGTCACATAGCCCAGAGCAATCCTGGTTGTACAATAATTGTGTGTCTGGGGTTGTGTTCATGCAGCCCTTGCCAAAGACTGCCCCAGCACCTGCTTGTTTCTCTCCTGTGCTCACTCCAAGACTTAGAGAGTTGCTTTTGGAGGTGTTCTTGGAGCTGTGCCCTCCATACCCCTGCTTGCTGCCTCTCCCTCTGCTGGGCTGGTGAATCCTGCACAGCCTCACTGGGAATTGTGGAGGGCTGTGAGCTCTTGGCCCAGCAGCCCTCTGTGCTCCCCTGGAGAAGGGATGCCTGAGGCCATAAGGACTCTGAGTTGAGCAACTCACCTTTTAGGTTACGGTGACCAGTGAACTACCCCCAGCATGCTTTGCTTCGCTATGGTAATACATTGTATCCAGTTGGCTAACTGGTTTCTGCCCTCCCGCAGCCTTTCCCATAAAAAGAGCCCGGGTCTGCCCTGAAAGTCAGGGGAGAACCTGTCCCTGGCCTTCCCTTCACAGAGCTGCTGGACAATAAAGCTACCTTTCTGTGGAACTGCCATACAGGTCTCCCTGTCTCTCTGTCCCCGTGTTAGCTTCGGGGTATTTCACAAAGAGCTGAATCACAAGAGCTGAAATCACTTGTAGCTGAGAAATCGCTACACTTGCTGAAATCCCTCGCTGTCCAGGGAGGTTTGCCTTAGCCCCTAGAAGAGCTGTTCTTTGCAGGACACTCTCTCTAGGAAGGCCGTGGCATGCTGGTGCTCAAGCGGCATCAGAAAACCCCCTGAGACAGGGAATCAGTGCTTGGGAGGAGAACGTGAAGTTTAAACAGGAATCTAAGACAGGTGGAGCTGGGCTGGGAGATGTGTAAACTGAGTGTGCATTCCTACATCTGCATCCCCAGCTTTGTAAGGCTGTGCCTCAGCGTATCTTGGTGCTTGCTCCTTCTGCGGGCATTCCAGTGAATACATGAAAGAAAAATCCTGCCCTGGGCTCCTCAAGACCCAAACCCTTCCCCTGTTTGGGGCTGCAGGGGTTTTACCTCCCACTTGAGAGCCGTTTGCTCTTGGTAAAAATTCTGTGCATTGACTTAGACCACACTCTACAGTTGTCCCTCCCTCCTCTGTGGGTGCAAGTACCCGTTACCACAGTATGATGGGGTGTAAAATTGTTGTGTGTATATTCTCAGCTTCATGGCCAAGTCAGCAACCTTAATTGCTTTGGCAGCGTTCCAGCAGCACTGGGATTGAATGGCTCTGGCATTATCACACTGACTTGCAGTTGCCTGAAGTCGTAATCAAACAGGATATTCAGTTTAAAGCTTTTTGCCAATCTCTTGAAAACCATTTTGTCTCTGTGCATCGCCTGCCATGACTAACTTCTCCTCCAAAAGGAGGTACTGGAAGTGGGAGTGTAGGAAGGGGATTTGGCCATTTTGCTTCCACAAAATAACATGTTAATTGTGCGTACCCGAATACCTTTACACTTGGAAAAGTTGTGGTTTCAAACTGAAAGCCTGTCAAGGAGGGTATAAAAAGGGGGTGTGTGTGTGAATTTTCACCTGCTCATCAGAGGCAGCAAATTACAAGAGGACTATTTATAATCTGTTTGGTTTGTGGGATTTTTAGTACCAAGTTGACAGATATAAAAGTGGATGTTTTGGGTTGTAAAGTTTCTAGCGGTGAGTTTTAATAGGGAAGATGATGCTAATTTCATTGGTTTCGGGTTCCTTTGTTACTTTCTCAGCCATGATACATTACCCTTGTGACAGTGTAAACACAGCACTATTCTCTTTAATTTTAGTGATAAAAATAAATTGTAAAGCATTTGTGATTTGTTGTTGCTGAGAAAGACAGCTGGGATATTTTACAGAATGGCCTACTTACAGCATGGCGGAACAATGATAGACTGAAATAATTTCTTAAACATTGTGTCATTACACGTAATCTTGGAAGTGTAAACTGGCCTTTTGTAATGTTTATTTCAGTCGAACTACAGAAATGGTACTTTCCTTTACCCTAATCCTGCTCCATTAGAGATACAAACACTAACCCATTTATCGTAGCATGCAGTACTAATTTTTTACAACTGCTTGAATTATGCTAAGTGGTCCTGTGCAGTCTGAGGAACAGCAGCAGAGGTCCTGACCTTGCTTCTTTCCATGATCAGCAAAGTTGAAATTAAAATATCAAGAGAAACAATTTCTGCAGCAAAATTGTAAAAGTTAATAGAGTTGAATCTACTTTTGCATTCATGTTCCCGTTAAGTCAGTTCTATTCACATTATATTTCTGAAGCACATGAAAAAAATAAAGCCAATACTTTTTTGCTATCTTTGATGTAACAGATAAAAGAAAACAGAAAAGCTTTAAATTGAATTTACTAAGTGCATATTTAATTTGCATTTAATGCAGCAGGTATTGTATGTTAATCAAACTGAAGATTACTATTGAAATATGTATTTAAGAATTAGCTGCTTTGTGTTTGTGACAGCTCTTGCTTGATGTATTTAGAAGAGCTTTATCATACAGGCCAGGGGACAAATCCTGTGCTGGTTTCTATCCCAGACAAGTTTGATTTAGTAGCAGCGTGGTTGAATTTGCTCATTTGCCGTATTTTAGCAATATTTCTTTTCATTAAAATCAGTGGGTGGCTCACAGGCTGGTACTTCTCAAAGTGGGCATGGGCACGAAGGGTCTGTTTGGGCTGTGGAAGTGCCTGTGTTCTCTGTAGTCCTTGCACAGGGGGTTCAGGTGCCCTGAGCTGGTCCCAGCTCAGGCTGAGCCCTTCCTGCCTGACCACCCATGGATGATGTTCAGCCCAGTGGGCAGCTCAGCACCACCTCAGAGCATCCCAAGGCATGGTCTGTTTGGTTTAATAGCATTAGTTCTGCTGACAGAACACAGGGGATGGATGTTTAAGACTCTTCTCCACACTGTGTAGGCTACTGTGTGACCAGATGCAAAAAACACGCAAAGCTGTCAGCTTTGAGTAAAGGACAGTAAATGTTGGCTCATGGATAACAAACATTTTCATCTCATGCAATTGGGCTGAAATAATTCTGGGCTATAACGTATCAGGCTGCTGTTGATAGTTGGAGCAGAATATTCCTAGAAAAACATGTTTTAAGATGACTTGGTAATCTGATAATATGTATTTTTAAGGATATTTGCGAGAAGGGGAAATTGCACTTGTCACCATCTGGATCAATACTTTCAACAAATCATAATAAATGCTACTTACTGCTACTTAGGAGAGCATAATTAGTATTCAGTAAACCAATATTAAAATGTATGCTATGCTTTAAACTGTTTGACTGTATTAGCATTTAAATACCCTATTGTGTATTTGCTATTTCTTCTCTTCTTATAAAACTGTATTCTCCAGAGTTCAAAATGATTAATTTCCTTTAGAATATGTACAATGCAAGGATTTAACAATTCCTTGTATTTAATAATTGCTCAGTAGCCAGGCTTATTATTTCACATAAGCACTTGGGTACAGAGTCATCCAATATTAGGTCAATCATGCTAATAGGGAAATCTGCATAGCACATTCCCTGTGCTCTGGGCCCTGGCTGGGGAGGATGGGTGGAGGGCGGGAAGGGCTGCACCACGCAGGCACTGTGCAGATCCATCTCACATGCCAGCCTTCATTTTCTGCCTACCAGAACAACTGACAGCTGGATCAGGGGCTTGACATGTCTTCGGAGAGTTTTTCCTTCCTTGGCATTTGCAGACAATTGTACAGCTCTGTCTAACAAACAAAACCTTTTTTTTTTTTTTCTATTTTCCTTTTTTCCCCCCAGCAAACTTACTTTCCCTTCACTCGCTCTTGCTTACAAGCAGCGATTCCCTCCCGTGCCCAAGGGGCATCAAACACCAACATGATTTTAACTCTGGCTCCAGATTTAGCCCCTGCAATGTGATGAAGGGACTTCCCTCCACCATAACACTGTAAAAATTTGTGGAAAGTCCTGTGTAACTCCTGGAAATTATATTCCCTCTTTGTATACCCCCTATATAATCTCACCTTTTTTTCCTCCTGCAACTGTGAATAAGTTATTAAATACATGGCAGCTGAGCTGGTAAAGTGATTTACATCCTGCTCGCAGGTCTAGCCTTGAATATGATTAGTGTGCCTGTCTGAAAGATGGAACTGAAAAGGAAAGTTCTTCGAAAAAATGTGATGAGGCAACTTTTTTGTTAGCAGAGGGTGTTGAGAAAATCTGGTAACAAAAATGGATGTTGAGTTTGGCTGGCTTGAGGGCAGATTATTGTACCTACAGGCTATTTTCAGAAGCAGCTTTGTCATCTCCATATGGCTTTCCATGAGATGGAGACGAAGCAGTTGGAGCTGCCCTGCCACAGGGACCTGGCATCTCTTGGTGCTGGAGCACCTGCTGAAGGGAGGGAACAGGGGCCAGGCAGAGGTCAGCAGTGCTGGCATTTCATCCTGACCAATCTGTCGGTGCACATGAAGTAGTAATTAACCAAAACAGCCTCTGCTTGCCATGCAGGCTCTGCTCTGCTGGAAGTTTGGAGATGGGAATGTTTCTCCTCCCTGCTATTTCTAGGGGCAGCAAGGAGACTTGTTTCCAAACTTCAAGAAAAGTGATTCAGTTTTTTAGCTAGATACACTTAGTAATTTTTAAGCAGAGTTTCCAAGCTCAGCAGTTTTTAAAATACACTAAAATCCATCTTTTCTTTGATCCAGACATAGGAGCGGTTGAAAAGAAAATTAGGGATGGGATTTAGAAAGAATGGCCAGGCTTAATAAAGCCACAAATTTATTAAGGTCTCCTACCTAGCTTTTTTGAAAGGATGATATGTGTGAGTTAGGTGCTTCTGCTGTAGCAGGACACAGGTAGGTCTCTCTTCCCAAGCCAGGCAATTCATGTGTGTCCTTGAATCCTTCACCCCTTCAGCTGGAGGGAGAGGGCACTGCGGGGGGACATCACCACTCCCTTCTTGCAGACTTTTCCTTTGACCTGGTATCTGCAAAGGGCCCCAGGCAAAAACGGTTTTCTATTAATGTTCTCCTGAATGATTGAATAATGAACCTGTGTGTCTGCACCTTTTAAGTTGGTATCATTCCTGTGCAGTTTTCTGGAAAACAGGACTCTGCTTCACCCCCACGGGGACTGTGCAGAGCTGGGGTGTCCTGAAGATGCTGTCCAGAGGGGACATCAGAGAATCAGGGCCTCAAAACAGCCTGGTGAACATCAGCAGTGTTGAGGGTTGTAAATGAGTATGGAAATGTTGATCAAATCTCCTGCCCTGCTACAGGATATTCGCTGCTCCTGCGCGTCCGTGTGACAGGGATATGAGACTCCCTGCTCAGATAAGCCTCTGAATTTGACTTTGTGAACTGAAAGTGTAGCTAAAAACCACCCACAGCCTTGCAGTAATATTTTGTTTTTCATAAGTTCAGGCTTTCCAGCCTCTGTCCGTGTGTGCTGCTCGGAGATGGAGAGCCTGGGCAAGCCTGCTCTCTGCTGCAGGGGCAGTATTGATAAGTGCTTAAAGAAGCACCGCGCATCCTTCTTTATCAGGGGGATTGCATCTCCAATAAGGGCAGGAACAATAGGAGTTGGACTGATATTTGATTTGAATGAGAGGGATTTCTTAGATCCCTCGGTCTAGCTGAGAGATGAGAGATAAGCCTTACAGAAGAATCACACGTGGTCTCTGAAATACCCGACAAAACTCCCGTCCCTCTCCCTGTAGGCTACTTAGCTGAGAAACTCAGCCCTGCATCTTGTGTAGATAAAATTGCTGTCAAATCTGTCTGAACTCTCTCTGCTTTCAGAAAACATGTCACTGAGGTGCAGATTTAAATCCAGCTTTTAAACTTCAGCGGGACTGGTAAAAACACATTTCCCAACACCACGTTAATTGGTGAATAACAATTAATTTCCTATAGAAATGCATGTTATGCTCTCAATGATGCCACATAGAACACCATAATTAGTATTGTTACCATTGTATTATTAATGCCTTGGTGCCTGTTTTAGAGCCTCTGCTTGGGTAATTTGCATCTCTGTCAGGAAGCTGGGGTTTTGTCCTGCCACTTTGGCTTTACTTTCACTGTGATTGTATCAACTCATGGTTGAGGATCTGCTGGAACTGGGTTTGACGTTTTCCTTTAGGAAAGAGAAGGTGCCTGCTTGTGGTAATGGACTTTTTAAAGGCAGCGAGACCACCAAGACACTGTCAGCTTTCCATGGTTTATCTGAATTGTTAAGATAGACAGTTGATGGAGGCAAGAAATGACTGTTATGTTTACAGTACTTTGGACTGATGATGATTTTTTGTGATACCTCACGCTGTTGTAAAATCCCAGTATCTGATGACATTTACACCTCACATTGCCAGTTCTGCTAGTTTTTCAGAGATATTTTAGAGGTAGTGAAGTGAAAAAAGTAAAATTTATATTTGACTATTAAGGACACAGGTGAAAAATGCAAAAAATATTCACCTTGATAATTTTTTATTAAATAACAAATATTAGGTTGATGTCAGGACAGAAATCCATCCTTCTGCCAAAAGACTGGAACTAGCCATGACTTTTGTTTTGCTGCAGCAGCAAGCAGATTTATCAACTTAAAAATCAAGCTCCTGTACAGAGTTAGTTCTCAGTGTTCTTAAACTCTGTGTCTTGGGACTCAAAGTCCTCATTACCGTTCTGGTCTTTGGTACCAACACCAGCGTATAAGACAAGGCCAATATATTTTAATTACGTGTTCCTCATCATGACAATGTTCTCTGTTCTCCTGTGGTTGAACGTGGCACAAAGCACGAAAATCACATTGTGTGATATGTTCATGCACTGTTAACCCTGAGCAGGATCTCCAATTGAAGGCAGTAATTAATATCAGGTTTTTTATAGATCTGTTAAGTATATCTGTGGATATGTGAAAAGGAGAATATAATGTTGACCAAGTATGCATCAGTTTTAAAAGAAATATTTCTCAGCCTTCGTAGTTCACCAGTTTGCCTGTTAGGATTTTCAGCCACTACAATTAATTTGGGCTTCAGGTGAATTAATGTTCCATATTTAATGGACAAAAAACCAAACAGGCAAACCAGAACAAGCTCCCAGAGTTGGCTATTTCCATCCACTTTCTGTCTTTCCTCGATCCTGGCTGACATTTGGCTCTGCAGCTCCTGATGAGCAGGCTCTGCTGGCAGCCCAGTGAGGGCAGGAGGAGCCCTCTGTGGCCAGGCTGGGTTCCTGGGGGCCGGCTCGTCCCGCTGCGGTGCCAGCGCTCCCACTCTCCTCTGGCCCTCGGGAGGTGACCCTGCTATGGATATTAATCCCTGGCTTTGAGATTGCAGCTCCTAATGGGGAAACCAGTTCCATGCTCTCAACAGATGGCAAATGTTTTCATCCACTTTTTTTGCTAAGTAGGTTTTAGCCATAACAGTTTTTTTATATTATTTCTACCAAATTTTCTTGGATGCAAATACCGTGTTTTTATTTCATTTTGGTTCTTACTTGGCTGTAAAATTCATCTTAAATAATATGGGTTATGCTTGTTTTAATTTTCCACTATAATTTCAACACGGCAGCTTAAAATATATTTATGATGCAATCCAGTGTTGGAAAATGAGCTGTAATGTACATTATAGTTGGTTTCCTACAATGTAAAAATATCTTTGCAGTTACATTCTGAAGGAATAACTGTCCTTAGGGGCTAAAAAAGCACACGCAGTTTACTTTGTTTCTCAAAGTTAATCATCAGAGCTCAAATGTAAACTTAAAAAGCATTAAACACTGTGATAAAATGTAAGGAGTATTTTGTGGTCTAAAGCCATGAAAGATAATGCAAAACATTTTACGGCGGAGAGAGCTTCATATTTCCTTTTGTAGAAATAAACCCTGAAAAATGATGGTCAGGCTTTTGTGTTGGCCCCACATAAAACTGCAGTGGCAGAACACCAGCAGAGATGCAGTGAATGGCACCATTCGGGCTGAGCAGCCAACCAAGGAGGAATGTGCTGAATCCCTAATTTTTATCCAAGTGACTTCTTATTTTTCCAGCTCTTTGCCCTATGTCTTATCCCCAGTCTGTTGAGAGTGGAAATTTCACTGTTGTGGCTTTTTTATTCAATTTTATTTATATTTTAAGTATATTTTGCAAATAGAGAGGAAACAGCAGGAAGATGGAACAGAGCAGGGATTTCACTTTCATGTTTTCACCCTGTGTGTGCATTTCCAGGGCCGTTCGTAGAAGTCCGCCCATGCAGCACTTCCAGTGTTGGGCCTCCTCCTCTGACTTGTTTCCTGCATGATTTGTGACTCATTCCTTGGTGTGAATAATTTGAATTCTGCTTCTCGCCAAGAGAATTTGGGTGATGTGCCTTCAGAATGGGCTCAATTCTTCAGTGGGGAAATACCAGCTAGAAGAAATGGCCTTTTGGTCAAGACCTGCAGTTTGTGTGTCACAAAATGCTTTATTCCTGGAAAGTTCTGCACAGATCAGCTGTAACAGGAGCAAAATAGGATACAGAGGTTGGCTAAAGTATATTTAAAAGAGCATATGAGGAAAGGAAGGGAATCATCTTTCTCACTAGATGAGCCCAGCAAGCAGGATGGCATTGTTAGTGTGGTGAAAGGGATATTTCCCATTATTAACTGCATTTGTATGACATGAAATGTCTGCGACTAAAAGCAATTTATATGTAACTTAAGGAATAATCGATATTGATTTGGAATGAAGAATGTTATGACCTTGTTTCTGAAAGATTCATGCAACTTGCAATTTTATGAAAACTTGATTCTATTATACCTTCCCTGCAGCAACAGACCATAAAGATTGATTATACATTAAAAACAATATTTGGGTGAAAAAATATGCTAGGCAGATTTTCAACTGTCTTTTCTCAAGCTGTTTTTGCTGTCGCCTCTCATGTACAAAAATGAGTGTTTCCAAGAGGGTCCACGAGCTTAGACACTGGTAGTATAATACTACCTAACACTTAGGTATTGCGTATTTTACACCTTTGTAGCACTACACAAAAGAATGAATTCATTCTCAAAACACCTCTGAAAGAAGAACTCTTTGAGTATTGCATATGGCATTAATGAACAATCATATTTGTAACTTATTTTTCATTTTCCAGGAATACTTGTTCAAATATGTTCTTGCTTACAAGGTGGCTCATGAATAAGAAAAGCATTTGTAAATACTCAAGCAAAATACTGTGTATGCTCAAGAGTTTGCATCAGTAGAATTTGATTGCTTTGAAATCTCTTGGCGATTAGGGAACAAAAGCAAATCCTGTTTTAAAAGGTTACTAGCGCACAGTTCAAGGTGTAAATGATAGATGCTCAGGGTAATAATTGTGGCAAGTATTATGTCATGGGAACTTTGGGTGGTATACAGTAGTGCATAGACACAGACTTTTTTCTATTTGCTGTAACTTGTGCTTTAGAACCTACATTTTTATTAACTGCACTAAAAACCTTCCCCCGACACACAAATAATGATGTGGTTTGGCTTGAAAAACTCACCTTCAGAGTGGGAAAGAGAAATGTGTAATGATTCATTTTTCATTTCTGCAGCCAACAAGAGGTGAAAGTTCTGGGAACAGGGAATTTTGTGTCTCACAGGTGTGGGGGCTCTCATTCAGGATGAACTGAACCATCAGTGCTGCTTGAGTGGAGTGTCAGTGCAGAGTAACCACAGCAAGCAAAGGCAGTACAGGGATGTCACGAAAAGCTGCAGAATGTGGAGAGTAGCTTTGGTCCACTCAATTTCTAGTTAGTGGTGCTGATAGAAAGACACTGTCTGGGGCTTCTCCCACAAACCATAGTCACTGCTTAGGACCATCTGATGAAGCAAAGAGAAAAAAATTCCTCTAACGTCCCAATGACTCTGAGCGAGCAGCCCAGCCCTCCTTCAATTAGCACCCAGCAACAGGGCTTTAATTTCTCACCCTTTGAGTGCACACACCTTCTTTTAGTGCCTCGGTGTGTTTGTCCAAGAAGGTTTTTGATGTCTCCTTTTCCCCCCCCCNNNNCCCCCAAATCAGTTTCAAATTTTCTGTGTCTGGCACTTGGTGGGAGTTCCCTGTGCAGCAGCAGTGAGCAGACCTCCCATCCAAAATCCATCCAGCCTTCTCCAGTCAGTTTATTACAGGAGAACTCTTCCTGGGGGGCTTGTGTGTTAAACAATTCATTGGAACATGCATAGTAGGGCTGTTGCTTCCTGTGAGGTACATACTTATTTTGGGGCAGATCTGAACAGAAATATGGCAGCTCTACCACACAGCAATCCCCTGGCTGGAGCTGGGGTTTGGGTTATTTGTTGTTGCCACCAAAGTAGCGCAAGTTTCTGGGTAATTGTAGGGACAAAACATGACATTAGCTATTGCCACATAATGTGACAGCTGGTCTGGGTCACCTGTACCGACAGTGAGTGGGTGGGAGCAGAACTGGTGTGCAGGAGGCATTGCCCATGTGTTGAGGAGGATGAAGGTTATTTAATAACTGATGCAAGAAGAAGCGAGAGCCTCAAGTAAATGTGGAAGGTTTCCAGTATCGCCAGGATTGCAGGGAACAAGACATTTGTACAAAGCCTAAATTGAGAATGTACTTGGGAACGGAGCTTGTTCTCAAGTCTTCAAACCACACGTGTGCTGCTCCTGCTAGTGCAGCATGTTGTCTAATAAAGTTCACTGGTATTTTTCCAAAGAAATCCTGCTGACCACTTGCTGTAGACTGCGCTGTGCAATTGCTTGAAGCCACAGTACTCAGTACTTGGAAACATTTGAAGTCCTAAATGTAGTTAGATGTGTTTGTTTGCAGTGGACAAGGATTTTGCAGCAAACATCAGGGAAGGTTTTTATCAGGAGGTGCTGTTTGGCTGGTTCAGGACTCAGAGGCAGCAAGTGTCACCAAGGACTCAGAATCCAAACCAACCACTGCTGTGGTGATAGAGTAGGATATAATATTAAAATGCAGCTTCTCTAGGATGTATAACACCCTTTTTTTCCCCGGTTTTGGGAATATACCTGAATATTTTTACCTAACAGAAATACTGAAGGGTGTCCATGTTTAGGTGATAAGAGGATGGAGTTCAGAACCCAAACCTCAGAGATCTATCAGCCACACTGAAACTGCACTGCAAAGACAGGAGCTATGCTGCCATCGTGGTAATTCTAAACAGATTTCAAGCTGTGACCGTAAAAGAAATCTCAAGACAGGTTTTTGTTATTTTTTGGTTTTTAATGTGCTTCTCTGATATAACTTCCCAAATTTCCTCTTTTATAAGTCTAGATCTTTCATTTTCGTTGCCTTAAATTCCTGAAGAGTCTTATCTTTTACATTCAAGTGATGTATTGGCTTGGAAATAAATGCATGAGTGTCAAAACAAATCAATGAAATAAAAGAATAATAGGAATGAATGAGGCAAACATCACTATAAATGGGAAACAATGAAACCATGGTCATTCCAATTTGACATCCATAAATTCATAGTGAGGCTGTGTGTATGTTAAGTTAACCATGCATGTAAGTGTTTGTAGGGTTGAGATCTGACTTAATTCTGTCACAGAAGTGCATAATTAAATGCATATAAAAATTAAAGCACATGTGAGAAAATAGATTAAAATGGAATCAAGTAAGCAAGACTTAAAAGTGTCCCCAAACTAATATTGTTGTGTAATTTGAGAACAGTTGTGAACCTATTTTTGTATGTGTAGTACTGTATCTAAGCAACATTCTTCATAGGATGCACCCTTTCCTTATAGGATGCTGTAATCTGGGAAAATAAGATTGTCTTCTTTGGAAGTGTAAAATGGTTGTTATATTTTCCTTTATTTTTCGACTCCCTGGAACAAGGTGACTGCTGGCAGTCGCTTGCTGTTACGGTGCAGATGGCTTTGAAGGCGCTAGAACAGGGGTCAAGAGACTGTGGTTCTCACTCTGTTAGTGACTTTCCAGGTTACCTTCAGCAACTTACTTCCATCGACTTTTTTTTTTGTCCCCTTCTCTTTTCCTGTTCTCTGTGTAGACACAGGTTTGGAGGGCAGGGCTCCCTGTGGTTGGTTTGTATGGTATGTACTCTGTGCTTGGCTCTTGTCCTTAGAATAGTTCTTGCTGCACTGCAGTAGTATCAGAAATGGTGTTTAAAATTCCTCTAGTATGAGAGCAAAGCTCAGCTTTGTTCCTTCATCACCTTTCCCAGGGAAAAGTGATTTTGCCCTGGGATCTGACGGCATAACATTATCATTGTCTTCCTCCTGTGGCAGCAAAACCCTGCTGAAACTGGGAAAACACCAGGTCAAAAACAGTACAGACACAGTGCTTGGAAGAATTGGTCCTCACATTTTGGTAAAAATGAGCACCATTTAGAGAGTCCACAAATGTAAAGCTGGGGCTCCTTTCTGGTTTTTATGTGTGTAAATTCCATGATAATCAAGTCAGTGCCAAAAGTTACCTTTGAACTGCATCAGGAGGAAGAAAATGGATGCTATGCATAGCCATAGTCCCAGAAGCCTGGCCCTGAAGTACCAGCTTGTGTTCTACAACCCCACCAGCTTTTTGATGTTTTTAATCTTTCCACTCTTTTTCGTTTTCCCTTTTTTTTGGGAGGGGGATGAAAATAGACCTATGAAAAGAGGTGGCTGTTGTCATGCTGATCTGAGGTTTGAAAAATGTGAATTGTGGGGACTGGGCAGAGTCAGGATGGTCTGGGTTTTTATCATTCTCTGCCACCACCTCTGCGTGCCCTCCATTTCCTGCAGAAGTCTATACCTAGTGACCTGAAGGCAAAAGTGATATTGTAACACCAGGCAGCAAAGTCGCAGGGATATAAATTATATATCAGGCGAGCACTGGCTGTACTGCAGAGAGACCTGGACATGTCCAGTGGCATTGCTGAGCGTGTCACCTGTCTGTAGTGGTCAGCAAACTGCTGTCCCTGGGGTGACTGCAATAGGCAGCCCCCGGATGAGGTTTTTTGGCAGCCCGCTGACCCCCGGCTCTGGCACTAATCTCTGATCAGGAACCATCTGCTCAGTGCAGCCCAAGCGAGTAAGTACTTTTCTAACTGTCAGGGATGACCTGGAGAAACTCATGGGGGAAATAAAACCATCAGCCACTGATTGGAATACTGATAGCCATCATTTGGAGTGGTGCTGCAGGAAACCAAATTATGCCTGTGCTCCCTGCCTCGCTGCTCAGCAATATTGTCAATTTGAAGTTAAATCTTCTTGATCAATCCAGGCTCAATTTTGCCACCTTTTGTTGTATTGAATTACGTTTCCTAATGGGAACAGTCTCCTGTAATCCAGCGGCATGCATCACTCGATAAGAAAGTGCAGTTACAGGATGTGGTGTTTTAAAAACAGCTTGTGTGTTTTCTTGCCTGACTTGGAGACAGCTCTGAACTGAGTTATTCTGCCTGTCTGGAGTTACTTCTTCAGAGTGCAAGGAGTGGTGGTAGCTGCACCTGTGCAGCACAGGGGGAGGAAGCTGAGTCACTTCCATTGTGTATGGAGGAGAGATTCAGTTTTTACTTTAATTTGCCATGGATGCAAAGCACAGGGGCTTCTGTAGTTCCTCTTCTTGGAGCGGGGAACAGACTTTTTGGCAGTCATGTGTAAACCCATGGAAGCCAAACACCTGAAACAGGGATCCTTTGTCAGTCAGCATCTGCCAGTGTACACAATTTCCTAAACATCTGTTCAGTCATTACCATATTAAATCTGCAGTACCGCAAGTGTCTGCATGTTAAATCACACATCCGTATTTGAGATGCCCTAATTGAGTTTTAAATGTTGTTTTATTACCTAGGTCACAGGACGTGGGGAGAATTAAAGTTGTTTGTGAAAACTCAGAGCCAAATACTGCAATCTTCTCTTGGTGTTTGCTCTGGCAAAGCTCTGGCTGGCTCCTGCTGGGGTTCAGAGTCAGCAACAGAGTGTTTGATCTCATGTGGCAAGGGTTGATGACAGTCTGCTGACACCCCTAATGCACTGTCACAGTGGTACCAGCCAGCACAATCATGGTTCTTGGTACATATGGGACTGGTTGTCCTCACCTTTCCTCTGCCATCCCAGGAAAGAAAGTTTAAGAAATTCCTTTATCTATGTAAAATTTACTTTTCTGACATCTAATTGTAGGCATAGATCTTGGAAATTTAGTTGGTTTGTGGATTTATAGGGTTGACTTATAACCATATCATTTTACTGTGTCTTGTTGATGCAATGATTACTGATTGCAGGTGAAATAGTTTCCCTTTCCTGTTAAAAGAGTCTCCTCACAACTTGTGCAATCACTTGTACCTCGACGTTTTTTCCAAGATGTACTTAATACCTATTTATATATATATATGGATCCTCTTATCCTGAATAGTCCTATGAATGCTGAAAAGGGCACAAAAACCTCTTTGAAATGGGAGAAGAGCCTAAAGATGGACTGTGTTTTTCTGGCTGTTCGTTGGCCAGTGAGGGAATGCGTGGAGAAGAGATGTGCATTTGACAGAACAAAATGATGAGGAGAGATGCAGTGAGCTGAAGTGGGGAGAAGTCTGATGGGATTCAGGCACTGAGCTCAAGACTAAAGAGGGTATGTGGTGGGATAAGCAAGAACTAAATTGGAACTGGGAAGGGTTTTCATGCAGGACCCCTCTGTTTTCCACTTCTGGTGCTGTCTGGTGGCCCCGGTCCATGATTCAGCTCCTGGGTGGGACTGACCCAGCCTGTGCCCTGAGCGAGTCTCAGGCTGCCTGGGCTGAGGCTGTGCTCAGTCCTTCCTGGGCTGTGCTCAATCCTGCCTGAGCTGAGCCTGTGCTCAGTCCTTCCTGGGCTGAGGCTGTGCTCAATCCTGCCTGGGCTGGTGGCCAGGGGCGTTCGGATGCTGGTTGGCAGCACTTCCGCAGGGCAGACGGAGCACAACTCCTGTGCCCTTGTGTTTCCATCACAGTCAGGGCACCATGTACCTGGCTCCAGTTCCCTTGTGTGGAGGTGCAGTCCAGTCATTTCTCGCTGGGGCTCCGTCTGGAGGCACGACCTGGCTCTGTTCCCATCTCCAGTGGGCTGGGAGTGATGGGATTTCTCTGGTGTGCCTCAGCCAAGGGCTGGGAGGAGGCTGATGCCAAGTCAGCACATTGGCAGCTGCAGTTTGAGGATGCTGACCCATATATTGTGCTGTGGCAGCACCTTCCTTGCCTGCCCTCCTCCGAGGACACCGTGCCTGGCTCGTGTGCCGTAGTGCCAGGACCTGACACTGGGCAGTGAGTTTGCAGCCACAAACCGAGCAGCTGGAATTTAATCACTCCAGCTATCCTTGATTAAGCCCCTGAATGCCCCTCTCTACTGGCCAAGTCAGTGTTAGCCTAGTCCTGCAGATGGTGAAACTGAGACACAAGGAGGTTAAGTAACTTGCCCAAGGCTGTGCAGTGAATGGTGACAGATCTCAGATTAGAGCTGCGAGTTCTTGGCTCGCAGAGGCTCCCGCAGGCTGCTGGACAGGGCTGCCCAGCCCAGCAGAGTGGCCATGCATGCTGCTTGCAGCAGAGCTCTCCCAGCCAGAAAATCTTGTGTCCCATCTCCAGGGGAAAAGCTCTCGTCCTCTCAGCACAATCAAATTATTTAATGTTTTGGGGTTTTTTCATTTATGGGTTTAGTTTTAACTGTTACTTCAGCTTTTCAGGTGGTTTGCCCAATCCTCCCAGGATCACCTAGCTGATCACAAAGGATATTTTATCATTTATGCACTGCCAAGAAAGTCCATAGGTGTGCAATAGCTCTCATTGTTCACATGCTGTCTGAAAGCCTTCTCTGAATTATGCCATTAGTGTGAAATCACAGGCTGGCCGGGGAGCAGTTTTTTCATGTACCTTGTGGTCAGTAAACAGATGCTTTGCAAATGGTGGGTAGTACATTGGTATCATCATAAGAGGCACTGACAAAGAAGCTGTTACTTTTCAGAGATACTTTGTGCTGAAAAGGCCACATCCTCCCGGTACAGGCAGTTTCATTTTTCCCCAGTTCAATTCCCATCTCTGCCCAGAGATGTGTTCCTCCTGTGCCGTTCAGGGCAAGCTCCATCAGCTGTGTGTGATGCTGTCCCCAGCCCATCACAGCTCCCCCAAGTGCAGCAGAGCCTTTCCATCCTCAGCTTTGTGTGGAGATCCTGGTGGCTCCCCACAGCCACCCTCCACCCCCTGTTGATGTGGGTGACCAGGGAGGGAGCCAGGACTCCTGTGCCAGCTGCAAAGGCAAGTCAAGGTGCTGCTTGTGAAGCTGCTCCAGCCCTTTTTTCTGCCAGGTACCATAGCTCAGCTGGATCAGGCTCTGCCCCACGCTTGCTTTGAGTGCCTTGAGCAGTGTTGTTTGAACGCAGTAGGATGCACCCCTCAGATGCTGGAGAGAGGCACCATTTGGCCCTCAGACTTTCCATTTCTCCTCAGGATTAGAAACACTAAAAAAAAAAAAAAAAATTTAAGG
>VZRS01007666.1:216868-312984 GCA_013398055.1 Ifrita kowaldi
ATATTTAAGTGATTTTAACACCATGGGAGAATGACAAAGAGCAGAATGTGGCTCCTGGCTACCAGGCTTTCCCTGCAAACTCTGCTTCAGGTGGTTTAAATGCTTTCCTCTTTCATCCTGCATGTTGTGCATCTCCACACTTCCAGCCTCCTGCCACTCCGACAATAGGAAATGTCAAAAGAGAAGGATTATTCCTGCAGTATCTGCAGCCCCACTGGAAGCAGTGAGTGCCAGGAATGTTAGGCAGACGCCTGTGCTGAGATGAGAGTGCCAGCTCCGTTTTGCTGGCCCGAAAGGTTCAGGTAGGCTGAGTAAGCCTTGGATAAGAACCCGAGCTGCTGGGTGCTCGTCTGAACCGACAGCCAAACTGTCTGAGGTCTGCCTGGTGCTTCTTGAGACCAGATGTAAACCCATATTGTCCTTGCAGGGCTGGAGGGAGAGCTGGCCCGCTTGTTCCTGCATACTCAACAGCTATGAGAATATTCATTCCCATTATTTAGCAAAATTTTACTATGAGAACACAACTTTAAAAGAAGCGTTTCTGATTACTTGTTTTCATCTGCTTTATTCTCTGTTCGCTTCCTCGGGGCTGAGTAAATAATTCAAATATTTTTCTTTGAGGAATTCTTTATTAAAGATTTGACCAAAAAATCCTTAGAGTGGTTCTATATTTGAAGTTGTTTGTAAAAGTCTTTGATGCATCTTTCCGGGGTTTGTTTTCTTTTTGCATCACAATTACTGCTGAATTTTGTACTACTGAATTTCTGTATTATCCCATGTTTAAGTTTCCTTTTCTGTATTTGACTCTTACACAATAACCCAACACAGTATAAACTGAACTTTAAAATTGAATACACAGTTGGAGATTATTTACAAGCTCCAAATCTGTTGCTGTGTTCCTCGATGTTAGCTGCAAACCCTGAATGCTTGCCTGTTTGTAGAAAGTGGGAACAAAAGCTTTTTAAATACTGTTGAGCTGAAGCTGAATCTCAGCATTCAGATTCAGAAAACCTTTTTCCCCTCACTCTCTCTCACTCTAATTTCTATTGAAGTCCAGGTTTATAGAGGCCTCGAGTTTATCTGTAAATCTGATTGCATTTACCCTGCTGCAGTTTTCTGTGTTCACAATCCATAAATATATTATTGCAGCAGCAATATATAGATACCCATCACTTTGCTGCTGGGGAGCAGAGAGCACAGAGGGGGAAGGAGAAGGGAGAGGGCTGATTCTGCCCCTCAGCAGGCAAAAATGCAGCTCTTTTTCCCACTTTTTTATCCACAGCAGCTTCTTCCCCGTGTTATCTCAGCGTGCAATGACACAGCCGTGTCAAGGGAACCAATAATATTTGCTGTCTCCAAAAAAATACATAAACAAATAAAAATCCCTATCTAAGAGCTTGAGATGGAAGGAAATACAATATGAAAGAGAATTAAATTCCAAGCCCAGGTATGCTTCAGGCGTTCCAGGGCAAAGAATTGCTTTGTTTTGGATGGGGCTTGAGGGAAGCAGGGGCCACCATTCGTCATCGTCAACACTTGGATTGAAGTTTGGAGAGTGAAAATGTTTTCAGAAGGGAAGTGGTACCATTGCTGGTTTGGCAGAGCAATAAAAAGAATGCTCAAATGTACCAATTAAAAGGTGTGAATGGCATTTTTATGGCCTTGTTCTTGTGCACTCTCAGCACTGGATGCAGCCTGTATGGTAAGCCTGCTCTGGTCTGACATTATTCACTCTGATTTATATTCTTTAATTAAAGGCTTTTAACATTTAATTATATTGGGAAAGTAGCATTGGTGCTTAGGTCAGTTTATGGCACAGGAAATAATCTTATTTTTATTTTCTAGGCTGTGATTGCAAAACAGAACTTCAGAATCCCCCCAAGTGGGCAAACCTCCCAAAACATTAGGTGTGCAGAATTGTGCATGCACTTGCACAGCTTGCACAGCAACCCAATTATTGCACTTACCTGCTCTGAATGCATAATCACATTAATTACTTGGGCAAGTTAGCTATGCATTATGCATATTTTTACAATCAGTGGTTGAACTGTATGCTTGTAAATATAACTGAGCTTTTCCTAACTGTAGTATATAATGTAATGAGAAAATTATCTGTGGAGTGGTAAAGTGGTAGCTTCTATATTGCCAGGAAGGATTTCCAGCATGCAGCAATTCTAGCTGTGAACATATCTGATTAAATTACATGAGTTTAGAATGAAAGTTGAATCAGTAAAAAGTGTTTTCATCTTCTCACTGAAGGCCAGAATTTTCAAGCTGGGTGTTCGTGATTCTGTACCAATTTTTCTCTTCATCATAATCCCCCCAAATAATATAAATGAAAGATCACGTAGAATTGATACATACTTAACAATTAAGAAGGAGAATCCCATTGATGACCCTCCAATTGTACAGTTCACGTTTAGCTTCCAGGAGGTGGATGTATTCTGCAAGTCTGCTTAGCTTTTTATCTTAAATTCTTGGATACCAGCCTACCCTTCCAAAACTCTCAACACAAAACCATCACACAGGTTGTCTCTATCCAAGTGCCAAAAGCTGTTGAAGCAGGAAGTGGGGAAGACGAGGACTGCAAAGTATCCACACTGCTGTCATTCACTGGGAGCAGGGTGATTATCTTTGTTCCTGGCACTGTTATATTTCTTACCTTTTGGTACCATTCCTCCTTGCTCATCTCTGTATTTTCTCTTGATTTAAGTATCCAATTTGAATATTAGTGCAAGACTTTCTCATTCATGAGATGATGTCACGATTTCCAGGCACTGCATATGCTGCATTGCTAGGTAGCACTTAGCAATGTTTGGATCCCCATCTGTTACCTCAATTTGGCACATTGTGCCTGCACTTTAAACTCTAAAATGTTATGACACTGCTTCCTACGTTTCTGGTTGCCAGGTGGATTGGAGCCATTCCTCGAAGGATGTGCAGTGTAAAGGAGTAAATAACTTGGAATGGGCATTTGTCCTCGCTGTGAGGGTGTCATTGTTCAGTACCCAGCGCAGCCCGAGCCGGCCACTTCCCAGAGTAATACTCCAGCTTCCTGCTAATTATTTACTGAAAAGATGACAGCTCTTTGGACATTGCTGACTGTGCTGTGGTTATTTCAGTAAGCTGCTCACGTCACTTACAGCAGAGGTACTTTCCCACTACTACACCTTAGCACGTGGCACAAGTACGTGGTTATATGAACAATGTAAACTTACCAACATGTATTTGCTGGTTGATAATCCCCCACAGCCAGTGTGTTATGTCTGTGCTCTCTATGTGGGGTTAGGGAGAGCTACATTCCTCCTTGTGTCCTTTCTGCCAGCTGATGAGTGACAGCTTTGGGACAGTTCTCCTCTCTGCTTCCTGAGGCATCTTTGCCATTCAAGCCATCTTTCTCCTTTTTTCTTCTCCATTTTTTCCCCTGGTCTGAGTGGAGTGTTGGGTCAGATGGCCTCCCAAGGTCCCTTCCAACATCCAGGGTTCCATAGTGCTCTTTCTCTCGTGCTCTTCTTGCCTCTCCTCTCCCTGTACCTCATGGGCACCTTGTCAGCTTTATGGAGCTGTCAGCACTGGAGGGGGGAAGTCAGAAGAAAGTATTTTCATTATTTTACACAAAAATGATGAAATCCCCTCAAAATAACTTCACTAACAGTGACCTAAATACTCAGTTCTGTCTGTATTTCTCTTAAAATTCATCAGAATTTAACTCCCTGTCGTGTTGGTATACTTGAGAATTGGGTTAAAAGAGCTTGAAACTGGAGGAGATAATAGACCAGTTTGTAGAGAGTGCAAATATTTCAGTACTGACCCATTTCCAGCACATTATTTTTAGTGTACGACATTTCGCATCACTTTGCATTGAGATTTGATGTGACAGTATTAATAAACTTTAAACAAGGAGAAGAAGAGGAGGAAGAAAAAAGCCTTTTTTTTTTTTCTGGGCAAATACTACTTAAAATCTGATGGTCTGAAGGAGCCATGGGACAGGGACCAGGAGAGCAGCACCCTCAGGGGTTGGAGTTTCCTTTATCATACCTATAAAAGGCTATGGTGTAACAATATGGCACATCTAACCAAAGCTCTCAAAACCATTTCATAATTTAGCAGTCAGTGCCTGGGGAGCCCAAGGGATTCAAGCACAAGGGACAGTGGAATAAGCAGAATTGCATTAATGGAGAGATTAACGGGGCTGGAAGAAAGGAGTGTTTTCCATAAGCTGTTCAGGGTGCTCTGTCTCACCTGCATCTCCTGACAGCAGAGTGATGATTCTGTCCTGAAGGGACGGGCAGTGACAAAGCCAGACCTGGCTGCACCAAGCAGGGAGAAGCAGCAGGAAATAAGGGGGAGACATCTGCTCTTGGGCAGAAGGTCAAATAGGGACTGTGCTGAGCACCAGGTCCTGGTCCAAAGGCAGGAGGCTTTTCCTTAGGAATTCAGCTCTCATGTTTTCACCACTGCTCTGCTGGGATCTTAAAAAACACAGGTCCTGAGGATGACTTTTTTCCCCATAGTTTTTCTGATTTTTCTTACTTTTTAATGAGCTGTTGAGCAGAGCTTAATGGTGGTGACAGTAAGTTTGAGAGTTCATGGGTGAGAATCGGGGAAGGCCAACAAGGCAGATGTCCTTGTGGGAGTATGCTATAGATCACCCAACCAGGATGAATAGGTGGATGAAATACTCTATGAAGAGCTGGGAGAAGTCTCACAATCCCGACCCCTTTTTCTCATGGCGGACTTCAACTTTCCAGATGTCTGCTGAAAGTACAACACAGCAGAGAAACAACGGGATTGGTCTCTTCTCCCAGGTAATAAGCAACAAGTATTTGCTCTCCCTTTTCTTCCAAAGGAGTCAGAGTCTAAATGATGTTTATTCCCTGCAGTCCAGGTCATAATTGAAATACAGTTTTGAAAAATTGAAGTGATTTGTCTTTTTCAGTGTTTTGTCTTTCGCATTTTTTTCCAGTTTGCACTGTGTAGATGTTCACTCTGCAGAGAAAGTAACAGAGCCCAGAAACTTGACTCTTAACAGATTTCTGCTTATAGTAAGTGTTTGGTTTGGAGTTGTTGCCCAATTAACCTTGTTGGGCTTTCTGCCCGACTGTAGCTGTCACCAAAACCAGAGAATGAATGCTTGATTGAATTGAAAATCTCATGATTTGGGCAACAATGGAATTGCTGTCATCCTGCCCTGTTGTATCTAAATGGTAATTACTTTCTTGCTGTAAGTTTGTGATTGCAGGCACTTTATGTTTTAGCTCTATGGAGCTAAAAAGTGGACACACACCTGATGCTAGAAAAAGGTGACATTTTACAGGAAACCATTTTTTTCTAGACAATTACAAAGGAGAAGGGATTTCAGCACTGAGAGAATGCATGTTATTGGCTGAACAAATGCATATTATTAGCTAGAGAACAGGCTGGTGTATCCAGCATTTTAGCGTATTTTTAGTTTGACTGTGAAATACCAATTTCTGTTTTCATAAATGCTAGCACTGTCCGTGAGCAGTATTTAAGTCAAAGAGATGTGTTACAGATACTGATCCAAAGCAAATTCCTGCTGTTCCAGAGAGGAACTTTTCCATTTTCTCAACTGCTCAGTTGTTTGCTCTAACCTGACCAGCTGTGTGTTTCATGCTGTATGTGGAGAGGAGCATTCAGACAAGAATGTACAAAGAGATCTGAAGTTGGCCAAAAATGTGAGCAGTTTGAAATTATGACTTGCCTTGCCCTTAGCTCATTCCTTTTGAGAAAAGAAGTGCTACTTTCTGAACGATAAAACTGCTCAGCTTGAAAAATACATTAGAAGAGAAGAGATTTTGAGGGTACCTGGCTGAGTATATAGTAGAAAAAGTTTTTAAAGTCAGCTTCCATTGAAAATATTTTTTTGTTTTTATTTTTTGAAAAAGGCCTCTGAAAATACAGAGCTAGTAAATACAAGCCATTATCAGATGTTTTTATTTGTCAATGGTGGGGTTTTTGTGTAACTGTTGTTGGCTTCCCTCTGACCTGCTGTCCTCAGTACAGCTTTTGTCTGAGCAATGGTGATACTGAACTGGTGCAGTTTCTGTCTCGTGTATGCACTGTACATTTAGAAACCACTGAGCCAGATTAAATCCAGGTTCACAATCCAAGTGTCCGCATTTCCAAGGATGTGCTCAGCCTGCCTCTAAATGTATCGCAACTCATGGCTTGTTCCAAGAGGGTTTTTTCTTGTGGATTGCTTTTCTGCGGCACACAGGCAAATAAATTGTCAAATGCCCAGAAGAGTGCTGTGAGCACAAGCACGTAATTAGTTTTAGGTAGAGCATTCATTAAAGCCAGTCAGTGAGTTCCTTAAGAACCACATAACTGATCCCCGGGATCCTGGGCTGCTGGAGCATCCTGATGCATCCAGCCTGCATCTGGGAGAGGAACCAGCTGCAGAAATGGTGTGTGAGCTCTCCTGAAGGCTGCGGGCAATGAAAAGCTCTGCTGAAAAAGGAAAAGGGTTGTCTGAAGTGACAGAACATCTCAGGGATGGCAAGTGGTTGCAAGCACTCTATCCCTTACTTAGATCAGGTTAAATTCATTTTCTACCTTTAAGTAAGTAGGAACTGAGTTTTAATTGTGGCTGCCTACGGGTCAGCTGCAGCTTGGGCTTGTGATTGATTGGGTCCTCCAGAGCAAGCCCAGATGAACACAGGACAGTCAGCAGGAGCAAACTCAGGCCAATTAGTTCCCAGTGCTATCGGCAATGCTATGGGAAATCCATTTTTTTATCAGTAAGACTGCAGCTTGCATCAGCAGTCTCCATTCCTCATAAGCAGATCATTGACTTATAAATTCTTCTGGTATCTTTGGGATGTTTTTATCCTCCAGCCTATTGCATGTACTCAATTTGAGGGGACACATCAGTAGCTGTAGCAGTGGCAGAGCTAATATTTTCTTTCAGAGTATTGTGTTATATGTCAGCTGAAACAGCAAATGCATTTTTGCAGTGTGTTTTGCTGTCAGAGAATTGCATATAAAAATCAGCACATGCTCCTACTAGCAGCCTGTGTTTCTCCTTCTGATTTAATGGGGTAAATGATCAAGGTTCCTAAAACCAGGCTGGAAACTGTGTTATGTATTGCTGCTCATTTAGAAAGCAGTAAAGCTTAGTAAGTCAAGGCAATTGATTAAGCATCTATCCTAAATTATAACAGAGCAGATCTTCATGCAGTGTCACTGGTAACATGTTTATGGCATTGAGTATTCATTGCTGCATCCTTCAGCTGAAATACATCCGGCTGCCTGAGGAGCGGGTGTGGGACTCAGTGCTGAAAATTGCCCTGCCAAGCACGGGGCTGGAATTGGTGTGGGCCAGGACTGTTGAACTTCTGGCACACCATCCCATGCAGTTAATTCTATTCTTAATGTCTCATCTCTGCTGGCAAGTTGGCCTCATTCTGCAGCTCTTTTACAGCACTCAGTCATGCGAGGAGTACGAGGTAACCCATCACCACTCTCCTTCTCACAGGTGAAGAACATCATGACTCCTGAAAAAGTTTCACAGTCCTGAGTAACCTTTCTGTTCTTCACTCAAGAGGGTTTTGTTTATTTGATAGTTTAAGTATCATTGGTCTCTTAAAAAATGCTTGTTTGCATTGTCTTTCTGAAAATCTTGCAAAAAAATAAAATAGCTAGGAAAGAGAGCAAGGAACTGCAAATTGATGGTTAAGTTTGTAAAGTATGAAAATGGAGCAGGAAAATTAGAACCTCCTTGGTCTAGAGAAGTTTTAGAGCAGAGCTGATTGCAGTGTAGAAAAACCATTTCAGCACATCACCACATCTAATAAATGCCCAGAGCCCCTGGATATTCCATGTGCGCCCCTACACACCAACACTTGTGTGCCAATATGCTTGAGTTACTCCTGCATAAATGATTAATAGGTGAATTAATGAGTGTGTTTAATGTGTGGTCATAGAAGGTGCTTAGTGAATGTGCATTTGATGTGTTTTCCAAGAAAGTTGAGACCTAGGGGCCAGCACGCTGATGTGACTTTGGACAAGCATCCTGTAAAAGCAGCTCATGTGATAGGAGAAGTTCTGATCCCTTCCTCATCTGCATGTTCAAGTGCATAGGTTGTTATTTTTCTGACACCTCCATCATTTATTGTCTGTGCCATATTTTTTGGCTGTAAAATAGTGCTATTTCCCCATGATCAGCCGGTTGTTCTGTAAGGGCTGTCTTCCATCAAATCCATGTACACTGTCAGACATGGGAGGCCTGATCCAGGCTGGGAGCCAATCATGGTGCTGCTGGCAATAAGACACACAATGAGATTTACTCTTCTAACGAGAAGAAATGAATCCATCAACACTGCAAGAGAAACAAATGTACCTTCTTGCATTACCAAGGGACACTCATATTTTCGATAGCGATAGATGGGCATTTGAAGTACAAAGGTATTTTATCCTTATTATCAGTCCCTGTCAGTTGGGGCTAAATGTCATTTCCTGAGAGTTGGATTAAAGCAAGGACAAGCAGAAAGAGGTTGAGGTTTTCAGTAGATTAGACGTGTTTGCATTCACAGATCCTTTTAAACAAAGTGCTTATTGTTCGAACATTTTCAAGATGTTCTGCAGTGTCATGATTTGCCTCAGGTTACTCAAATTGCACTTTTAATGCAAGAATTGATGGAAGTAAGCACTGGTTATCCCGTATCCCTGGTGGGGGTTCACAGCCACAGAATACATACCCTGATTGTTGCGGGGGTCTTTGCTATTGGATGAATACAGCTGTGGAGAGTCAGCCCTTCCCTGGTACTTTCTATCCCATCGTGATGAATGTCGGGCTGCAGATTATCCACACAGACTCTGGGAGTTAAATAGACTGTATGTATTAAGTATGCAGCTGTTCTATGACTAATTTATGCCTTAATACTTTGCTTTTATCACGAGTGGTGGCGTGAAAACAGTGAGTAAGATGTTAACAAGAGGCTCTGCCTTGTTTTCAAAATCTCCTGGTAATGTCTCAATTCAGGCATTTTAATTTGGGTGGTTTTCCTTCACACTACAAAGATAAGGCAGAGGAGGAAGGGCATATTTTTGTCCTCTGGCTGTGAAAAAAGTTTTTCTCGGAAGAGAGTTATGTGGGAGCAGGATGCATCTTAGCTCCTGCTTAAGAGCTGCTTTGGGTCAAGTAGTGAGCAGGTCTGTATCAGCTCTCTAAGCACTGGCAGATATTTTATCTCGGTGCTTTTAGAAAGTGCCTGGTTGACATTTGGCTCCAGAGATGAGATGTTTTTGTTTATCCAGATGTCTTGGATATATTTGTGGCCAGGATGTCTTCCCTGGGGTGTTGGTGCTGCCGAACAGCTACAGACACAGGAATGTAATTGCTGTGTTTTCCCTGGCAAAACCCGCACCTTGGATAACCCTTTAACGGTGCCAGTGCTTGGAAATGAGAAGTATCATAATCCACATTCTCGGGGAACCAGATAAGATCAGAGGCAGAGGAGCTGCTACAGGAAAGGGCAGGCAGAGTGTGATGAGGGACCAGAGGGCTTTGGGGAGGGAGATGGCTCTGTGATAACGTCCCGGGGGCTGCCGCACGTCGCGGCGGGCTGGGGGTCAGCGGTGCAGATAACCCAGCGCTGAGCACGCTCTGCTTTTCCTGCCTCTTGCTTTCTCAGCCTTTTCATTAAGCTGGAATAATGCTTAGGTACTCCTGCTAGGCACTGTCAGTTTTTTCTTAGCTAGATTTAAACATATTTATAGCACCTAAAATGTTCAAATTGGTGAAGTAATCTCCGTGCAAGTGTAGCTCAGCTCTGCTTCCCCATCGTAATGTCTCTGAAATGGAAGCATAATGCATATTTTCCATGTGCCTGTCTGCCTCCCCCAGAAGGAAACCCCTTGCCTTTGAGTTGTTCCAAGTCCAACAGTGCCAAAATGTATTTTTGTGAAATAAAATGGCTAATTAGATCACATAAACTTTCAGAATGTAAAAAATGAAACTGTAAAACAAGCAGCTGTGCACTTGAGGTTCATCCAACCCCTTCTGCACAAGTTGCATTTTGATCAGCCTGAAGACTGGGAGTTCACGGCATTCCCCCTTTCTGTGATCCAGCCTCAGTGATGTTCTTGAGGAACTGTCTTCTTTAAAAAATGGAGTGTTTAATTCTGTTGGGCAGCAGCCCAGTTGTGGGACTTTTTGTGTAGCACCATCTTGTAAACATCAATACAAATTCACCTCTCTGTGCTATGCAGAATTCTGTGTCATTAAAAAATTTTATAGCCATCATGTCTCTAAAGGAACATTCTCCACAAAATGAGAATTCAGAGCTTAGTCTCCTTAACGTGGGAAGGAAGAATGCTGCCCCCTTTCTTTGTGCAAGTTTCTTATTAAGAACTGATTTGCAAGAAAGGAAAGGAATTTCAGAGGGAGGAAGGTGTCTATTCCTTACTCCTGTATTCTGGCAGGTACTAAATAACTCTTTTCCAGAGAGCATTTATCATTATCCCTGCATTCCCACTAATGCTGCAGAGTGCCTTGACCTCCAAAACTGTATTTGGATGGCAGACCTCTCCATGCATCCCACTGGCCTCACAAGAACTGTGGGTTGTGGTTGGTGTTACATTTTCCACTGGCCCAGACTATTGAGCCAGGAGGGATTTCATAAATAGGTGTGCTGGCAAGACAGCTTAGACCTCATCAGTTCCCAAATTCATCTGGCCCAGGCTTAGATACAGCTGGGCAGGAGTGTGGAGCTTGGCTGTCCTCAATTCCCAACTTCCCACCTCAAATGCATGGGGAGTTTCTTAAAATGCAGAGAGGCCCCAGCATGTGCTACCCAGGCCCAGATTTCTCTTTTCTTTTCCAGAGGTTTATGTACTTGCTGAAAAATGATTACTGTTCTTAAGAGTTTGCATCATCAATATTTGCATTTGTTTGTAAAAGTATTTTGAAAATTTAAAAAAGGAACTATTAGCACACACGAGCAGTTACTGTACTGAGAGGAGGAAAATAACTTGAAAGATACAGTTATTAGTGTCAGGATTTGATTTTCTTCTTTTTAAACAACTAAGCTTCTGAAATTATGAGGAGATGTCAGCGATAATTAGAGAATTCTTAGATTCACAGTGCAATCAACAAGTCATTTGTGTAGTTTTCCTTTCCATTCTGAACAGTTTCAGAAAGACAGAAAATCATGAGTTTATAGAGATACATGTATATTACGTATTTGTGCTTAATGCCTGCTAATCTCCATACTTCATTGAAAAAAAAAAAAACCCAAGTTTTTGTGAACAGTTTTCTTCTTTTGCAGATTTTTGCATCTGACACAGAACATCCCCCCGTGTTTTGCAGCTGTTATTTTTTACCGTGTATTCATTTCCATTCACTGACAATGTGCTTCTCTGAGACCTGTGCATGTAAACTGCTCTTGAAAACACTCAGTGCTCAGAAGTCCTATTGAAATCAATATGAGAATAGAGAACAAATACTTGCCAATTTGAGCTCTGGGTGCTTACAAATGCAGCTGTAGTGTGGTAAAGATTAGAAAAGCTCAAACATTCCTGCTATTCTAGTTCTACAGAAATGTGCCGTAATAATGTGGAATAAATATGTGGGAATAAAATCCATACTTCAGCTTAACTTCCTCAGGTAATTAATATTATCATCATCATTTTATGGATGGAAAAAAAAATAGGCAGCAGAGGAACTGTAGTTTCCCCAAGGCAGAAAGGTACATTTGGAGCTGATGCTGAAATTCAGGTTGGCTTGATCTCTGCTCCTCTTTGCTGAGGTCTCTGGAGCTGATGCTGAAGCAGATGCTGTACTTAATTTTCATGTTCTCTTTCACTTGAGTGAGGAGCACAGTTCCTTCTCAGCTTTCTACCTCGTTAGTGAGAAGTGAGAGATATTTCCACCGGGCAGTTCAATCCATTGAAAATTCGAACTGTCATTTTTTTCTTCCTTGACTTCACAAGCAACCTCTGTGTCCTTCTGCTCTTTTGAAAGTGTTTTAACCTGAAGTGCACGGAAATTTCAGACTTGGGGAAAAAAAAAAAGGCAGTTTGACTTACTATCACAGATATCTGGAGATGTGAGGTTACAATCTTTCCTGAGCCTTTCATTTCAATTAAAACAAGAAGAATGTGCCGTGTTATAGTGCAGTTCTCATCGTGGCTGCCCCACTGACACAGGTATGGCTGCGTGATGTGAGCATCCCAGGGCTTTGCAATTCCTGATGATTGATCCTGGGAACATCTCTAGCAGTATCCTTGGGAATAGTGGCATCAGCTCCTGGCACTGGTGCTTGTTCCCGTGGTGTGTGCCCAGCCCAGTGGAGCCTGCAGAGCAGGTTCTGTCTGCTGATAGACAGAAAGGAGTGCAAGGGCTGGACTGTGCAATCACAGAAAAGAACATTGATATCCCAATAAGAGCATGGTCCTTCCCCATTCTGAATACTTGGAGGGATGCTGCTGCTGGAACAGCAGGTGAATAAAAACTAGAGGGAAATATCAGACTCCTGTTGAAAAAATAAGGGCAAGAGACACAAGTTGGTTTGCCATAGGTTTCACACTGAGAAGTCTCAAATAGAATGTATTTCTCAGTATGTTAGGACTAATAAGAGCATTTAGTTATTTATACAGAAGAGCTGAGAGTGGTTCACAAAGAATAAACATTAAATTACCATAATTCTTCCTTCTTTCTTTACAATAAAATGCGTAAAGGAACTCTAAGAGCCCAGGAGAAAACACCAAGAAAAATTTTTAGCTCAAACGAGAGCAAGGGATTTTTTTTTCTTAAGCAAAGTTTTCAAAGAAAATACTATTTAATATTTAGGCCTTGAAAAGCACATGCATTCCTTTGTCACAATCAGTTCAGCATACCAATAGCAGTCAGCTTTTACTGTGAAAATGTCCACTCTGAGTTACATTAGGGTTTTTGGTTTGGGATACAGTGTTGTAGGGCCAGAGTGTAACTGGGTTTTGACTAAGGTGAGGCTCTAATGAAGGAATTTATCTTCAGCCCTAGAGCTGGTTTTATGTCACACAGTCAATATTCCAACATTTCTTTCAATCTTTGCCTTCACTTCTGTTGCTGACCCAGTGAAAGGGAACTTGCAGGCACGGGGCACTTGTGCCTGTCAGTGCCATCCTCGCTCCTGTGTCCGTATGGACACTTAGAAAGGCTTCCCTGGATGTTAAAGGCAGCAGGCTGCTTGTATTGAGTGCTAGAAGAGAGCAAGGAATAGAGATTGTTGGTGAAGGGTCGGAGAGCTCCCTAACGAGCACTTTGGTGGGAGGGATGCTTTGAAGCCGGGAGTGGAGGAGTACAGTCCACATTAACTTATGCAACCTGGTGCTGTTCAAGAGGACACAAACAGACAGATGAGCCTACTTTGAAAGGTAGCCAAGATCTTCTCTGCTTTTTTTCCAGTAATCCCTTGATGTGTTGGAGAAAGGGAGAAGGGGAATGTAATGTGTTTTAATTCAGTGAGTATTGTGCAGGAAGAACAGACTATGACCTGATTTGACTTAAATACGCACAAATGTTCACCATTTCCCTGATAGGCATTAGTCCAACCATTACACAATATGTTGAGTTGAGGGTGGGAGAATATATTGTATGAATGCAGGTTAAATAACAGCATATTCTTTCATTATTTTTGTTTGTACAGCTCCTAGCACAATGATTATAGGAGTTGCCCTCATCAGTAGCATTGCAGTAGGAATAAAAAAAAAAATTAATAAAATAATTTCAAAGTAGAAGGAATAAGGAAACAACAAACTTGCAGAATGTTAAATTACTCTTTGTTTTCATTATATGTTTAAATGCATTATAAGCTGAAGGTATTTGAGTCTTTTAATCATAAAGCATTGTCAAGACAACTGGGTCAATGTGTATCTTTGATGACTGCCTTTAATTGGGGAGGGAGGGCAAATCAAGAAACTCTCTCCTTCAGGAGTACAGACAATAGTAGTAGCAGAATAGTCAAAAATATTTTAAATTGATTTTTTTTTCTCTGTTTAAGAGACATTAGACAGGCTTCTTCAGCACTGTGCAGGCTTGAAGAGAACGAGAATAACAGGAACTCATTTATATTCTGAATGCATCCCTGTCTGTGTAACCAGCTTGTTGTTGTACTCTGCAGAATTGTTCGATGTGGATTAATATTGTTGACTAAATTTACAGAGTGCAGGGAGGGAAAGATTGAACTTTGCTGGGGTCTGGATTTTCTCTTGTTTCTTGAAAGGAGGGCAATAGATGCAGATTATTTGTGCATAGAAGGAAAAATTAAAAAAAAACAAAACCACTGACTATTTGCTAAGGGCAGAGAGAGGGCACAATTTACTTTAAGTGGTATCTCCACATTTAGCTACTGGAGGAGCAAGTGCTTGGGAAAAACCACATGGTGCTCAAAGCTTTCTCCTCCTATTAAAATAAAATAAATCTATCCGTGCTCAGCAGTCAAGATGGAACATTAATTAATGCAATGCTGAAATCACTAGGAACAAAACTGAAATTAATCCCTTAAATATGCTATTTTTATTCCAAGACTTTAGCTTCTCTTCCCAACCTGGATGTATGTGTTTCTCTGCGAAAGTGGAGCAAGTGTATAAATGTTGACAGCATGAAGACCTCCCCGTAATGCTCTGTCTCTCCAGGGGACAGGAGAGCATTGAGCCTCCCTTGCTCTCCAAATGAGCCTTCAGGAAGAGCTGTTTCACCAGGGCTGGTGATGGAGCACTTGCCCATTGCAGCAGCTACAGCTGGGTTTTGTGGATGAGTTGGGAAAGTTCTCCAGGCTTGGTGAGTCAGATGTGATGAGGCAGGGAAAGCGATGGACCCGGCTGATTCTAAAGTAAATAGACTACAAAGTGTAGGTGGGGCTTCAGCAACACTAGGCATATCTGCTAATTATTTTAATTTCTTATTGCTCACTGGAGCCAGATCAATTAAGCGGAGAAGGTGATAGTAATTACTGTCTGCGATGTAGACTATCTAATTCCTTCTGGGTTGCAGGGAAGGGGGGGATAGTCAGTGAAACCCAAGGCACCCCAAAGGAAAAGCCTTTGTGCAGTGTCTAATTAGTCTGTGGAACTCGCAGACACACAACATCATTGGGAAGTTTCCCAAACCTATTTGGCCGGAGCAGTTGCGACAAGGAAGATTAGCAAATACAAGCAGGTGACTTGCTGGAGCCTGGTTTCCTGCTGGGACATCTCTTGGAGCTCCCTTCTCCAGAGCCTGTGCTGTGGCAGCAGCACTGGGCATTCGTGGGGACTCTGTCCCAGGGGATGCCTGGGAATTTGGCAGGAGCTGAGCTCGCACTGCAGCTCTCCTTGGTGCAGGTACTTAGACAGTTTTTTCTGGAACTTGTTGAAAAAAAGTTCTCAAGATTGTCTTTCTGGCAAGGTCAACTGAAGAGGGCTCAAACAGAGCTTCTGGAGGAGAGTGAGTGAGGGGAGCACAGAGACACTGAGGGTCTTTAATATTGGCTCTTTGAGAAATGGGGATAAAGCACCAAACCGCCATAAATCCGGGGAAAGGCATCATCTCCTGGGCTGGTAAATCTGCAGATTGTGCTAAGTGGTCTTGCAGACAGTTGTTGGATTATTCCATGACTGCCAACAACAGAATCTTTTGAACTTTGCTCCAAATTGCATATTTTGAAAGAGTATCACAAGCGTGATAAGAAGGGAGATGACTGTAATGCCCTGTTCCTGTATGACAATTTCTGTTACTCCTTATTATTCCTTGTAATTCCTTGCAAATCAATATCTTTGTAAACCAGATGTTCCTTGTAAGTCAAAAAGAGGGAGAAGACATGAGGCAGTGATGTTTGTATAGGCCATAAAACCAGTGCCCTGATGGACTCTCTCCCCCAGGAAAGCCTTCCATAAAATAAAAATCCCCAAATACAATTTTTAGCCCTTCTTTTATTTGCTTTTGGAGTGCAGGGTTCTTCCCATCTTTTCATTCCTGCAGCTGCAATATTACTTTTGTGTCTGTGAACTCCAGCTCTCGTGTTTTGTGCTGGTAGGAGTGAGAAGTAATTTGTTTTAAAACGAAGAGCAAAGCAATGTAAATGTGTCACCTCTAGCTTGTCTCAGAGCTGATTGGTACTGTGGAAACCATGAGAACTTGAGAATTGATTTGGGTTTTGGTGCTTCCCATGTCAAATCTGATCCTTTCTTATCTCTCCTCAGCTTAGTTGTTTCCACAGCATTTTCTCGTCCTCTGTGGAGCTCAGGCTGTGTCAGTTCTGCAGCCGCCTCCAGTTGCTCCAGATGTGGTTTCATTACAGATGGGCCTGGCAAAACTCTGGGTCCAAGCAATGTTTCTTTGGCACCATTACTTTAAGGGTCATTTCAACACCCTAAGTTACCTCTTGACTTGTTGATGGACCACTGACCTGTGAATTTGAGGCAAATCTATGTAGATCAGTGGCCAAGGTTGTCCTTATTTTGTTTTGTGGGTAATTGCAGTTGTTCCTCTGTGACTGTGGCAGTACTTTTTCCTAGGCTTGCTATTCAGCAACATCTTTTCCTGCACTTTCTTCCTTCTATTTCACAGCTGCTTCCAACAAAAAACTTTCTCTGTTATCTGTCTTGCCAAAATGAAATCCTGTCCTGTTGCCATTTCCATGTGTGGTGCCATGGAAGAAGAACAGACTTTCAGCTCCTGCACTATCTTGGAAGGAGAGGAGAGCAGGCTAATGGTCATTTAATGAGCTCTTCCCAGCAGATGCTAATATGCCCAGAAATAACGTGGCACAAACACAGCTTTAATGAATGAAGAATGTGAAACAGGCTTTATTATAATTTTCAATTTGCGTTTGAGTTGAGCAAGCTGCATGAATACCCAAAGACATTTCTCTCTATTTGTCAACAGATGAATGCCCTCCGAATTGTTAAGGGCAACATTTTGTGAGCAGAGAGATGTTAGCCCCAGGCGTCTTGGCTAAATTGCAATTTGGGTAATTCAGTTTCACCTGCCTGAATTCCCCCTGCAGTTTCTGTTGGATGTGGAGCTCTTGCCTGCTCCTGCCCCGCACTGCTGTGCAGTCATACCATCCGCTATTAAACAGCTGCTGCCCATAAGTAGCTGAAACATTTTGGGATCCTCTGGGATGAATAGCTCTGTATAAATATAAAATGATACCATTACCATGTTTGAAGTAAGATTTAATATAAACAAACGATTGTTTCAGTAGATGGTGCTCAGCTGAGTTACAGCAGCTCGGGGCTCTGGGGAAGCGGTGGAGTACCAGCAGTCCTCCCCTCACAGCACTCTGTGTATGAGGTTTTTCAAAGGCGGGAGTGAGGAGAGAAAGCTTTTTCTGCTTTCCAGCTGAAGAAGGGAATTATGCCTCTGAGGCAGTGGAAGTGAGCGAGCCAGCTGCTGCTTCCCAAAGCAGAGCCCACAGACTTGGGCAAAACCATCTCTTTCCCATCGCCAGAAGGGAAGTCGGTAAAGGGATGTATTTTCTGTATCTCTGGGGAGAAGTTCACTACCACCTTGTCAGTGCTCAAAGGGATAGAAGAGTATGGCCATGAGAGACCATAGCTGATTAACAGTCTCTATGCCAAGTTATAAAGTGCATTTTTCAGGCTGTGCTGTAACTCCTGGGAAGGAACCATTTCCAGGGATGCTCTCCTAGGTCAGTTTTTATAGCTGCTATTGAGTTATCACCCAGCACAGTGGTAGTAATGACCCTGTGGTTACATTCCAGACACCAGCTTCTCTGATTTCTTGAAACATGTCTTCCCACAAAAGTTCGAAATGTCACTCACTTTACACTAATGAGAGGAAATTGTGCTGTGATCTCTGGACAGGGATTTGCTTAATGCATACAGCCAGTCAGGCTGGACAGCACCCAAGCTTTGCAAACTAAACATTCTTTTCAGTAAACATCCTTTTTCCTCACAGCATACTTGGTTTAATACAGGAGGTGCCATTAAAAATGTGCCATTCAGTGACAGAATCATTAATATTTTCAATGGTATTTTTGATAATTCCACAGTCCAAGCATTAGTGAGGATGCAAATTCCATCACTAATAGCAAAGTTATTAAGGCACTGAGCTGCACGTCAAATAAATAGGTCATTTCTAGGTATTACAGGGAAAAGAGAAAGTGCTGATATAGAGCCAGGTCAGTGGAGATGGAGGAAGCTGTTCTGCAGTGGCACAGCCACATATGCCCTCTGCCCCAGGGGTGGGAACTGCTGGAGTAAAACCTCCTGCACCTTCTGTCTGTAGAACAGATGCAGCGTGATCCTGGAGCTCCTGGCTGGAACTGTGACTGTGGACTCATTACCCAGAGGATTGGAGAGGCTCCCTTGCAAGCATGTAGCCTGTGCAGCCTCACTAAGATATTTTTATTGAATAAGTGCAGTATTTAAAAGATTACCCTCTGTGTTTCTAACGGAAACCTCTACTTCAAACAGCTCCTTTTTTGTTGCTTACAGGAACTCCAGGAGAATCGCTAGATTTACCATCTCATTATCGCCTTCGTGGGGATGCTTCTTTTCTATTAGTGTTTTCATGTTGCCAGGCTGAAAAATGAGAAATAAGTACATAGAGACCTCTGAACAAAAGAAACCATGAGATGGATCCTCAGCTCAAGTCTAGTGTTTAACTGTGATTGTAATCAGGGGAGCTGTGTTGAGTGACATCACCAGCAATGCTGGGCAGGACTCTGGGTGGCTGCTGTGGCTTGTCATTGACTCTCTGAAAAGCTTCTGTTTCTGAGTGTCTGAATTGAACATTAAGTGCTCTGCAAGGTGCACGCTGCTTCCTGATGTGTCATCATCTGAATTGCTGAGAAACCTCTCGTAATACTGAGTTACAGCCTAACAGAGGTTCAGAGCAAAACATTGCAGGTTCAGTGGCATAAAGCACTTTTCTTAGGAAGCTGTCACACAGTCCGTGCCCCATTTTTCAGAGGGGAGTGCTTCAATCCCTTAGTGTTGGTCTCCAGATGAGGTGATGAAGTCAGCCCCGTTCTGCCCCCATTCTGTGCGTGGTTGATGCAGACAGAGGTGCTCCTTCGGGGTGACTCACTAGCTTCCAGGTGCGCCTGTCTTTTCCCATTACAGAAGAGCACAGATGTGTCTACAGTGAATGAAAATGCTCCCAGAGGGCATTACAGTATTTCCATCCATGGCTTCTTGCCTTGTCTTTATCACCAGCATGACTTCTGCTGGTGCTGATGCTTTTAAGAATCCTGAATGCTTTATGTACTGGCGTTTTATGTGATTTGTCACTGGGAGGTCACAGTCTTTTTCATCTAATTATTTTCTACTGATAATTACTACTATTATTTTATGCTTACTGTTTTATGATGCCACATAGGGACAGAGTCCTACTGTGCTAAGCACAATGCAAACCATAATAAGGAAATGGTGCCTACATGAAAAAATTCACCAGTGTAGTATGAGCTATGTTCCGTCATTGGAATAGGTAAGAGGAGGAGGAGAGCTTATGGTGATAATTAAATATGATGGGCAGGATGCAGCCTCCAGCTCCCAATTCTGAAACGAGGGCAAGCGTTTACTCCCACAATTATCACGACTGGGCAGCAGCAAGCACTGAAACACCTTTTTACCATTTCAACCAAAATGGGGCTGTAGTTGTCAGTTTGATGACTCAAGAAAGTAAAAAGCTGTGCTGTGAAAAATGAAAGAGAAAGACTGTTTAGAGTTCAGCTTTAAGAATGGTCTGATTTCCTTTTGAACAGTCAGTAGTTAAATAATAGTTAAATAAGGGAGAATATATCAGATTTATTGCAGAGAAAAGCTCAGAGTCATCTCCTACATGGTATATTGCTCATACAGAAAGATGGAACTTGGTAAATGAAAAATAAAGAATCCTTATTAGCCTGTTTGTCACAGATTTCCATAAAATGTAAGTCTGGCTGCAGTTCACCACCTTACCCAAGCAACACATTTAATTTCTTCGTCAGGAAGTACAATTTATTTATAAACCAGGAACAGGTTGGTAGGGCGTTCCTTAATCTCGCTTTGGAAGTGGTGATGGTAAATTTACCAAGTGTCTCGAATTGAATCAACATTTTATAGGAGTTACAACTGTCATTTTTATAGTGAATAAAGAACTAGGAGAATGAGGGGGAAAAATACCAAGTAATTAGCTGTTGAAATCACCAGCAATGTTTTGCAAGCTGCAGGCAGCGCAGTGATTTACGAAAGCGTACAGCTGTAAATATTTTGATGTATATATGTTTGTGTTTATGTAGCTATAGATATGTTCCTCATTCAAGTAATGCTGCCTTCTCCTCTTCCCATCACTTCAAAGCACCACAGAATGCATCCAGGATCTGTCCTCACACGGGATCAGTCCCATTGTTTGCGAGATGTGGGGCTGCCGTTCTCCCCTGGTGCTGTTACATCAGCAGTTCCTCTCCAGTCGTCCCACCTGTATTCTCCTCCTGTGATGGAGCTCATTCCTCTGCCCTCTGACGTACCCTGTGCTTCAGGAGGTGTCAGGCATGTGACAGTCACCAGGTCTTTGATCTTCAGTCTGATACAAATGAAATGGAGGAAGAAATAGAGGAGCTTTTCAAACAGAGAGAGCAGCCGCTGACTCATTGTCTTCTCGGGGCATGAGCGGGGCCTTCCTGAGAATTCCTGTGGACTTCAGGAGATCCAGCACTGCTTTAATCTGGCCGTTTGATTACAGTTCCCAAGGCAAGCCTTTCAACTCCACTTTCCGGCAAACAGAACTTTTCTTGGCCTTTCACTGCAGTGTTCTTTCAGCAGTGTCTTTGCATTACCTGCTAGCAGAGCGGGCTGCTTTAAAGAGCCAGAAACCTCATCCTCAAGTTAAAAGGGAATTTCAGATGATTTTACTGGCGCTAAAATTTGGCAGAGTTTCATGGGCCAGGATAACAAAAGGAATCGATCTGTGTAGTCAATAGGTCGTCTGCCCACTTCTCCCTGTTCAACAACATATCCCTCCCAGACAGCGCGGTTCTGGAGAGCTCCAGCCTGACATCCTGCTCCCCAGCCACTGTGCTACAGAATGTAAACCAGGTGCACTGGAACACAAATATGCACTGATCTCAGCAGGATGCCAAAGGTCGTCAGAGTGTTTTGCTCTTTTACCACCTTTAGACAAAGAGATCCCCATTATTTTTGCCTCTGAACAGGGCTATCTGTTGACCTTCCACTTGCTACTAACAGGGCTGCTGTTCCTCTCGAGGGATTCAGCCTAGGAGCACTTCCCTGTTCTGGCTGGAGTAATTCCTCACACAGTCTCTTTCCCAAGCCCTTTTTGCTTTGAATTGTCCCCTTTAGCTCCGAACTCTGGTGTTTCATCACTTGATCCAGCGGCATCAGGGTGAGCAGTTTAGGTGAGGAACGTGTTGCTGAATATCATGCATAGCTGACAGATACTTGAATGGATATTTGCCTTCTGACTGCTTCAGGTTTTGTATTATATCCAGAGATAAAGAAATGTTTATAAATGGGTATTGGGAAATTGTGTAAAACAGGAAATTTTGGGAGGAACCTATGAGGCGGTGGATAGAAAACATTCCTATTCGATTCTGGTCGACAAAAATAGTCTGTTTTTCTGTGATTCTCTTCTTTAATGAAAAGTAGAGCACTGGAAACATGTATTCCCATTTGTCATAGCTAAACAGCTTGCTCTGGTGGTTAAATGTAAGAAACAGGTATGTCATATACAATAATAGTCTGCATAATTAATTATGATACTTATGGCTGTGAGCATCATTTCAAGAGGAATAGAAGCAAGCAACATCTAACAGTTCGAGAAAGGAGTCAGGATAAATGATTTATCCAGTTGTTTGTTTGGAGAAGGGGTTGGGCTTTGCTCTGGAGCAGCGAGTGAGTGGCATCCCGAGATCCAACCTTGTCCTTGGTGTACCTGGAAGATGAAGGGAAACACAGGTCAGGGCTGTTTGCCCGTCTGACCTGGTTTGTTAATTTGCCAGCTCAAAGAATCACTCTAGTATGGCACTTGTCCAAGTTACAAGCTAATATGTGGAATTACTTTGAAACCAGTGGGAATATTGCAGTTAGATTAAGTAGGAGAAGCAATTTTACTGTTGTAGGATTAAATAAAGCAGCAGAGCAGTATTTTCATATTATTTTATTTATTGACGACATTTTAAAAAGCCCACTTAAATTTTAATGGTCATTTTAGTGCTGTTAGGTCATCAAGTAGTTAATGGTTTCAAGAATTTTAAGAACTGTTGGAAGTTTTTTAGACTAAATATTACAGAATATCAGTTAACACGTTGCCTTGCTTCAAAAATGTAGCGTTTCCAATGCGTGTTTGACATGCTTGGGGCTATTCCAAGTCTTGATACTCAGAAGGAACCAACTGCAATATTAGGCTTTAATATTTTATGATGAGATTCAAGCTGTTTACAAGGTATGTAGGAAAAGTGGATTATATTTTGTCACAGTGCACGTTTTTACCCAGCGTTAGGTACCTGACTGTAATGGAACAGGTTTAGCTCCTCCCCAACAAAAGAAATATAATGCAGCTCTCAAAAAATTAAAGACTAGATTGCCTGTGTTGAATAAATTGGATTGAAAAATATAGCTGGGAGAACCATCAGATTTTCAGTTCTGATCTAGCAGAATGTTACTCTCTGGCCTGCTCCTCTTGTCCCCCACCCTGGAAATGTGCAGGAATTAGGCCATCAAGGATGAGATTTGTCCACTAATGTTACTGCATTAGGAGCACTACATACACTGTGTAAGCTGGATCCCAGAAATGTCGATTCAGTTTATCAAATGCGTGTTTTTAAGTCATTTCTGTATGTTTGCTTCAGCCTACCCTAGAACCTTCCATTCGTTTCTCCCCAAGAAAATAAATAATTTTAATATTTATCTTTATACACTAATTATGCATAGTTTGGCTTTTACCATACTATTTCAGATAATTTGCATTTCCTGTAGTAGTTTCTTAGATGATTATTTAGTTGGATGTTAGTATCTTCATAAAACAGAAGAATGATGGCTTGATTTTTTTCTTTTCTCCTCTATGATGGGTGACCATTCAAAATGGAACAGCTGTAGTGACTGAGAACTGTTATTATCCAGGGTGTGAATTACAGCAAAAGGACTGTAAAATGCAATAGAGTTTCAGACTTTGATAATAAAGATTCATCTCAGATCACCCGAGATTATAAAGGTGTTAAATGACTTCCTTTCTGTGCCTTTCTAATATTTCAGATTTCATAGTAGCATCACTGTCAAGATCTATTTGACATTCTGTAACACTTCCTCAAACAACAGCCTGTCTCTTCTCCTGACAGGGAGCATGCTTTGAATGAAAGTTCATTAGTCTATTGAAACATCTCAGTTAATTGCTAAGCCAATACCCAGAATTGTCAAGTTCATATTTCCATCTGTGCCACAAGCATAGCAATAAAGAATTTTTTTGGACAGGTTAATTTGCCTAAAATACCGTGTAGTCAATCAGAGGAACAAAGTTGTTGATGGGAGCATCTGTCAAACTGGAGCTTTCATCAGAGCTGTCCCTCTCTGCGAGACGAACATCTCTGGCTTCCACAAGTTGGCAGAAATACAGCAAACAATAACAGCAGCTGCACTAGAATAATGTTATTCCGCTGCTAAACACCAAACAGCTGGGTGTTGCATTGGTAAGAATGCTTTATAGTTTAGCTTCTTATGAAAATAAAATCCAGTCATTCAAATATAGCATTGTTTTAATATTTAATTTAGATTGTTTATATTATTTGCATTTTGTTAATTTTACATTTCATATAATTTGCTTGAAAATAGCACTTTCTTGGAAATTGTGTATGTACATGTGCGTGCATAAAGATTCCTAATACGTGGTGTTTTTCTTTAAAAAACAAAACAAAAGCAAATTAAATGTCTGCATAAAGAGCAAATTAAATGTATAAACTGAAATTATTTAAATGAGCTGGGAACTTGCACTGAGATTTCCAAGGCATGCACTACATGGCCCACAGTGTGCCATTAATTTTCTGACAATCTGAAAGATCATTTAACAATTAAGTTCTGATCTTCTACTGATTTCCCTCATCATCGGTGGTGCACACAGTGACTACGTCCAATATTTGCTACATGAAACACATCAATGTTAATGGAGAGAAAAATACAATAACTCATTTTACCACAAATAACATTTTCATGCTCTAGGAGATGAGCTTGAAACGCAAGTAATTCCAGCTAAATCAGTGGATTTAGCCTAGATTTACTGTAGTGTGAAAGAGGGTAAAATTTGACCAGCAACATTCAGAGCTGCAGAGCATAAAGGGCTGAAATGTGATGAGCATTACCATATCCAAAATAAGGTTTCATCTGTACGTTTTCACTGGTTTTGAGACGAAAAGATGTTCCTTGAAATATTTCCTTGAAAGTGTCTCTTTGTTGTTGATGACTATAAATTTGAAGTTCACCCCAAAACAGGACCAGAAAAAGAAGGAAAAAAATAAATCACAATCCTCTGCGTGGGAGAGAGTTTCTTGACTATTTTGTAGATTTTATCTTTGTGATACAGTGCGAGGGTTGACCTTGAAAATTAAGAGTACTTAACCATCCAAGAGAGATGTTGCAGGCTGTTGATTTGCAAAGCACTTTTAATATCCTCTTCTAAAGGATGGCAGAAGTGTAACCAGCATTAGTCCTATTTTGGTCCTTCCTTGAGAAGGTGTCATTCCTCCTTGTGAATAGATTTGCTTTTCCATCATGGCTGGGTTCCCTGGCAACTTCTTCAGTGAAGTCAAACATATGTGTGTTAGAGAGAGAGTCTGCTGAGGGGGGGAGTGTTACAAAGCTCTTCCGTGGGATATGGAGTCCCTTGTCACTGCCTCATCCTGATGTTCCACAGTGGGTGGAAGGGAAGAGAGGACCAGGTGGGCAAAGATAAATTTGTGCAACATTTGATTCCATCCCCCATCCACACTGTCCTGCTTCTCTCTGGGCCTCTTAGATGAGAAGGGAGAGAAGTTGGCAGGGGAAAGACTTGGGAATAAGAAAATCCATCAATTCTGGAAGAACATAAGCCTATCAGCTACTCTGTATTCTGTCAGGCTGTGGGGGAGAACTTAGCTTGTCTTATTAATGTCATATCAACATGTCTTATTAATAATGATAGAATCACTCGATACCATTGAAAAAGAATATAATAAGACCAGCTATGATAAGAGGTCAGGGCACAGAGCAGTTCTTTTCTGGATACAGACATCCATAAAAATGCATAGATAGGTTTTCTGTCTCCTTTCTTGGGAGTTTATGCTCTTAGCAAAGTCAACAGAGGTTTGCAGAAAGCCTCTACTATTTTCACTATCCTGAAATTGTGACTTTTGCCCTTTGAATTAACCTGAGCATCCAAATCCACAGATGTTTTCAGGCTGGTAGCCAATGTAATGACTGAAAGTTTATTTGTTTGCCCCAATTACTGTATCTTGTCATTGGAATCAATCTTGTTCTGAGAACCATTTCCTTATTGAAAATCTTGCTAATAAACCCCTGGTTTCATTTACTAGCAGATGGCTGAGTTGGTTGGTTTTGGTTTGGGTTTTTTTTCAAATTCACGGCTTAAATGTAGAGCTTTGTAGGTGTTGTAGGTTTCTACAGTGCTTTGCAGATGTGACTGCAGTGAATCCAGGCTGGGAATACGGGGCTGGAAACCTGGATGTTATTAGGAATCAGGACATGCCCCAGCTAAAAAGTCAGTAATGTTTATTCAGAATGTTGCCAGAGAAGACCTCATCCCAACAGTTTTCTCCTTATTTTAGCACCCATCTTCATTAATCCACCCAGTTGGAAGTGGTTGCTTTCAATTTATTGTGTGAACAAGGGTGGATACAGGTCATACCGTTTTTTTCTTGTTTAGCTTATTTGAACTTTTTGTTTTAAAAGAAGGATGAATTTGAGGCAGTTATGGAATTTTCTATGTGTCTATGTGTAAATTGAGTTCAGTTATGATTACTCCTTTTGTTTAAAAGTAGAATAATTGACCAGCTGTTAATAGCAAACTTCTGAAGAGAGGTCTTGATCCTGTGTTAACTTTTTACATTCCTGGAGGACAATTTGTCATGAAACCAACATAATGTGCTGCTAATGATTACTTCATTGAGTGCATTGGCTCCCTGGGAACCATTAAGCTGGAGGACCATCTGCTCCTATTAGTCCATGCCTGCCATTCCTGTGGTCTGACCTGCAGGTGATGTGCAGGGAGTTTGGCCAGCACGTGCAGAGCAAGTGTTGAAAGCTGGAGGTTTGGGCAGGTGTTTGCCCTGGTAGACTCTCATCCACAATGATTGAAGCAGTGCTGAAGATCATCAAATCAGGCCAGTTCTGAATTCGAGAGGAATCTGGGAACAGTTATGGAGGCTTACAGGGGTTGTGAAGTCTATGATCAGAGACACAAGCTAGAGAAAGTTAAACAGAAAACAATTTCCCAGACGACAGGATTAACAGGAGATGTAGAAATTGCTGGAGTCCCCTCTTTGAACTGGCAGTGCTGTCTTAATTAGCTCCTCTTAGCAGATGAACTGCATGTGGTGCCTGGACTTGCATGGCCCTGGGTGGTCACAGGACAGGCAGAGGTTAACCCAGTTCAAGGCCCTGAGGGACTGGGAAGTCACGGAGTGACTCCTACAGATCACAGGCTGCAGGATTTTACCCCATGACTCCGTTGCTCCTGTAACTTCTGTGCAGTTAAAATGCTCTTTGCAGACAGGCAGCTCATCATGATTTCAAAGCAATGGGATAAGGAACGTGTTCCTCCTCGTGACCCTTTGTTCCATCTCCTAAGTGCCTTTGTTGTAAAGACAGTTGCACCCTACAGCTTACTTTCTGCCTTCAGTTGTGGCCATTAATTCTGGCTGTTTCTTCGGTGGGTGGAGTTCCTTTGTATCTCTATTTTTGCCTTTTGGTGGCACAGAAGCCTTGAAGCGTGCTTGTTAGAAGTTCAGAGATCTCACAAACACATGCCACGCCAGAACACTTGCCTGCTGCTGTTCTGCTTATCAGCTGATCTACTAAAACCCATTGCCTCTTCTATAAACTGTGATAACCCAACCTAGAAACCATCAGGGCTGTGACAACATCCACGGTGTTGAATTATTGCATTGCATCTCATGTTTGCACTAACATTTTAGGTGTGCAGGTGTTTCTTCTTCACTTATTTCTGTCTGTGAGCATAAGCACTTTGTGGCATAACTGTAAGTTATATCATAGAAGAACGTCAGTTTTATTTGCTTTTATTGTCCACCACGGAAGCATTGCAGGTTTGATTCTAAATTAATCTTTATTGTGTTTTTAAATTTCTTCTTATTCCTTGACATAACCCGCTATCTTTCAGACTTAGCTTTGCTGGCTACAATCAATTTATTATTCATAAATTCCCTGTTTTGACAGCAGTAGTCTGGATTCAATTATGCCAAAAGGCCCAGTCATACCAGGCTGCAGTGCTGAGAATGAATTGTTCAATGACGCGATCTGTCTTAGCGAACGTTAAGTGATGCTTTGATAATTATATAGACATACGTATGCGGCCAAAAAAATAAAAAAGCTTTGGGAACATTTTTTGTTACCCCCCCGTGGAAAGCAGTAGAGAACAGTGGAGGAAGATAAATTGACAGATTATTAGCTGAGGCATCTTGTAAAGCCAGCCAGAGCCCGCTGCTCCAGCTCCACTGCCTGCGCCGCTGGAGGCTGGACCGCAGTGGAAGACTGAAGACTGCAGCAGTACATGGAGCAGCAGATAAAATTAACACCATCATTTAGTTTTATTTGTTAGAGTTTTAAGTGAGCTGGAAGATAAAAATGTTTAAAATAACCCCTCGGAGAGAGGCTGTGCTGGAGAATCCCAGAATCTTCATATTTCCAAGTGACAGAACTGTACCTCTGCTGGTGTTTTCGTGGAGGAAGAGAAGGGAAGAGCACTCCAGGTTATCTTTCAGGCTGACAGGTGAGAGGATTGACTGTAGGAGTTTTGAAGGCTGCACGGGGTGTCTGTCAGGAGATAGCAAGTTTTGCTGACAGCATCAGATTTACACACTTGCATGGGTACGCACGTATCCTGTACACCCAGACAGTGACTAAACGCTGCTTCCTTCCCCAGACTACATTTCCCTGCCAGGGTAAAAACACTTGCCTGCTGAAATAAGACCCTGCAGACACTGTGGTAAAAAAAAAAAAGAAAAACCCACAAGAAACCAAACCAAACACAAACCACCCTTTTTTTGCCCCGAGGTCTTCATTGTGTCTTTTTGTGAGAATTAATTTTTGTTGTTAGAGCTTTCCCTGATCAGAGTTGGCCTGTAGGATTAAAACAGGCACAGGAGGAGGACAGCCATCCCCATGCTCATTTGTCATGTGGTCAGGCTTTTTTCTGGAGCGAGCGTGGAGCATTTTGGCATGTGCTGCCCGTTTTCCATGTGGAAATATGCAGGTTCAGATGCAGAAATCAGCTCTGTGATCCTCACAAGGGCTGGAGGGATTCTCAGGAGAAGCCAAGTTCCCGTTCCCAGCAGTGAAGCAGAGTTTGGGAAGTTTATGAAGAACCTTTGTGCAAATGTTGGGATCCATTGTGGGAAAAGCTGGCCTGGAAATGCAGTTTTTTTTTAGTGTCTAAAAATGGGCCAGAAATTGGAACTCTGGGGAGCTGAATTCTTTTGAAGGTCACGTCCTAAGTGTTTCAGGTAACAATTTCGTCTAACACCTTGAGGAGGAAACCTGGCTTTTCATTACTGAGTCAGCTGATTCACCTCACCACCTTCCAGAGATGGCTCAGAAACTGATAATTATGCTCAGCTCTTGTAATTGTATTTTTCATGAGTAGGTACTGAGGCAATGAGGCATTTCAGGAAGTCAATATCGGTGCAGTTATTTTACACTTGGAGAAACTGAGGCAGAAGGGTGTGTGCAAGGTCATTCAGTACCCACTGGCAGGGCTGTGGACACAGCCCAGCACTGTGAGCTCCTTTAGCTAATAATCATGCTAAATAATCATGCTGAAACAATCAGATGCGGTCATTAGGTCCTTTTTCTCCAGAAAATGGTCTGGAAAGGTATGAGCAGACCTGGTTTTGCTCCTTTTCCTTGCTTTTATTCCCATTTTTCTTTCTATGTCTTTCCTTCAGAATCAAATCTTCCACTGTGAAGGAGAAAAATTCTCCTTCTGATTTTGTTTAAAAATGATTGAAGGGAGGAGTTTACTAACTATTTCTTATAATAGTAGACAGACAAACTATGTTTGTACTTTTAGGAGAGCCCAGCCTAAACTGAGCTCCAGATGGCTCGCTGGGTACCTCTGCAGTCACTGGTGGCTTTTCTTCTTCTGAACGACTTTCATGCTTGCGCATTACAGATAGGGAACATGTGTCATCCTTTCACTGAAACAACACACCCCTCCTGTGATTGGGAAGAAAACAGCAGTGCAAAGCTCAGTCCTGTAAGGGCTGAATATTCCTGGAGGTCTTCACAGTGCCTCCAGATCTGACTTTAGTATTCCGGTGGGAGAACCACTTTTGCAAGCTCGACTTTTCCCTCTCCTGTTCTTCAGCTCACTGTAATTCTGCTTTTCCTCCTGCAGCTGCCACTTCCTTTTGTGTGTTCAGTTGTAATCCAAATTTCATGCTGTCTTTGGTCACCCACTTTGCTACCTACCAAAGCAGTCTCTCAGACTTCATCATAAGGAAATCTTCATCAGCATAAAGTTGATTGCAACATCTGCACTCCCCTCTTCTTCCCCCTCCCCATCAGTGACACCATCAAATCTGGCTCTGCTGATAATGAAGCAAAAAAAAAAAAAAGAAGAAAAAAGAAATCAGTAATAATGAATATCGATGTCCAAAAAAATGAAGTACATGCAGTACGTACCCAGGTAAAATTACTGCATGTGAGATTTGGAAACCCCTCATGGAGTTATCAAAAGCAATGGACTAAATATGCTGGATAAACAATGATTTATTGTCTGTCTACCTGACCCCTAACTGATGTAATCAATATGTTTATGATGCAGACTGCGAAGTGTCTAAATTAGAGCACATCCTGTGACATCCTCCTCTAGCAGGAGCAAAGGCACTTACTCTACAGGCTACTGATAATAACCACTGCCTACATCAACTCACATGGTAATTTACCATCTTCTATCCCATTGAATTAATTGATTTCCTTTATTGGCTATATAAATAATTTCCTGTGTTTTGCTACTTTTCTCTCTCAGTGAATGCTTTGTGCCTTACCAGTGTTCTGTGGTAAAAGAATTTGGTAATTGAAGTGTTCAGGTCCTGAAGGGCAAGGAATGGGATGTTATTTCATAACCTCTGATAAATGTAGTAATAAACAATAAGCCTGATTGTGTCTTGCGCACGAAGCAGCCGCTGAGATGGGTGAGCAAACCCAAGGGCTCTGTTTTCCAACTTCCCTGTGCTGCAGGTTGAGAACCTGCAAACTGCAAAGGGATGGTGTGCCTCCTGGGTGATGGAGCAGTGCCCATCCACAGGGTTTTTCTCCATAGGGTGGTCAGTGGGACTTTGCCAGGTGAAGAGGTGGTGGAACACGTGCATTAGGTTATATCTGCTAATTGCATATAATTCCATCCCTACACCTCCACCCCTGAAGCTCCCATGCCACCCTGGCAGGCTTTTTTTTAATAGAATTCATTGGAGAAAAGAATGTTTTCAAAACACATCTTTTAAATAGTGTTCAAAACCACCCAAACCTGGTTTGTGGGGCTTTTCATCTTCAAAGCAATTTGTAGCGCTAGCTGATAAATATTATGTTACAGTTAATATATCAAAGCATAATGTGGTCTGTGACAGAATTGGTAGGTCATCCATCTGTGTCACATGAAAGGAACTGTTTTTCTGGTTTGGTCTGCTAGTTACCTCTTTACCAAACTAAAGGAAATAACTTTGTAGTGAATCTTCAAAGAGACGTTAGATTGCTTTCTCCTTTTCTTCTCTTCGTAGGGATTTGGAATAGTTTTAAAGCATCAAAATCCTGATGTGTTTGAAAAGGCTTTCACATGCTGACCATAATCTTTGTGCTGTTTCAGCTGTTGGGTCAGCTGTCTCACCAAAGCTGATGTCAGTCTCTTGGGAAACAAATGCCTTTCTGCAAAAAAGGGGTGATATTTTATTGGGTTATCCAGATTAGGTGCAGGTGCTGGATGAAGAGGCCTCTATTTTTCAATTTCACATAACTTCAGCTCTGTCTCTTTCGACATTTGCTGAACATTGTTAAAAGAATGTTAACTTATATATGAAAATTGAGGAATGACAAGGTCACAGAATACACAGTTCATCTGAAAGAGCAGCATTTCTCATTCGTGGTTTTGCACCCCATTAGATTTGTGGCTCTAATCAGTCACATGAAAAAGCTCTAAAGGCACCTGGTGATTGCAGGCACCTTTTCAAAGGCGGCCTCTGAAAAAATATACACAGCAATTAGCCCACTAAATTGACTTGCTTCCTGAAACATATTAATTCTCTCTGAATTGCTTAAAGTGACTCCTTTTTAGTTTATAAACTTAAAGATTTATTGGTGATTTCATGCTCTGTGTCCTCAGACTCTGGATTAAGGATAAAATTAAAGACATAAAGCCCGTGGTGAAATGGGAACAACTTCCAGCCAGGGCTGTGAAGAGTTTGTACAAATGGAGGCAATACAGTGCCCACACCCACTCTGTAAGCCTGGAGGAGTTCACTGTGACCCAAACTCTTATCTCTGTTTACATCTGTAATCTGATATTCTTGAAATGTGATAAGGAGTTCTGAAAGAAAAACACTGCTTCCATCTTCAATTACCATCCTAAAGAAAGCTTCCAAATTTCAGCTACAATAGTCTTCTTGAACCATCCTACTGTTAAGGATACTTTAAAAAAATCCTTAATCCATTTTGAAGCCTTTAGTTTGAAGAATAAAAAGGACTATAAACAAGAAGGTTCAACTGTAAGCACAGAGCATATATGAGAAGTGAGAGCTTGAGAACAAATCCTTGGGAAGCAGATGGGGCTTGTGCTGTTTCTCTTTCTTCTAAAACCTCAGTTCTCAGCAGATCATCTCGTGGTCTGTTAACTCCAAACATTTGAAGGGCAGGTGCTTCTTGGCTTTTCAGAAAACACAAGCAGTGCTAGTGAAGGAGTTGCCATTATAATAGATACAACTTTATCTCCAGCCAAGTATTTTGTGTTTCTTACGAGCATTTTTTTGCTGTGGTGAGGGAGCAAGGGAAATGGATTTGATAGCCAGGTATCTTGTCTTGGACTCATTCTTGTTTCCACTGTTGCCTTACACACATTTCTCTTCTATCTGATGAAAAGTGTTGTACTCATTTTTATTTCCTTATTATGCTAAGAATTAAACTTTGAGAACAGCGGCTGTTGCATTCACTAGGAACTGAATTCTTTAACTATAAAATTGTGTTCTGCGTATTCATGAAAATGGATCAATTAAAGTCAAGGGGACTACTCACATGAGCAAATGCTAATTAGCAAAACTGATGCTCTAATGAAGAGAACACGATAATGTTGCAGATAGATTCTGAATATTAAACATACTTTGCTCGGCAGCAGTAGAGGTGTTTACTCCATAGTATATGAGCAGTTTATTAAATTTCTGGTTGGAAATAAATGCTTTGGGTTGGTTCTCTAATTGGTAAATATTCTGTACTTTTAGACTCAAGTGCTGTCTGGAGCAGTTACGATGCATCCTAAGTGTGCTCCTAAGTCAGTGCTGATCTACAGATTGCTGATACCATCTAACTAAACCAGACAGGTGGCTTTGCTGCAATAAGAGCTTAAGATATTTCTTGCCCAGCTGGTGGGGAGGGAAAAAAAGAGCTGTCATTTTTTTCCTCCCTAAAAAAATAAAATTAAAAAAAGCTCAAAAAGCCTGATAATATAAAGAAGGGACATCTATTATCACATGTAGGTCAGTGGGAGAGAGTCTTTAGAACAGCCTGGTAGCTGGATTTTCACATTAATTTATTTTCCTATTCATGGAAATTCTACTTTCATCACCAAGTGAACTTGGTGCTAATTAATTAAATATGAACTATTGATTAATGTATGAAGAATAGTGAAAGCTGTGGCTACAGGACTGGTCTATTTTCAGAGACTTTTCTGTATTCTCCCTAATATCATCTTAATATTTCATAGTCCAGGTCTGAATTAGGAGACGTAAACAACCACTCCAAGGGAGATGGGAGGTGATCCCAGCGGTGTTTTTGCAGCAGGGCTGGGAACAGCCCCGAGCTGAAATGGGGCCAAGGCTGGGGGCCCTGGGGTGTCCTGGCTGTGGTTCCTGCCCAGCCCCACCTCTGGACACTCCTGCATCAATGGCTGGGTGCCTCAGCTCAGCGGGCAGGGGGTGGTACCAGGGAGAGCAGGACATCCAGGAATATCTCCTGTGACTGGAGGAGGAGCTGGAACAGACGTGTCTCATCATCTCTTGGGTCTTTTGGGGCAGGATTGGGGTAGGTGGGGGCAGGACAGGCAGCAGAGACAAGAAGCACTCAGGAGGGAGGAGCTGGGTGCTCTCTGGTCTTGCTGCTTCCCCTCCTCTGTTTCTCTGTCATCCTTTACTTCTCATTTCCACTGTTTTTTTTTTCAAAGAGGGAGGTGGGAGGGGAAGAAACCCAGGAAGTCTTGCTGACCAAACTTTTCATGTGCTGCTGACATCACCTAAATGCAGGCATGTCCTTCTGACCTAAAGCCTGGTTGAACGTGGAATCATGAAACCATGAGGGAAGTGCCTCTGGCAGAGGTGTCTCTCTCATGCATCAAGCAGGAGAGAGGGGATATGTTACAAGAGGACATTCAGCTGTGTGACAGACCCTGAAAATTGGGATCCTGGAAAGAAATTCTCTCCATTTGTATTTAAAACAGCAGACTTGTTTGAAAGGACTGCTAACTTTGGGATATTACAGGCATGTATTATTTGGGCACCAAATTCATGGAAAATGTGACGTGTACTGTTGCTGAGGAACCAGCCACAACATGTTTCATGTTGCTTCTCACACAAGTAGGTTGTTATTTCTGATTTCTTAAATAACTTTTTTATGGTAATCCAAGTCTTTTACAGCCAGAGCACTGAACAGAGAGACAGAATGGGCCATAATGAAATAAATTGTGGGAAAAGATTTTTTAAAAAGCAAAAGTAAAAAAAATACCCAAACTCTTTGAAAAGCTAGGTTTTGTCAGCAGGTAATGTGTTCCTATAAGTTTAGGTATTGTCTTTACATTTTCTTAAGAAAATAAAATATTATAACACAGTGCAGTATCAAGCAAAACTAAATTATCCCGTGGCATGCATGGTTAAAAGTGTATCCTGACTGCTGTCCTGGCACATCCACATTCCTGCAAGCCCGTTCCCAAGATGTTCAAAACATTCAAAACACTAAAGAGCTACGATTCCATTGATGTCTAATGAAGTTCACCACACAAAGACTTTGCTTAAAGAAGTTCTTTGAGTCTGAAGTGACAGACAGATGCCAAGGTGATGCTGAGTGTGAGATGAAAAATTGAAAGCAAACAAATTACTGAAGTCACTTCTGGGATGTGATCTGGCCCAACCGTGAAGTCTTTTGTGGGCGGGTTGGAGTGCTATCAATCACCCCTGACACAAGTTATTTGTGCATAATTATAAGTTATTGACCCATAATCAGTAAGAAGGGCTCTGTGCATGCTTAGCATTGTTTGATCCCAGCCTCATCTGTCATTGAGACATAATGTACCAAATATTGCATATTTCTGTTCTCCATGCAGATAGGACTTAGGGGTAGCTCCACTATCATCTCTAATTGCCCTAATACCAATCCACAGAAGGCTAAACCTCTCTCTCCAAGCTAATCCATCCTAGCACTGTCAGGAAACAACAGCCTTTAGTCCAGGAGGAGAAATACCCAGCTTTGAGCAGGGATTTCCAAGGTGATACATGGTGGTGTTCTGCTGGTGCTGGCTCTCGTGGCAGCGTGCCTTTGATGCATGGTCTGTCACGGAGCTGCCCACATCCAGGGTTTCAGATCTTCATAAGCCTGGGAGATGAAAGGTAATTTCAGGGCTGTGATGAGCAGCAGAACCTCGGCTGGTCAGCTCCCAGGGCCCTGCGGTGCTAATTAAGATCTCAGATGTCTTGGTGACCTTGGCTCTGCTTCCACGTGTGGGAAGGGACACAGGTGGGGCAGACAGAGGGGTTGTAATCTGACATACTGAGTGTCAGCTTGTTAAGAAAAAAGGCATTGGAAGGATGGATGACCAAAAAAAAGGATTTGTAAGTAAAGTTACTGAATGAAGTAAGGACACAGGGTCTGAGCCATGATCTACTACAGTCAAGGCAACCTTGACCTAAGGAGGGTTTTATTATGGTTAAAGAAAGAAAAATTCAATCTTTCTAATCGCTGCTGACAGTGATGGTGGTGCCTGTTTTTCCAATGATGGTGTTTTGTGTTTTACAGCAAAGCCTCTGTGCCTCTTGTAAAGGAAATCTCAATAGGAGTTGAACTTTTTATATATTTTACAGAGTTTTGGGGAATAAAAATGCCAACTTTTTTCATTTGCTGGGAATGCTCTGTCTAACAAGTACTCTTTTCCATTTTTTATTATTTTTACAGTAACATCTATAAAAAAAGCAAATTAAAATATTTAAACACAACACTGAAAACATTTGTTTGTGCCTGCTGGCCAGCTTCCAACTTGTGTAATTAAATCTTGCAGTCTGTTACCTCAATACTTCCCGCAGTTCCTACTCAGTGCAGTCCCTTCCCTGAGTTTCTAGCCCCAGCCAGTTTTACTCCTGCTTTGCACTGCGGCACAGCTGCCACTTTGGATCACAGGGATGGCTGCATTTCTTTGGGAAAACTGACTCTCATCTATAAATAATTGTTAAAGTGCTTTGGAAACCTCCCCGGGGTGAAGAGCACCATTGAAAAATAATAAGCCTTTCAAATACATTATTAATATTGATCCCGTTGCTGATCACATTCCAGCCCAGGGACAGGGAGAAGGTTACTCTGCAGTCTGTGTCGTATCCTGGCACCTGGGAAGCCTGGCTGTGATACCAAGCCCTACCCCAAAGCTCTCTGTGAGACTGGACAGATCATTTATTTATCCCTTTGTGCCTCACCACTCCCCACCTTGGACTTTCTTACTCCATGGCTTATTTAATGTATATTATTATTCTTTTCAGAACAAGGGGTTTTTGTTAGTGGAGGTGGCCCATTCTCTGATTGTGCTGTCAAGGTGGCAGCTGTGAAGTCAGACTGAAGTGAGCAACCACAAAGTCCTGATATCTGGGCTCTCTTTATGATACCCTCCTTGTCGCTGCACTTTGCAGGTGAACGCAGATATTTTTCTAAATTAGAAATGACAAAGTATTTCTCACATTGAACGCAAAGGATCACCCAGCAGACTTGTTTGTTCTGCTCTCATTTTCTGTTGCACAGTGTAGGCATTTAAGCTGTGTCCACTGCCAGGTTTTTTATCCTTCTTCACCCCTTAGATACTCTTTTGTAACCTTGGAAAGCAATTTGTAACGCGTGTGGATGTGCAGAAAATACTCAGTGCTGATTCCCATACAACAGAGCAGTTACTTATAGCTGTCCTTTAGTTTGAGTGAAGTCCTTCACTTTATGCTCAGATTAACCAATGTTCCAACTGAATTTGATGTTATCTCTCTTTTATTGATGTGAATTATTTATAGCAGAACTGTTGAATCATCAAAACGCGATTCCTGAGACTATTATTTATGCTAGGATATTAATCCCATGTTCCTATTAAGATTTATCCCTCTGTTCCTCATACTGGATTCCTGAATTAAATTTAATTATTCCATCTTTCTCTTTTGCAGTTGAAGTGCAGTTAGGTTTGTAAAGTAGAAGTATTAGCTTGTGGGTGACTGTGCTGAGGTCAAACACAAAATCTGTCTTCCCTGCTTTCCCGTAGGTGTGGATTTGAATTTTTATCACAACCAGAGGCAGCTCATGGGTAGCACCAGGGTTAAAGATAAACTCCTTTTATACATGGGATTTTTCTGGACATGTGGATGCAATATTTGGATTGCTCCAGATGGAGACACTTACATTCATTGTCACCAAAGGAGACTTTTGGTTATTGTTGGGAGAGAGCTCAGGTGATACTACAGGTGTAGTCCTGCAGTTTTGCTTCTTCCCGAACCTCCTACTTGTGCTCTTTTCTTTTCCTGTCCTCCTCCTGCAGGATGAAGCTTCAGGAGTTCAGTGCAGGTGACAGTTTTTTCTCCCCAGCACATAGTTCCATGGTTATTTCGTAAGTAGCTTCTTGGAATTAAGTGTTTCCTTTCTCCCTTCTGTTTTTCTCCTACTCAGCACCAAGGAAGAATGTGGCCTTGGGTTTAGTGCGCAGAAACCCCTGTGCAGCCTGGAGAGAGCATCCACAGCCTGTGTGGTGTCAGCTGTGACAAACCTGAGGCAGAACACATCCTGAGTGTGTCCCTGAGAATCCCAGCAGCCAGGAGGAGCTGTGCTGGGTGAAGGAGTTTGGGTATTATGGGACCACTGCAAAGCGAGGTACCAAACTGGTTCTCTGGTAGCCTGAAAGATTTTGCAACTTCAGGGGGAAATGTGGCAGCTTTTCTTTTCCTACATTTACTTCCCATGAGCAGAAGTGAGAGCTCCACATGGAGCTGTGGCTTCTCTCCCTTGCTTCAAGAAGGAAGAGGGGTGAAACACAAATGAGAACATACTGACATAACCAGATAAATCAGAACTTTTTGAGGAGGTAATTTGTCTTCCCAAGTTTTGCAGACCAGACCAGGCAGCTCAGCAGCACTGGGAATTGCCCCCAGCCCAGTTCCCCATCTCCATGCATCCTCCTGCCTTTGCTCTGCTCCTTTGAAGTCAGATCCTGCACTCGGAGGGGCTGCAGCTTATGGCAGCACATTTCATTTTGTGCAGCTATACAGCTACTTGCCACAAGCATTCCTGCAGTTGAATTTAAGACCTTTTATAATAATTACTGTTATTCTTGCAGGCATTTCTCCATCTTTGTATTCCAGTCAAGCCCCCCCCTCTTTTGCTGATAGTAATGATGTCATGGCAGAGAGATCCCCCTGGCTTTATTAAACTCAGATTTATACAGTGCTTCTGTCTTGAATAATTCAAGACAAGGCCCGAAACAGGGCTCCAGATAAAGGCCACCCATAAATGTAGGGCAACTCAGGTGTAAAGTTTGCAGCCAGGGTTCTAGTTCATCTCTGGCCTTTCTTTGTATTTCTGATTTAAAAAAACCAAAAAAATAGTAAAAAAAATTTGTGACTTCAGTATAAAGCAATTCTCTCAAGGATTCTTCCTTCAGCGTACATGTATATTCATATACCAGGATTTGGAAAACCTTTTAGCTTTAGGCACCTACAGGTGGTTCATCAGAAAGCAGACATCCAAAGCAGGGATAGGGCCTTTTCTTTGTGTATGAATGTCCTCTAACCTCTGGTGTTTGCCTTTCATTTGTTCTGAGAGCAGAATTTACCTCATCCTCCTCCAGGGTGACAGGGTTAAACAGCTTCTGATACCCCTCGATGGAATAGCAATAGTGGCAGCCAATAAAGTGCAGCCCATTTTAAACCATTCCTAATGATTTAAAGAAGGAAGAATGTCACCCAGAAGAACCATTTCTGCATTTTAAAAGATTTTTCTACCATATTTTCCTGTGAGTGATGTGCTAGATGCAAGCCCTTGATCTTCAAATCATTGTTGTCTTTTCAGTGATAAATGGCAGAGTTCTGCTGCGTTTGTGTGTGAGCACAAGTGTTCAGGGGTGGTGTTTGTGATTGCTGGAGTGGCAGATTCCCTGCACTTACAGTAAAAACTTAAGGATTCATTTAAATAATTAGGCAGAATATGCAGTTAGTCATATCTACGCTTTCTGAAGGATTTACTTGACCATTTGAAGCATGATGCAGCACGGCGTTTGGATTAACATCCCTGTTATTAGTGGGGCTTCCTTCAGTTACAGGGTTGAGTTTTCATTTGCCTTGTTTCGATTGAGATCCAGGATACAGCTTGTTTGCATAGTCATATGCAAATAAGAATAATATTTAAAACATATAGTACTTTGCATATTCAAAACACTGTGGAAACGTTTGCAGGCGTTCTTGCAACACCCGTGTGTGGAGTAGGTAAATAGTGATGTAGGTAGATGGTGGAGTTATGACATTAAGGCAGTTTTGCATGGGAAAAAACGTGTCATAGTATTGCTGATGGAAAACAGGCATCAGACCTCCAAACCCGAGAGTGATGTGAAGGGACCTGACACATTTAACGCTGTTTATATTTGTATCTCAGTCTCAGAGCTTTCAGAGATGACTTTTTCAAGTTCTCTTGACAGGCAGGAATAGTAAAATCCACTTTGCTTTTAATGAGCAATGAAATGATTTCCCGAGGCTGGAGCCCCTCAAAAAGCTAAGAGAATTTCACAAGACTTACGGTCACAGGCTGGGGTATGCATCCCTGAAGTTGGCAGAGATACTGTCACTGAACTGGGGAGGATTTGTGTAACACCTCTGTCTCCTGGGTAGAGCTGACAACATTTCAGGGGCTGGTCATGGCAGAAATATCAGGTTTCATGATTTGCCATAGGTTCTTAAAGGAATCCTATTAAAACCATGAGTGTACATCAAAATTTATGGAAAAATGAAGGCGATAAGCTGTTATCATTCTGCTTACTGCAGGCGTATTTGCAAGCCTTTCTCTGGCCCCAGGCTGTTGTCTGCTCACCTGTTGGTCCACCTGGTTGTATCGAGTGAGGAGGAACCACGCATCCAGTCATTCTTTGTACTTCTGTACCTGACAAACCTGTCAGTGTAAACTTATTTGGGTGGAAAGGATGAATCATGCTGGAATTAACATGCTGATTTGAGTGGGAATTACATTTACAAATGTGCAGCACGGTGTGATGGAGTGTTTATGCCCCTGTGAAAAGGCATCTGGTGGCTGGAGTGGCAGCTCTTGAGCTCTCTGCAACTGCTTCTCAGCTGCTCTGTGCCAGCTTTCCTCATCTGTATTGAAGGAAGGATAACCTCATTGTAGGAAATTACACTGAGATTCCCAGCAAAAGATGGGGATTTTGACAGTGTCACCCTCGCATTCCTCTAACTGGATTCCCATTTCTACCAGGAAAGAATAAATGAAACAACAATTGTTCTGTTTTTGCACTGCTGTCGGGGAGGGGACACGGAAGGCAACCAGACATCCTGAAATCTGTGGTCCTTAGGAGCTCTTTATTAAATGAAGAAGGAAGATACTTATCCATGATGTTGCCCTCCTGTATTTACAGGGATTTGAATGCATATATCTAGTCATTGGTACTAATGAGCTTATCAGAGTCTTTAAAGTGTTTTCTAAATCAACTAGACAGAGCTTACCCAGGCTGTCCTTGAGGCAGCTTCTTTTTTTTTTTTTTTNNNTTTTGAAATAGATTATTATATTTCTGTCTCTAAGGTATTTACGTGATCTCAAATGCAGAGCACTGATCTTCAGTGCATCTCCAGGAATGTAGATGGCACAGGGAGGAAATGACTGATTGGAAGAGTGGGGAATTGAGACCTGCTCTGATATACTGAATCCTAAGCAAGTATCCGTCCTACTGCGGTTATTGCTGTCTCCTAATGTTCATGTGACTGTTCAGAGGCAGATGGGCCTTCCCTCCTGTGCAACACTCGTAAAGTAATTTAAGCTTATGAAACAAAACAAGTATTCCACAATTATTAAGAATTTATCATTTACTTCTTGTAATTCCGCCTGTCACAGGGAAGGATTTCAGCAGCTCTGCGGAACTGCAGCAATTTGAAGGATGCCACACTCGTAATACCAGTTTCAGCAGACCTAATATTTTGCTTCTCTAATTCCTAAGCGAGTCTGTAAATGCGAGGTGTGCGTTTCTGCAGATTTTGTTCATCACTAAAATAAATAAATGAAAAAATTGCCTTATTCCTCAAGGACTTTCAGCTCCATCTACAGCAGAGAATGTAATTATGCCCATATCATTGATCAGGGGACTCCTCCCCTCACTCCAGTCTGTATAGCACCAGGATTTAGCATTTAAACTATATTTAAGTAACTGATGTATTAGACAAAGGAAACCATGCAGTAAGTGGATTGCCATCTACTTTTAGCTCAGCACGCTTGTTGAACGCCGGCCAAACTTCTTCGTTTCCTGGCGTTTCCTTTATTGTAGCCTGAGGAGCAGCGAATATCTGTGTGCAATTGGAGGTTTCTAGCATTTCACTTCACTGAATTCTCTGTTCCCTGTTGTCTCGTACAGACTGTCAACCATTTGTATTTCTGGGTTGGAACTAATCAGACCCATCTGGTCTTGCTGACAGTGCGAGCCAGGAGAATAGCTCTGTATCATGATACAGGATCCTGGAACTTGGGGCACGGAGAAATTTACTGCCTTGCCTAGTCCTGCTTTCTAATAAACTCAACAGTGCCATAGCACAGCTCATTTTCTCCTTTGTTTGTTTTAAATCAAAGACAGTAGTTGTCTGTCAGACCACAAATGTATAAACACTAAGCAATCCATAGATTAAAATGTTTCCTTCTTGCTTAACCTGTAAGTAGTTCTTTGCATCCGTGCTGGATGGAAGATTTTGTGTTGGAATGAGTTTTTCAGCTACAGAATAAATGAGAAACCAGACAAAGAATAATGATTGTCTTTTCAGTGTTTCTTAATATCAGCTGCTAAATGAAGGTGAGGTAGTGTAAGAGCTCCTGTTGCCTAGTCTGCTTTGGAAAGAGCATCCAGGCAGCTCCTAGGTTGCTAAAAGAATGCCAAATCAAAGGCAATGTGAGGCACTAATGCTGCATATTGTATGAAGTGTGTGTACCTGGGAGTATTGAATTACATCTTCATTGTACGTTAGGGAGAGAATTCAAGGCAAATCAAAGTTTGTATTGATTTTGGGACCGGGGAGGGGTTGTGGAGGATTATCTGAATAATTCTATTATTCACCTTTCTGTTGGAAAATTAAAGTGGATACTGCAAAGAGCACTACTGAGAGAGATAAATGAGCTGCTTCACTTCAGAATGAACTCTCGTCTCAGCAAACTGTTGACATTATGTGCCTAAATTCCTTATGTACTTAGCAGAGTTATCTGCATAAAATATCCTTTAAATTCAAGAATGACTTCCATCAGCCCTGTAATGATATCAGGGGATGATTGTGCTCCCATTTTATTTCAGTGGGTGTACACAAATAGTGCTATTCTACAAGATTATTAAATCTCAAAGGGTGCGTTTTGTGATTATTTAGGACAGATTCCATTTCAGCGGTTCCAAACCTTGCAACCTTGTTCAGAGCAGTAAAATAAACCTGTAAGATGAAGAAAGACATTGTTGTCCTTTGAGCAAACATACTGAACAAGGGATTCTGTAATTGAACTTCTATCAGCACCTTTGCCAGTGCAGTATCAAAGGTACAGAATTTGATATAGCCAGTTACAAGCCTTCTCACACATCATGAGGCAGAAATGCTGTGCTGGAGGGTTTAGGGACTGTACCTAAAATGTGGGAGCTGGATCACAGCTCTGCAGGAGCCGTGGGTGCTTTTGTGTCCCTACTCCATCCTGGCCCTGCCAGAAAGCTTAGAAGAAGTTTTAGTACCAGTGAATTTAGTTCGGCCGTGTTAGTGCTTATTACTCACAAGCTTGAAAAAAGATAAAAAGTCCAAAATCTCAGTCACCAACAGACAGAAATTCTAACATGCAGAGGGGAAGGAGAGGAGAGGTTGCAGGGAATGGAACTAAACAGAGCCCTCACAATATCATGCACCATACGATTCACAGGCACAAAGGGTAAAGGAGGCAGAGCATGGTTTGCTAATCTGGCATGGAAGTCAGAAACGAGAGCATCAGTTGCAGCTATAAATCTGCCTCACCAGGAATTTCTCAGCCTTTCCATTCCTACCCCAAAAATGAGTTAGGGAACGTGAAGAATATTTGTTCATGCTGTAGGAAGGGGTGAAAAGAAGGTGTTATATGGGTGAGCAACAGCACTGGTGGAAGCGGCGCTGAAGGAAGAACTAAGGCTTTTGCAAAAGTTTTTTGGCAAGAACACATCTCTAAAGGTTTTCTGTGATGCAAATATCCCATTTTCCTCATCTTAGAGAGGAAAAGGTGTTGGGGATAAAACTTCAAATTACTCCTGAGCCATCTCACAGGGTTTTCACTCTGTTTCTTGAGTCTTGTCTCAAATAAGCTCCTACTCAATCGAAATTTGCTTTAGTCCTAACACTGTAAAAACCGAGTAAGCACTTTAAGATTTGCCCCATTGATTTTGCCAAGTTTTGGTTGAGTGAGAACTTAATAAAGGTTTTGGATTGTGAAGATAAAGAACTGACTTCTGACATCCTGATTCAATTTCTAGCCAGTCATTTTACGGATTAACTCCCATTGAGTTCAGCAGGAGCGTGTCAGTGCAAAGGCTGAGTCAGGATCCAGCCCTGGCTCCCCTGCCAGGAGTCAATGTCTGCCTCCTTTAACCTGCCCATCGATCCAGGAGTTCAGAACTTCAGGGAAGAAACAACCACAGCTTCTGTGAGGAGTTTGATCACAGGGCAGGGGTTATGCTGGCTCCAGCACACAGAAAGTTAAAAGGAGTCCAAGCAGGGGGAGAGAAGGGGAGGACATTTGGTCCCAAGAGGAGAAGAGGGTTTTTTTGGGCCGTGGGGCAAGCTGTGTTTATCAGCAGAGGAGAGCAGTGAATTAGATCCTGCAGTTGCAGGCGTGGTGATTGGCTGGTGTTGGATTAAATCCCAGCAGGCAGAAGGAGAAGGAAAATGTGGGGCTTGTGCCTTGTGTTGGTGGTGATGGAAAAGCACCAGTAAGGTGAGTTGAGTTCCTCGCCATGGTGAGGAGCATTTACCACACAGAACTGCACCACCAGCTGCAAAAACGGGTCCACATTTGGAGACTGGTGGGCTGAGGATATTTCATGTCTCTCTAATGCAAGCATTGCAATTTCAGAGGCTTCCAGACCCCAAAGCTCCTGTCTGGGTGTGCTCCCTGCAGTGAGGGGCAGTGGTGTCTGTGAGCTGCACACGGCTGCTGTGGCTCTCCTGCCTCAGAGGTGCCATCCATGGACACCCCCACAGCAATGCAGTAACTCCACACCCCTCTACTGCACAATTTACACATTTTGAAAGTCCACTCAGCCTTCTCCAAAACAGGGGAGCAGTGAGGAAGCAGCCACTCATGCTGTAAATATCCCTTCTTCCTTCAGCAGCAGAAATCAGACTGTTTTCATATGATTTCCTGAGTTGCTGTCGTCATTATTCTTCCTTTTCTATTATTTTCTTTTATGTCTTTTTTAAATCACTTATGTCTACCCATTTGAGCACAGTCTTGATGTATCCAGGATATCTCCTGTGAGATGCCTGTCTAAGTTTGTTGGGAAATACATAGCATTTCTACAAATTCTCATTAATAGAGAATACATTTGGGAGGGGTGGAAGATTTCTGATTTTGAGGGGAGTACATTAATTTTAAAAGCAAGTCTGCTTGATTTATGGTGGAGATTAATAAACTAGTGAGACTTTGTTTGGAAACATGAAGTTTCTTTTTTTGGGTTGCATAAGCACAGCACAGTTGCTTAAACATTTTAAATCAATTTTCTTTGCACTCTTAGAATTCAAAAACCACAAAATGGATTTCTTTCAAGTTTCTTGTATTCCAAGGTTCAGCCCAGAGGGATTTTTTTTTTTTTTGTGGCTTAGAATAGGGTTTTGTAATGAAAAGCCTGACAGATCCTTTACTACACTGTCACTAGGTACAATGCTCTAATATATAGTGCGAGATTAACTTGTATTTTAATAAAGTATCTTGAACAGAATAAAGGGAGCATTTTAAAAGTATTAGTTGAAATCTGTGTTAGTTTGGTTTGAACCTGTGTTAAGAGAATACACCTTCTTTAGTTTCCCTGGTTCAGTCAAGAGTATAGGCAGCAAAACTGTGATGTAGGGAGCCTTTCAAATGGTTAAACATTTCAGTCCTCTGTTCCTTACAAAAGTTGATGCCTTTTGAAAATGTAGCTGCTCTGTCAGCTTCTCAGAATGAAAAAAATGTGCTGAATTCCTTTGTGTAACACATCCCTTCTTCCCAATTTCTTGCTAAAAGAAAAGAAATAATAACGGGCATCATGGCCTTTCTCTCTGTCCGTTCCAAACCCTGGCCATTATTTGCTCCCTGCCCCTCAACACTCGTGGCTCTGGAGCGTGGCCATTCCCGGACAGGGCTGAAGGGGCACTGCTGACCCAGCAGCCTGGGGTCCCATTGCCACAAGAGCAATAACCAGCCTGCAAAACTATGTGGGTTCATTTGCTCAGGTTCTGCTTTTACTTGTTTTTCCCTGCAGACGTGTGTGATGGCAGCTTCTTGTGTGTGTTGGATTACTTGAAGGAGTTAAAGTTGTCCATTTTTTAAAAGTTTGTTTTTTATGCATTATACACATTCTAGTTGTCTGCACTGGCACACTCACATGGATGTGCATATAAATATATGTATGTTTATTTATGTAATAAAGTATCTCAAGTGTCTCGTAGTGGCTGTTGGCAGGGATAAGATGTAATTCATACCAGGACCTTCGATCTGATCCCGTGTGTTACATCTTACAGGACGTAAAGCTTGATAAGATTTGTGAGAGCCCTGGTTACTTGGGTAGGAAAGATGGCCAGAGCTGGATTAGTACAGACTATAAACCTTTGTTCTTTGGAGCAAGCTCTAATTAAGGGGGTAATGAGCAACATCCTTATGCTGCTAGGACCTCCCGTACTGACTGCTGAGAGGCTGTGGGATGGACTGCAACTGAGGAGGAGGTTCTAGACCATTGGCCTCATCTCAAAGGGCCATTTCTATGTTACAGTTCACATGATGCACTCAAATAGAAACTGCATTAACATGTCTGTGGAATAGCTTCATACAGAGTTATTTCAGCTCTGCCCAAACCAGAGTCTCGTCCGTACTCAGTGGAACAGGAGCTTGGGTGCAAAACACTGTACACCATGTCCTGAGTGTCACAGATGTGTCACAGCCGTGGAGACCAAAGTGATTACACGTGCACTGAATTGAACTTCAAATTCTTATGGGTGCTGTGAAAAGAAGAGCCCCTTTTCCATGTGTCTGCTAGGGTAGTTGCGTAGCATGGATGTCTGATCCCTGTTGCACATCCACATTGACTTTGAAAGTGGAAACTATAATATTATGTAATCTTGGCTTGAAGGCAAATATTAGCTAATTTAACCAGATACAATCTACCCCCAGATGTCTACACTACTCACCACTGAAGCAGTGCTTTTAAAAGGTTTCTTAAAATAAGCACAAATTTAAAATTGTATGTTTAGCTCTCAGGGAAATAACTAGTGCTTAACTGGAGCATTGGTTTCCCTGTGCCATGCACTGCTGATTTACTGAAGCTGGACAAAGTAATTCCCATCAGCATTGATTGAGAATGTCCAGGTTTTGCCTTTCAATTAATTATGAAACAATCTGTTGTCAGCATTCCCAACAGATAGTGAGACTTTGCCATTCAGAGTTAATGTGGATGAATGTGGATGTAGTGAGGCACTGGAAAGAAAGGCTGTAATGAAATTCAGACTGAGCTGAACTGGAGAAAAAGGGCAGAGAGGAGAAGAGAAGAATGAGCACATTGAGATCCTGGACAAATAGAGAGGGGCTGATGAATCTTTCAGTTCCAGCAGGCAGGGTGGCTGCTGGGCTCCAAGGGACTGGGCATGAGGAGCGGATAACACAGCATCTCTCATGGAGGAAAGTCCATCTGGGCCCCATAAATGAGCTGGGCTGGGGATGGCAAACTGAGAGCTGCTTTCCTGAGCTGTCACCAGGGCACTGGGGTGTTCACACGTTCCTCAGCTGCAGGTGCTCATCTGTGGTAAGGACACAGCAGCAGCAAAAACTTTCAAAGCTGGCAGTGTTTATGTAGCTCCATCCTCACCATCTCTCTTTTGTTGATGTTTGTAACTGCTCCTGCCTCAGAGTATGGAGGAATTTACATGACTGCAGAGGTGTGAAAAGACCCACTAATTGGCAATTCCTGATCTGCTCAAATGTGTGAGGCCCAGAAGGGGCTGTGTGTGCCATGGGCACTTGTGTCCCCACCATGTGCGTGGGTGTGTGTCCCTGCCTGAGTGACACTGCTGTGTGGACACACTCAGTGTTCATCCAGCTGTCTGGAGGGATTCAGTTCCCCCAGGATGCAGGCAGGTGTCTGGTGGGATTTGCTAAATGCTTAAACCAGTTGGCTCCTTAACACCCAGTGAAATGAGTCTGATCAGGTGCATAATTCACTCAAGCAAAGCACTGGGAGAAATCTTTGCACCAGCAAAATCTTCTTTGAAACCCCCCCCCAAAAAACCCATCTAATACATGGCTATAGGAAATTTCAAAGATTCAGCCTGAGACACAGCACCTAAGTTCACTTTTTGGTAGTTTTCCCTCAGTAACTTTAGAAGTCATTTTTCGTCTGTATTTTGAATGCCACAGGGGTTGTGCCTGCTGAGAAATTAGCAGAAAGCCATGCAGTCCATCCATCATTGTTGGTGTGTTTGTTGGTTTTTTCCTTCCCACATTGTATCTTGAAACCCATAATTAAGACTAATCTTTTAAATGCCTTTGTAGAAAAAGAACACAGCAGGCATGGAATGGACTTTTTTATTAAAATTAACAAAAGAAGCAAGATTTGTACATAACATATAACTGCTGAACATAGACTTAAAAATTAAAATGACTTCTGTAAGCCTGTTCTTACAGATACTGAGTAAATAAAATTACTGTTGCTGGCAGATCAATATTTCTGTTCACAATAAAAATTTATAACTTAGGATAAACAGTTCTTCCATTATAGGCTATGGAATTCATTGGAATATGTCCAGCATGTTAACAGCAACAAAAGTAATTAAGAATCACCAACAGTTGTCAAGAACTGTGTATTTATAGTTATCTCAAGACAGAAGAAATTCTCTTCTGAAGTAGAGGATACTATTGGAACACTAAGGTGTTACTGTATGCAGTGGCCAGGCTGTGGGAATTAGACACACCCTTTTTCAAAGCATGTGCTTATCTGCTGTCCTGGATCTAACTAGTGACCTGTGCTGAATGAATCAGAGCACATGCCAGTGCATTTTATAACCGTGAAAATGATGCTATTTACAGCTACCAAGGGAATGATGATATAAATAAGCATTGATTTGGGGGTTTTAGCCTCTCCAATTCAGCATTTAACAGTCCAGTTTTTCATAACCAATAAAACTGGTTTGGGCTCTTATTGATATTCATCATTCCAGATTGTGTTTTAATATTCTGAAAGAATTAAAAAAATATTTTTATCCCTCTTTGTCTGTAGCTTTACTTAAAAATCAACTGGAGATTTTAATCTCCTTAAGAATACATGAATGTTCAAAAGAGGGATTGGGTGATTTCTCTCTTGGGTGGTACAAGTTGATTATCTTCCTGATTGCCATTTCTCCCTGTTAAATGGTTTTAGTGACTACCTAGGAGCTGGAATGTCCCAGATGTAGCTTCTTAGCAGATGATGAATGCCTTTTATAACATGCCCTTCATAGGGGCTTAGACAGTCTGGAAGGATTCACAATAATACCTCAAGATTACTCTGAGCACACAAACACAATAGCACAGCAGCTGATGTTTATTCATCCTTCATGAGGCTCGTGTAGGCAAAGAGAGCGAGGTTGCTCCCTGATTTACTGGGGTCATTTGGCATCAAACGTGTCCCAGACCTTTGAGTGTGTTGTGTTAAGGCTGTGCTGCACTATGTGCCAAGATTACATTTTTAACTGATGCTGTCTGCTCCCATTTTTTCCCTTTTTCCCTTTCACCATCTCTCTTTCTTTCTCCTTCTGTCCTTCCTTCTTTTTTATCCTCCAAGATGATTCTAGTTTACAATGAGCTTTATTTTTGAATGGGAAAGGTAGTGTTGACAGAGGGTCAATGTGATGAGGACAGGGACACCTTCCACTAGACCAGTTTGCTCCAAGCCCTATCCAGCCTGGCCTTGGACACTTCCAGGGACAGGGCAGTCACAACTTCTCCAAGCAAACAGTTCCGGAGCCTCAGTACCCTCTGAGGGAAGAATTTCTTCCTGATACCAAATCTAGACCTTTCAAAGCCATGCCCCCTTGTCCTGTCACTACGTGCCCTTGTCCAAAGTCCCTCTCCAGCTCTCTCATAAGGCTGCCCATGTTTCGGAATTTTCCTGAAAGGAGAAGGAAGAACAGGACCCATAACTGCAGATCTATTAATTAAATTACTAAAATTGAACACATTGTTATCACTGTGACTGGGCTGGGCCATTGTGCACAGTGATTTTGGAGATGAAGCCTCAAGAATGATTTTGGAGCTTTGTGGAGAGCTAAGGGCTAATTGCTATAGTCTGCCTATGGATTGGGAACAGATCCAGCTGTGAGGACATCTCACCACCTCTTCCTGCACCGTTTGCAGTGGGGGACCCTTACTTTTACTGGGATAAAGCCTCAGAGTCAGTGAAGTTACTATTATTACTGCTTTACAACTCTTGTCATCTCTTGCTAAGAATAAGTAGGTGAAATGGAACTTTTTGCTTGAATGTCTCTTTTATCTTCCTGGGGTGAATATCTGCCGTGGCGTTCCCTTGTTCTGCGGTATTGTCTGGGAAGCTTTTCCTTTCTTCTGCATTCTTGATATTTTCTCTTCTCTTCTAATAAAAAAACCCCAGCAAAATGCAAGCAAACAAAAAAGAAGGCATCACAGAACCTGACCTCCTTCCCCTCCCAACACATTGAAAGGCTTTAATGAAAATAACTTTTGGCAGCTGTGTTTGAGTGACCAGTGTGGAATGGGATGTGACATCGGAGCATAAACAAAACGTATAAATGTATGCAGGACGCAATACTACAGCTGGAATAAAAGATTCAGATGCCTCTTCTTTTTGACACATCGCATTGTAAGGTCACAGACTGAGCTGAAGATGCAGCTTGAGGAATGGAAATGTCTAGGTTGATGTAAACCGGTTTTAACCCGCTCAGTATTTCAGGATAAATAGCGTTGACTTGGAGAAGGCATATTCTCACTTTACATTCAACCTCTCTGCTTCCTGTAGAGCATTTTAAATCTTAGGGGCCTGAGCCAGCCACAAATTAGGGAATAATGGGGGTGTCAGTGAGGTTGTTTCATGGCTTTTAAAATTAAAGGAATTCTTAGTGAGTTACCAGCAGCTTGCTCTGCTTTTATTTTTTTTTTCTTGCCATCTTTTCATTGTATTCACTTTAAAATTCTTTAGTGAAGATTGGCATGGTAAGATCAAAACCAGTGCTGTGTAAAAAGCAGGTTTTTACAGTTCCGTCCTTTTTTTTCTTGTACCTGGTAAGAAAAGATGTCATTAGGAGCACTGGCGATTTTCACCTCAAATGAAACGTCAGATCTAATATTCCCTATGAGTCTCTATGTCTTGGTTAAGGTCTCATTATCTTGTGAACATGTGGACCAAGTCCAAAAGAATTATATCTTTAATATTTGTCTATCAGTCTTATGTCCTTTTTGCTTCTAACAGAGCTGAGACAGGGAGGGTTTGTTAGTGCAGGGATTACTTCATTAGTTTGATTCGGCATGTCTTGGATTCACAGTGCTTTCAAGAGACATCACGAAATAAATTCAGAATGTGTTATGAGGATGCCCACAGAGCAAATAACATGGGCAAATTACCTCACTGCTAAAGGGAAAATAAAAATCACATATCTACTGCAGACAATATGACAAAATAGAGCAGCATGCAGGGGGGAAATCTCCTGTAAATACTGCACATTCATATTCATGTGTTTTACATTAAAGCAGTAGAATCCATATAAAACTGCACTTATTAAAATAAAACATTTCTAGAAACAAAACAAATAGCTAAGTGCTGGGGAAGCAAACTGAAGCTTTTAAAGTAGTGTTTCCTAAAAAAATAATCTTCTTATGTAACTTAGAGTGGCTTTTAATTATCTGCACAGCTCCAGCAAGCAGAGCAGTGGTGAACTTGGGAATGTGTGGCACCATTTAGGTTTTAAGTGTTGCTCATTTTGTAGCCACAGTGGTTTAAGGGAGACAGCACCTTTGTGAATTTTGCTACAAGGAATGAATTTGGATATTCTCCTGTGCAGTGGTAGCTGTTCTGAAAATGTATCCATATGGATTAGCACTGGGTGTTGGCTTGGATAGAGCAGCCTCCAAAATCAGTTGTTTTAAATAACATTTATGTGTGTGAGTGTATATGTGCATTTTGAAAGGAATTGATGAAATCATCATTTCTGGAAGGGTGGATTTGGGTATCCGTAGCTGGGAGAAACTGACTGAGTTTGGAGTTTGAGAAATGCTATCCTGCAATGATAAGACTGTGATATTTTATTATGGGTCTGACAAATTCAGAGCATAATGAGGTTTATAGAGATGCTGCTGTCGACTTCAGTGGCTGCAAGATTAGGTCTTCACAAGTTTCTGTGGGAATAATCTCTATGGATAGCTCATTTACAAACATGAGTGGATCATTTAGACTCATGGGACATGTTTATTATTCACATATAAGTAATTAATACTCAAGCATAAGGGAATTGATTCCTCTTACTTATCTGTCTTATAGGAACTGACCTTTCTCTCCATCCAAAAGATTCCCTTCCCACGTGTCCTGACAAAAGTGGCACACGTGGTGCAGTGGGCTAGAGGGGCTCATATGGCAAAGGGAAGGGGTTTTGACAGGATACAACTTGCAAATTTCATTTAGACCAATTATGCACATTAGTTCCTGCCTAAACAGTTTCATTTGATGAGTTTTCATGCAAGTTAGATACAGGCCTTCTTAATTATATATTAGTAAACATGGCTAAACACATTCCTTTGGTTATTTTATCATTGAAATAAACTCCAAAGCAAAGCAGGATACAATCAGCTATAGCAAGGTTACCTCCTTCTATTGCAGGCACTGAGCATTCCTGTATTAGAAAGCATTTATTTAAATATTCAATTAAAACCAGGCACCATTATACTGTAAATAACATTTAAATTGACAGAAAATGGAAAGTGTTTAACTACATGCAAATTATGAAGGATGGTTTTAGGGGCAGAAATTTCATTTGGGGCCTTGCTGTGGGAAAGAGCATTTTTATACATATCTTCTAAGTGACAGAATCTCAGGAGGAAGAACATCAGGCACCCCAACTGCTGGTGTTTTTGAAAAGCTCTCAGAAGACTTGAATTCTTCGAATTAAGACGTTAAAATCCTGCACTCGTTAATATGGGGATTAGTTAAGTGTGAGCCAGCATGTATACACGTTCTGTAATTAGGGGTTTTATTTGATCTTTATGTATTTGATGAAAGCAGTGTGAGGAAAAGAGCCATCTCAAAAAAAAATCCTCCACTTTTGCAGTGATTGTTCCTCTGATGGTGCTCTCGGGGCTTTCTGGAAACCTGTGCTGCACCTGGGGGCAGCGAGGGCCATTGCTGAGATCTTACAGGCACGTGGGCCCACTTCTGCCAGGGGTGTGAGGGGGCTGACGGCAATATTCCTCCTCACGTTCCCACTGGGATCCTTCTTTCTTCCTGCTTCTCACCAGGGAGATAGAGAGAACCAGGAATTCCTTTGCAGCAGAGTCCCCAGTGTGGATGTGATGAGGCGGGTGCCGCCCACCCGGGGGTGGATGTCTCTCATTTGCTTTTCTAGACCAAATATTCCTCAGAGAAAAATTGTTGGAATGGCTGAGGGCTTTGCTGTTCACGCTGGGAAGGGCTGTTCCACTGCTCTGGATTTTTTACTTCTGTCTTGTGCTTTGGGTCTCTATAAAATCCTTCTGATAAGATATCATTCTGCTTTTTTTGCCTTCATATAAGGAGAGGAACAAAAAGACAGTGTTTACCCCAGCTCAGAATGTACCTGTGCCTCAACTCTGCCTCCACATGTGCTGAAAACTGGGTATTTGCAAACCCTCACTTAGCAGGTGCAAGAAGAAATATGCTAACGTTTTGACATTTTTTGGCAATCCTTTAAATAACCTCACACCTACATGGCCCAGAATTTCCTCCTGGATTAGTATGGCACACAGTTCTGCAGCTTTTTGTGCTTATTTTGGGGTTCCTCCACAGGTTGGTGTTATTGGATGTGGGAACACAGGTGCAGGTGAGGCTGAGGAGCGAAAATCTGTCCCTTCTGCAGAATAAAGTCTTTCATTTCCTCCAGACCACACTGGAATGTAATACAAAACATAATGGGACTTTGCACTTCTGGAAGCCAGTCCATACCACCCACTTGGCTTTTTGTTACAATGTGAGGGAAACACGAGCAAAATCATATTTCATGAGGTGCAGAAGAAGCTGCAATGCCCTGACACCCACATATCAGAAGAAAAAAAAAAATAATCCAGGTCTGTAATATTGCCCTCCTAAAAATATAAGGAAAGAAAAACAACTCCACCACCCTTCTTTCCCATGTATTTTGTGGGTTTATGTTCAGTGTAGTTGGGACAGAAATACATCTTTTGTCCTTCTTGGTGGCAGTGTCCCATTGACAGAGGTGGTGTCAAAGTGTCACCCTGGATTTAGGTCACCCACATTTCCACAAGTGCTGTGTGGGAAGAATGTGCCTCATTGTCCCATACTCACCGGTTCTCTATGCAGGTGTTCTGTTGTCACTTTTGCTGGCACATCTTTTGTTCTTGTACCACACAGTGGAATGGAAGCTACAATTTAATGTGAATTACCTCCAAATCACATACAGGGCCACTAAGTAGCTCTTTGCAGTACTTGGTGTGGGTTTTCTCTCGCTGACAAACTGAATAATGTGTCTTTTTTGAAATTCTAAAAAAATAATAATAAATTACAAATCTGATGCAATGGAATATAGTTAGATTGTGAGGCGGCAAAGTAGATTAGAGAATCTATCTATAAAATAGATTAGAGACTGTGTCTATCTATATATGTCTTCCTCCCTCCCTATGGTTTTTTATATCTATAGACTCCTGATGTTAATTGGACACAATCAGTAAAAAGACATCTGAGCATCTTTTAAAATTTGGGTACAGATGCCCCTAAATTGAGAACTCCCATCTGCAAACATCCCTTAACTGCTGCCTGACAGACACTGGGCACACAGCTCAGGGTTTTGCCAAGAGGACTGTTGTCCATGAATATACAGGAGCTGACTGCTCGGTGTACATGGCACTGCACGCATGGAAGGGCTGAATCCATTAAAACAGAAACAATAGTTACCTAAAGAAAGGCAGGTTGTTCTTCCATTAAAGCATACTGTGAACTTGTAAATTCCGAAGAGCTGGGTGAAAGAAGGGGCGTTAATATAATCAGATTTGTCATCTTGTCCCTACTGCAGTATAAGAGGGTTACTGGAGCTGAAAGTGTTCCTGTCGTGGGTACAACCGGCTGCAGAGCAGCTCCGGAGCCGCTGCTTCCCCCGGGATGCCCCTGGGACACGGCTGGGGAGCTCGAGCTGTGGCTCCATCCCGGACCCACCAAGAAGGGCCAGAGCTGGGGGTGCTGTGCCAATGGCAGGACAGGGATGTGGGGAGTCCCCAGCCCCCAGAGCTGAGCTGCTGTGAGTGCTGTGCCTGTTCTGGTGCACAAAGGGGCGAAAGGCACCACCGGGCTCCCAGGATCTCGTCATCCACAACACTCCAGCGTGGCACTGGGAAGTCCAGAGTTCAAAGGGGTCTGTCTAAAGAGCAAGTTCAGCACTCCCAGGGCACGGTGTGGCCCTGTGGACAGGGGAGAGTCCCTTTAGGAGGTGCTAACACCGGTGTCCCTCCTGGACCATGCACCTGGCCAGGACACGAGTTCACATCCCAGCCCTTGCAGGCCAGTTAAATGTGCTGCTGCCATGGTTGCAGCACTTCCATGTGTCCAGATGTTATCTGAGACTGCCAAAACGGTGCTGACAAAGGGAGAGAACAAAATGGAGATTTTCGAATCATTACCCCTCAAATCTGAAACAAATTTCATGGACCAAGGAAAAGCCTTCAGGGCATTTTCTGAGTTTCCAAGGCTAGCTGCAAAAAAATCCAGTGTTAAGAACTCAAAAAAGGTCACAATAATATTTTATAATAGCAAGTGTTAGCCTAAATGCAAAGGTTGGAGCCAGTGCTCCCCATAAATAATACATAAAAACAGAAAAGAGGGGGATCCAAGAGGTCTGTGTTATTCCTGTTAACGTGCAGCTGTATCATTTTACAGGAGAAAAATACATCTAGAAATTACAGAAAATGTTGAATACTTTTGCAAGCTGCTTTTGAGAAACTGAGTGTCTTTGTATAAAGATGGGAATGACAGCTCATAGTACGTAAAAGTGAATAGAGTTCCCAAGTCATTCAGCAGTTGCAGAAATTCACTTAATCTCAGTTTTGTACAATTTTTTTCCCCCACCAGAATGATTGTCTGGGTTTGTATGTCTGCTCTTTCTCTGCTTCCCTCCCCAGCTCAGGTGGGAAGGTGCAAGATTCTAGGAAATGCTACAGTTAATTTCACTTGTTCTATTCAAATTTAAATGTTTTAAACACATTTCAAAAATAACACAAGTAGACAGTTGTGAAAGGCTCATGTTTATTACCCAAACTAGAAAAAGTAGGACGATGACACTGCCTCAGTTCCTTAGTTTGATTTTATTAAGTCCCTGATGGAATCATAGAATGATTTGGGTTGGAAGGGACCCTAAAGATCATCTAGTCCAACCCCCTGCCTTGGGCAGGGTCACCTCCCACTACACCAGGATGCTCCTGGCCTTGGCACCTATTGCTGATAAAAGTAGCTGATAGAAACAGCATGGCTAAGACATGGTTAATGGTTGAAGTGAGTGTTCAGAATGGTTATGAAGCCTGACAGATAGCATGAGCCTGAAAAATCTTTTCCTTCTAGCTCTAGGACCAGGAAAGCTCCTGGGAAGAATGGACATTTTGTAGATTCTTCATTATTTTTTCAACCACAGCAAGAGATGTGGAACCTCATGAGATGCTGTTGTAGGCAGACACACTTTCTGCCTTTCAAATTCTGCTTAATCTTGAATGTAGAATCTTTGGCTGCCCTATTTGCATTTGTAGAAAGCCAGCTGGAATAAATTCAACTCCGTTACAATAAAAATTTGTGGGCAAGGCTCCTCTCCGATAACGCTCTTGTTGCGCTTCCGTAAATAAAACCTTGGCAATCCATGAAGCTGGAGAGGGGCTAAACCTGAATGTAGGATTTGGGGCCTGGGGTGTTAAATGACTTTGGATGACGAGCTGACCTCTGTAATTACCCCTGCCCCAGGTTTGTGTGTGTTGGGTATCCAGGTGTGGGGTTTTGCCCGCTGGACCCACAGCAGCCATTGGCAGGTTGTAGACACAGGAACAGGTGCAAGTACAAAGCACACGATGACTAATTTGTAGGATGCCCCTATAATTTCATGCATATTAAGCCAGTTATGCAGAACAGTTTCAGTGCATTTGGAAGCACAGATCTTGCACATTCACGTTGATCAGTGAAAATGAAGCTCATAGCTGTTTGTGCTGATTAGCATTTGAATACCAACCTTCCCAGTTTTGGGGCAGAAAGGGAACTGTCCCATGGGATTAGTCATAAAAGTAATTCTCAGTGGTTATTTACAAAACTCCAGTGTCAGTAAGTTATTTCAGAAACAAAGTATTTCTATTTTAATGGTTAACAAAACTGCATTCACGTTCTGTTGCTCAGTTTTCAGTATCCTGCAGAATTCATTTTCCCGTTGCTTTTAAATATCAGCAACTCTTATCCATTCCAACATCAGAGGAATTTGAAAGAGAGCTCCATGCAGAATTGATCTGATCCAGCAACATCAGGATTATGTTTTGTGTGAGGGTTTTTTTCAGGTGTAAGTAGACCAGAATGTTCCCAAATCGTAATTTTATTTTTTTTTCTTCGCCAAGATCAAGGAGAGCTTGCCAGTTTTTACTGGAAGAATAAGAATTTTCAGAAAACTCCTGTAGATCTCCAAACTGTTCATAAATTTATTGACAGTTGGCAGCCCTGCTGTGTGTGCTGTACTGTTATATATCTGCCTTCTTCACATCTGCTTTGTCGAGGTATGAGACAGCGAGGCAAAAGTAGCTTAAGGAGGCTTAGCAGTGTCTGTAAATAAAATAGGGAAAAAAGCTTTATTTTTTTCCCTTCCTCAAAAGATTTTCCATTTTTTAACGTGGAAGGATTTTAATGAAATCCTTGAGTTTAAGAACAGCAAGTGCAAAACAAAGGGGTCTAGCTCTTGTGTTTCCTGTGAGTAATTCCCTCAGACAGGAGATGAGGGAGTGGAAAAGAACATCCTCCAAATGGAAAAAGCAAAGTCTCCATTACTTGTACTGCTGATTAAAATCTTAGTGCAATATTAGTGCTCAGAGCCCTCTGTTCACAGATGATGTTTAGTCTGTAACACCATCCTGGCTATTTTTTTGCCTTTTTCTGTAAAAAGGCTCCCAGTCACAGCCTGACAGCTCAGGGTACCAATGCACTTCCAAATCTTTCATTTTGCAAGGAACACAGGCTGCTCTGGTTTATCCCCTGCGAAGTTGTCCCTTGCAGAGCCAGGCCCGGGGCTGCTCCTGGCACTGCTCACCTGTGATGCATCGCACTGTGCTTTGTGCTGACCACGCTGTATAAATTGCACCCCTCCTGCCCAGTCCTGCAAAGCCAAATTTAACTGGGAAAATTGAAGTACAGTGTCTGGGGCTTAGTGAAGCACAGCAAATCCTTTCTATAAGCTATAGAGGTGACCTTTTAAACCACCTCCCACACCAAGCCTCCTACTTTTATTTTTGACAGTGAGTATAAACCATAGGAAGGGCTAGTGAGAGGGCTCTAATACTTGCGCTCTGCCTGCGACTTTTAAAAGAATTCCAGAGGACCTACAAATCTCTCCTGTTTGTGATTTGACACAGTTAGAGGGACTTCAGTGCCATGAAAAATGACAGTATTAACTCAACACCCTAATTCAGGTGAACAGAGCCATTGGCCAGATTTGATCCTTCCATAGGCAGTGGATAAGCACAGTGACAGAGCTGCTGAATCAGACAGTAGTTTAAACATCTACTTCACTTTAATTGAGCCTAAGAAGTATTTTTAGGGAATGTTTAAAGTACAAAGGAAAATTTTGTTTAAAAATAGATTTTTGACAATGTAAAATAGGTTAGTGCTTCCTTTGAGGCAAACAAACAACCCACTTAAGAATTAAAAATTTCCAAGCAAATGATTTGGAAATCCTTCCTTCTTGAAGCGTGATCAAAGTAAAGTCTTGACAGGTAGCATTTATCACAGGTAGTACCTTCTGCTCAGTAAGTACTTGATGAGGCAAAAAGAAAAATTAAAATGGTGGTTCATGGTTACATGAGTATCTATTGTACTTAAAGCATAAAATCCTCCCTTTAGGAAAAACTTCAATTTCCACAGAAGCCGCAGCTCTGTTTTGAAACTATGGGTTTGTCATTACATAACGGGATTTTGGGCTGGAAGAAGCAGAAAGGGAGAAGAGGGGCTGGATTGCTCTTTGCAGGCTGCCCTGAAGAGCAGGATTGGCTGGGCACCCTGGTGCCTTTATCGGGATGCTGTCCTTTGAAATGTTTCACATGGTGGAACTTCAGCCTTGCCATAATCCTATGCAAAGCACTTGAGTGCTTAATTTTCAGCCTGGAAATGGACCAAGTGAAGTGAATAAGGATTAGTTAGGGTCTGAGGAGAAAACTTCCAAAGGCGTAGAGGACAGTTAGAGCATCTAATTCTTTTCAAAAGCCAGAGGAAGTCAAGCACCTAGTACACACATTCAGAGATGCTAAATCTTTCCATGAGGCAAAAAGCATGCATTGAAGTGATGTGCTGCATTAAGAAGCCCCTCTGTGACGAATTTCTCTTCCATCTCAATGTTCAGCCCCGATTTCCGTTCATTACTTGAATCCCTTCTCTCCTAGGTATAGCAGCTGACACCCCTCTCTACGTTCACTTTCTTCTCTTTCACTTCCCTTCAGGTCAGGCTTTGAACCAGTGTGTTTGCGCTGTAGGTGATGAAATGATTATGTTTTTCCCCCCAAAAATAAGATTTTTAAAAGAGAAATTTTTGTATCCTTCTTCTTTAGCTTGGTTTAGATGTCACGACATTCCCTATTCACAGAACAATTCTTCCTCATTTGAATGGTTAAGAAGCAGGAACATTGACAGTGATCAGGGAGATAACATGGTAACTGAGATCTCGATGGGAATGCAAAGAAGGGGTCCAGGTTGTGTTTTTAAATATTTTTGAACTGCCATCATGCCTAGAACTTTAAACTCTCTTTCCATAAGAGTTCCAGTGCAGTAGCAACAGATTTCAGATCTTGCTTGTAGTGCATGCAGCCTGATACCTCTTGAGTGGGTAGAAGGTGCACAGTTAATTATTCCCCCCATGAGAAGTGTGTTTTCAAGAGCAGCCATGTCAAAATTTAGTGAGCACTGCAAGTGGTTATGAAATATAGCTGCAGTGTGTGGAAGGCATCCAAATATATCCTATTTCAACTTCTCAGATCCACCATTCTGGATTTATGGCCACTCTTTCTGTGCGTGAAGGACAGGATCTCAGAGCAAGGAATGCTGATTCTGTTTTCCTGGGGAGAAGTGATCCTTCTCTGTATTTTACCGAGCAGCTGATTCTTAAAATAAATGGACTAAATGGGGAGAAGATTTATTACACGTATCTGACAGCTCACAGCCCCACCCCAAATACAGTAAAAATACACAGCCTAAGTGAGCTCCAGCCTAATGGATCCAACTTAAAAGAATTTATTTAAGGAAATTTTTAGTTTCTTCTCCGTTCTGCACAGCAAATGGCCCTCAGTCAGCAGTATTCCCCGCTGTGTAAGTGCAGAGCTGCCTGGTGCCGGGATCCCGTGGGACCCCACGGTGCGGAAGGCACGCGTTCCTTGGGTACCTATGCCTACAGCTGATGTCAAACCTTTAAAATATTTAGGAAGGTACAACTGCAAATTGCAAATAGGAGCATTACCCGTGCAAGGCTTTTAGTATTTTTTGCTGGAGGCTGCAAGGCTTTGCGAGGAAGGCGTTCAGGCTGTTGTCTGCACTCAAATACCTCAGCTTGCACTTGCAGGGAAAATGAAGCCGGTGAGCCAGCTGTTTTCTTTGCAGATGTAGACACTTAACTACAAGCCACCTGATTGTCAGCAGTGGTGAGCAATCACAGCTCCCATTCATCTTTTTGAGAGCCTTGGTGCTTGCTGCTGTTGGAAATAAGACCACTTGTGCTCAGGTGCCTGACAGAAAGTGAGTTCAAAATTGTTTTGCCTTGAACAGGAATTACAATGATTTGCCTTCTTGAGGATGGCTGAGCCAGGCTAACACGCTTGCCTTGACTCTGGAATCCGAGTTTTTCCTGAAAGGCTTTGCAGGTGACTTCATAGGATTTGGCATTCTTAGGAAATGATGCTGCTTTTCTCTTTGTCACGTGTTTACTTTGCGTTTCTCTTTGACCACGATGCTCTGGTCAAATCTTGGCTGTTGTCTGAGCAGACAAAAGTCACCCTTGTTGTGTCCCGCTGGATCAGGTAACATGTTCCCAGTGTTCTCCAGGCAGGCAGTGTGTGCTGGTTCCTGGCTCTGGCACATCCCTGCAGCTGCTGTGGTTCCTGCTGCACGCAGGCACCCAGACCTCTCACTCTGGAGGTGTCGGGCTTTTCCAGCTGGTGCCCTGGTGTTTAAGGATGAACACATGCAAAACAGACATGATCTGGCATGGAAATGAGTGAAAAGCATCCACAGAGTTTTGGCTTTCTGAAGGCATGGGGCTTCCAGGTTTGTGGTACCAACATTTCATCTTCAGCCTTTTGTGAGCTAGGAATCCTTCCAGGGATGGATTACATTCCTGCATGATTTCTGATCAGTGCAGATCAGACACTTCCCTCAGCACTCAGAAACCCTTCCTGATCTAGTTCAGATATCTGTACCTCATAGCAAAAGTTCCATTTTTAAGGGGTTTTTTTTGAACAAGAGACTTTACTAAAGCCATGGTTTACAACTGTTTAGTATAAAACCTTCTCTGAGTCACACGAAGGACTGAGCACTTTGAATTCCGCAGGGAAGTTTTGGATCAGGTTATGAGTAGATATATATATATATATTTAGGAAGTTGCTATCCCTGTTTATGACATAAATCATCAGTAACCCGGCTTTAAATCCAGTCAGTGAACTAATGTTGACTGAAACCATGTATGGAAGTGATGCCCCAGCTCAGGAACTTTTTGGCTGACCTAGGCCCTCAGAGATAAGACTGTTTAAAAGGTCCCTTCCAACTCTGTCTCTTCTGGGTTTCTGTGTTTTTGGAGCAAGTTGCTTGCACATGGGCCCACAGTCAGATGGCTTTAGGTTTTTTTAGGCTCCTGATTGCTGGCTCTGCAGAAACACGTCTAACTGGACACATTGTGTGTGGAGACTCAGGTGGAATTTTGGGTGTCTAAATCCAGGCTCAAGTGCCTTCATTTTGCAGTTTTTCAGATATGCAGTAGAAAAGTAAATTGGTGGTAACACATATAAAATAGCACAATTGCTTTTTAATTACTTGTCTAAATGGCAAGCAATTATCAGGAGAGCAGGCAGGAGGCTGAACAAATGTTTAAATAGTAATTGACAAAAAGTTTTGGTTTTGTCCAGTGCTTTTTCCAGAACATTCCATGTTCTTTGAGTTGAGACTGCAGTTAGGAATGAACATCTCTGTTTCTCTGCAGCACCCAGCAGTGGGATTTCCAGAGCCCAAAATCTGTGTTAGACACTGAGCCAGACCCTTCAGACAATTTCCCAAATAAGCGATACTGAGAGGTACTGTCAGTTATCTAAAGCCATGCCATTTGCCTGTTAAAATTTCTTCCTCTCCTACCCTTTTTCTCATCAGGCTGTAAAAGGCTGGTTGTTGTCTGTCTTTTGTACTTTACACCACCCGTCTGTGCATTCACTAGGATGAAATCACCCACGTATTTTGGAGACGAGTCATTTACTGTGACCTTTAGCAGTCTGAACACACCTAATTACCTTGTTCTAGTTTGCTGGGCTTCTCTTGCATCTCTCTGGCCAGGATCCTTCTTTTCCCCAACTTTTAAAATCCCAGGCAAGTAACCTGGATTAGCAGTGCTGAGATATGGAATTCCCACCGACAGCAAAGTGCTGACACGTGCAAAGAAGTGTAAATAAGCTGAATGTTGTGTTTGAGAAACAGCCATCATGCAAAAAAAAAAAATACCCGTCTGGTTCAGGCTATCAAAGGGTTTGGCCTCAGATTTGCTGAGAGTAAAGAAGAGTCCCACTTGCTTGAGCAGCCATAGGCTTTTCAGTGGGTTTTTTTAGACTCACTAGACCAACAACACAAAGTGAGAGAAGGAAGTCTAAAAGAGAAAGTATTAGAACAGAAGGAAATAAAATGCGGCTAAAGAAAATTGATTTTGTTTCATCAAATACTTTTTGAAGTTATGAAGTTGCGGTATTTATCTCAGAAGTACTTATTTTCTGCATGGATTTCAGAGCTATAAAAATATACATTCTCCTTTGTCAACATTTTTTCCTAAAAAAGCTCAGTTTAGATAGATGGACATGCACTAATCCCTTTTCATTCTACAAAAGAAATAACGAGAAAAAGAGAAAACAAAATTATTTGAGTCCTTATGAACTCAAACAATTTGTTTGAATGTATTTTATGCCCAATTTGCATTCGGAGCTGGGAAGCTTTTGGAATGATTCATATGGACTTCAGAAGCCCAAGCATTCAAGCGGCACAAAGGACAAGACGTGAAAAATCATATCTAATTCCAGGGGTTGGTATAATTCCCTCTATAATTTTCACTTGGATTGCCCTTTGTATAAAGGGCTGTAGCCTGAGCAGGGTTAGAAACTTGGACTGCTCAGGGCTGAGCTTTGCCTGGGACAAACAGGGACACAAGGGGACATTCCGGAATCCTGCCTGTGCCTGGGCTTCTGCCTCTCCCTCGTGCTGGCATTTCCCATATGCTGTAGCAAAGAGTTCATTGCCACAAGATGTCACTGACACTAAGAATTTAGTGAGCATCTTCAACGGGAAATATGGCATTGAAGTGGCTGCAAAGCATTCGCAGCTTCCAAATACCACACTTGGTAAATAAAAGCTTGGAACTGAGCTGATCAGCAGTTCCTGGGGTCAGGATGAATTCCCCACTTTTCCCACTGTTTTCCCCCTGTCTGGCTCTGCCCCAGGTAGGGAACAGCATGCTGGGAGAGATTCCTGCCAGGTTTGATCCCGTGCAGCAACTCCCAACATCTCATTCCCAGTTCACTTTAGTCAGCAACTGGTTTTTGCCAGATCCTCAGTCTGTTCGATGGAAGTGACAATAATTACTTGTTTCCCAGGCATGGTGAAATGTTTAATTGCCTGAAATTGTAGTCTTGAGATGAAAATACTTGGAAACAAAAGCATTATTGCAATAGTGAATTGCTATTAAAACAGCTTTCCCCGTCATTAATATATCCACCATATTCTGGAAGGAAATTCGTATGAAACACAACAGAAATTACAAATAATGCCAAACATTCTAAATAGTGGGTCTGTGCTGTGTTCAGTGCTAGATTTGTGGTGAGTCATAGTGGAAAATAAGGCAGTAGCTGCTCTAGTTGGAGCACAGCAGATTTAGGGAGGGATAAATGTCCCAGCCTTCTGTGCTGAGGGTCCCCATTGCCTCTGGCTAAACCCTCGCAGCTGCTGGCCTGGGCTAGTGAAATTGTTACCAAGGTGTTTTTAAAACTGCTTTTCAGTCAGCAGGATTTTGGAATTTCACTCCCAGAAAAGGAACGGAAATGCCTTGTGCGATTGCATGTCTGAAAAATTTCAACTGGAAATGTTTACGTACTCCCTCTGTAAGGTTTTATTTTGATGAAGTCAGAATGTTTCATGGCAGCTTTGTCACACAACATTTATTCTTTGGGTTCTTTCAGAATTTTTCAAGCCAGCTTTACCTGTTGTGGTAGTTTGTAGCTGAATCTCCTCTGTAACATGTTGTGATGGCAGCCACTGGAAGGTTAATAGGAAACTCTACATGGCATTTGCAGCAAGTTACAACTTTTTGATTGGGATTTGGGATGTGTCAGAAGAGAGCCTTCCCTGTGAGTTAAATTTCGCAGAGGAAACTCTAACACTTCCAAATGTGTCTGCTAAGTAAAAGAGTAGTGAGTCAAAAACATAAGAGAGGATCAAGTGCAGCTTGGTGAAACGTTCCCCAGCATCCAGATATTGCTCCAGCATCCCTGCCTGCAGGGTTCTTCCTCTCAAAGGCACTGCCATGAGTCTTGTATGGTCTTCACAGAGACTTTTCCTGTGGAGCCAAACCTTCAGCACACCCTGGGTTTCTCCAGGTGTGTGGAGGGTCAGGCAAAATGTGCAGAATCCCACTGAAGATGCAGCCAGGTCTCCCTGTGATTGCCAGCTGGCCTCTGTTGAGAAATGTCCCTAATTCCCATAATAGTGTGCCTATTTCATGGTACTTTAAAGAGAGAACTCTCGAGTGGCTGGCCACATAAGCAGCTTTCACATAAACACTTCAGTTCTGCTCCACCGCAAATGGCTTAGGTGCTGATAACACACTCGAGCATGGCCAAGAGCTCGGGGTTTGTGTGGAACAATTAAATTGTCTCAGGCACGTTAGACCCACCTGGTGTGCACGGTCCCATACAGGTGCCTTTCCAAAGAACTCCTGGTGCTCTGTCCTCTCTATTTAACCATCTGTTTAGATAGAAACACAGCTAGTCACCACGGGCAAAGCGTTGAGGGCATTTATTTAAGCTCTGCCTTTTTGTAAGGTGTGTGTGCAAATTTGCAGTTGGAAGTCTCTGCACAGCTGTGCATCCATGGGCTGTGATCGTTCCAGGGGATCACTGTGTGCAAATGGCAGTTTGATGCCCAGAACAGTTGTTCTGGCACAAACACGCTGAGCCTATGAGAGCATCTGTCATTAAATTTATACATCAGTCTAATTCTTGCTTGGTTGTTTGACTTTTGTAAGATGGAGTGTGTGAAGATTTAGTATAGAGGTCTGAGGCTTCGAGAGATTTCGCTTAAAAGACTTTTTATACAAGTTTCTTACTACTTTCTCTAGGGCTAAGTCAAGTGGCATTTGTTCCAAACTCCAGTTCCAGACATTCTGTGAACTTAGTAAGGAGGTACATCAGGAGGCAGCTGTACTGTGAGGTCTCACTCTTTTCTTCCCATGTACCACTCACAGGCTGGTCTGAGCCTCTTGCACATGGCAGAATACACAAATATTGTCATTGGGTGATAATGAGACATGGATTTAGCAGATGTTTTCTGTCACTTAAAGTGTTCTTTCAAGCTGAAGTGGTCCTGTCTGCTGGTGTTCCTGAAATGTTGTGCTTCCTTCCCTGTGATCCCAGCCAGGTGATAAGTATAGCAAAGCTCCATCCTGAAGAGTTTGGCTGAGCAGGTGATCACCTTCAGAACTTGTGTGCCTTCTTTCTCAAGCTCGTGGTGAGCAAAGGGCTCGGGAGCTTGGTGGCTCAATACCGAATTCCCTGCAGTGGGGTTCCCAAGGGACATGTGGTTTTAGCATGCACTAGCCTTTTACTAGTGCACATCTGACACCTTTGATAGCCCAATGATTATTCTTGCCAGATGGTCTTGGGACCTGGAAATTAGGAAGGGAAGAAGGGAATGAAAGCGGAGCATTTTTCAGTGAAGACTTGGAGATGGTTTTTCTCCTGGTAGAGCCGCAGCACAGCTACAGGGCTTGAGCTGTCAGTCAGCTGGCACAGGGGGACAGGACATTTTTGCTGGAGAGCCTGCTGTCCATGGTTTATTCCCAGTATCCCGTGTGTGCCGTAGGGCACAGCTCACAGGCGCTGCCAGAGCTTCTCCTTGGCCAGATTTCTCCAAAGCAGATGGGTTGTGAAGGGTACATGCGTTAAGGTATTGGCAGAGGGAGTTAACACCAAGCTGTGAGAGGTTGTGGCTGACTGTTAGTGCTGAGAGAGGTCTCCTGGTACAGTGTATGTGGTTTAGGGTTTTCCATTCATATGAAATCATGACGTAGATATTTTTCCATGTTAATAAGTGCAAAGAGCCAAATGTAGAGCAAAACTTGCTTTATCATGGGAAAAAAAGGCATGGGCATTACTGAGAGTGGGATGTTTCACAAGCACGAATGGAGTCTCAAGAACATTTTGGGGTAAGTTCTTTGATTCATTCATACTTCTCTGTGAATAAATCACGGAACATCTCTCCACATCTCTCCTGCAGGACCTCAGGTAGACTCGGAGTTGGTGCAGCCACTTTCCGTCCAGCCTGATTTGAAATTAAGAGATGTTGAGGCTTCAGCAGGCTCTGCTGTGGCTGATCATTGCAGGTTTATGTGACCATGTAGTGTAGTGATGGGTAAGTGGGCATGGCAGGATTTAACCAGCATAGCTACCTAGAGTAGGGGTATTCGCAGAGTGAAATGATGAATAATGCTAAAATATGTGACACTCAATTCTTTTATTATGGGTATCACTTACAGTCTAAGTCTGTCTTGAGAGAGAGTGGTTGGTCTCTTTGAGATTCTGTTTTCTTCTTTGGCTTTTTATTCCTGATAGAATTAAGCTGGAAGATTGGAAGATTTCATCCAAAACATGGGTTTGGCTTTATTATGAAATGCAGCTTTCCAGCTATTTAGTGTGTTGCACTATGAAGCCAGACTCTCTTGTATGGGCACCAATATAAGCATAAAATAGTTTAGCAGTAATAACAAATTGGAGGAAGTGATTGATAGTCCCTTGTCAAAATAAATTTCATATCATACATCTTCTGCCCAGGGAAGCTGAGTGGGGGCAGGGTATTATTCTGTTTCATTTTATTGTTTTCTTGTTGCTGTTGGCAAGTGCCTCACCTACGGCCTGCTTCTGCTGTATTAGGTTGCAGAGGGAGAAAAATAAATAGTGAATCTTTAAAAAACCCAATCTTTTATTAATAGGGAAGGGATTAAAAACAAGCAAAAATCCATATTTTCATTAAATGTTTCATGAAGTGTCCCTGTTTTGTGGAAGCATTTTTAAAATATTTGTCAGAGAACCAGGCTCTTGCAGGCTGAACAGTTCCTGTTAAACACCAAAATATTCCAGCATGGGGGGAAGAGCAGTTGCAAAATCACCCCATGCGTGCGTTTCTTGAGGCAGTTCAAAAGTGTCCTTTCAAAATGTGCCTCCACTGTGCCGGCGAGAGGATTATTTCTGTTTGTTGTGAGGCAGGGTTGTACCCTGGAGCTGGTGACCAGCCACAGGTGCCACCACTGCGGGGGCATGTGGGGCTGGCAAAACCCTTCCCCGGCTGGTACCCAGCGGGGCTGGCGCTCCGCAGCATCGCTCGTGTGCCAGCGGGGCGGCAACACAAAACCCACTGGGAGGAAGGAGATTTTCCGTGAGGAAAAACAACGTACCTAAAGCAAACAAACGGAGCTGAAACCGCTTCAGAAGCAGCTTTTTGAAGGCTCCCTTTGCTGGCTGGGAAATACAGCAGGAACATCCGCTCCGTGCGGGAGCCGGGCGCGTTCTCTTAAGGATTTACCACCCAACTTCTCAGTTCTTTAAAGGCAAGATTAATGAGCACTTTATCCAGCGCATATGAGCTGCCTATCAAGAATATTTTCAACAGTGCACCAGTGATACACTGCAGATAGTGCTGACAGAAGCTAAAGTGAAATGTCATACTTTGAGATCTGACGCCGTGTGCAGTTGGAAGAGGGCCTGTACTGCCTTCAGAGACTGACAGCTAAATCCTTCATTCTTTCAGCTTCCAACATATGGCATGAAGTAGGGTGTGAAAGATAAATTTCTTTGGATAGGTGCAGAAAATATGTGCAACATTTTTACTGGTTGGCTGCATAGAAAGATCAAAACAGACGTGTTTTCCGAGAGCAGGAGTTTCAGGCTTTGAAATCGTACCTCCAGACTGCCCATATTAATGATGGGTACCTGCCTGGAGGAATTAATGGAATTCTCCATAAGCCTGGCAGAGACTGCTTGAAAGAAAATGGGTCAGTGAGGCCATGAGAGTTCCCTGTCTGCCCTCAGCTGCCTTGTGCCATATTTACTGTTAAAACAGAGAGTTGGAAGAAAAGTTCCAAATATGACTCAACTTGTCTTTACATCACTGGAAGGTGTCCATGAAGCCACGCTGTCTGTCTGTGTAAGCATCCCCTGTATGGCTGTGAGTGCCTTTCATAGATTCTGAGTTATTTCAGGATGTTGGGATGGGATTGGCTATGAAGCAAAGCACTCAGTCTTCATCATCTATTACCCTGATACAACCCTGTCAGAAATTTGGTATGTGCTTAATATTATGTTGCTTGAAGATTTCATCCTTACAGCTGAAGCAAATTGCTTCACATAGGTGGGTGTTTTAGCCAGACAGAAGATAAAATATTAATCTTGATTAACTCAAAAGTAAACAGATGTTCTCTGATGCCAATATTGCTAAAAACTATATTCATAACTGTATATTTTAGGATCAATGCAGTTTATTCTCTCAGGAGATCTGTGCTATTGTAAGTTTAGAGGCAAAATAACCAGGCAGACATGGAAACCAGTACATAAATATGCAATAAAAATCTAGAGAACATGAAAATGTGGAATTTAGGAATGGGAAAAAAAACCACTTTTATATGTCATTTTATAAGAAGTAAGGGGGGAAAAAAAGGCATACTGATAAAATATATCCTCTTTTTCAAGCCTCTTCCTTTACCCATCTCTCCCTGCCCATCTGCAGTCTGTTCTCTTAATTTTGTGCTCAGTAGGACAGGACTGACCTTTTGCTCTACCTTCGAGCCATCCCCAGGTAACAGCTCCCCTCACCCAGCACTGTGCAGTGTGAGAGTGGGACAAAGGATATTGTTTGTTTCTGGCACAGAGTTTAAGGACAGTTCTCTGACACAGATAGTCGAGTCTTCATTTTAACTCCTCAAATTGTTACCCAGAACAAGTTAAATATGTAATGTTCCCTTTTTACCTGCAAGATGGTGACAGAAGCCCCCAGTGGGAAAATTCCCAATAGGAAATGCAAATGTGAAAGGCCTCATTTCAGTGAGTGTGGAAATCAGACGCCTCTGGAAGTAGGATTGCTGCTTAAAATGTCATATTCTGAAAGTATGGCCAGAAGATTTTACATTTCACAGAATATTGGAAAATTATTGTATTTATACCTACATTTTGCATGTCCTCACTGCAATACATAAGAGTGAGGTACTTGGATTTTAATGTGAAATGTGGTCATCTGGGACATACTTTGGCCTGCTCAGTATTTTCCCTGTTAACTCACTGGCTGTTCCACACTTCCACAAAGGTTACTCAGGCTGCTGGGAGAGGAGCACGTGACCCAACCAAAGAAATTAGAGGAATAAGAGAATGTGGGGAAGCTTAGATTCAGAACGTGTATAGAGCATTCAAAACCTGATGTCCTCCTGCACTGATCCATATTGTAATGGCAACAACTCCGGCCCCCCACGCTAACAGTTGTGCCATGGATAGTGGTAAGGCTGGAAAGAGGCAGGAAGTTAACTTGCTTTCATTACAGCTTGAAGATTCTTTCTGCTTTTCTTCTGGGCTCACACATTCCATCAAACTGTTTACATTTTAAAATAATCTTCAGATTTATTAAGGTGGCATCTCTGCAGGATGAGATCTAATTCAGAGGCTAATAATAATAGCAATAATCTATACACAGAGATGGTTTCTAACATAGGCATTCCCCACATGCATTTCTCCTTGGTCTTGTAGCACTGCTTGTACAGACAACACAGACCATCTATCAACAGAGAGACTGCTTTAACTTGCCAGCTTTAGGGACAAATGTGTTCTTTCCTCTCCTCCCCTCTGTGAAAGCAGCTCTGCCCTGGGGCCGTGGTGCATATGGATCATATGGATCACAGCCTGTGCTTTAGGCAAGCATCCATTTTCCCGGGTGTGGAGACAGGACTGACCCAAGAAGTGGAGCCTCTACAGGGATTTTTGGAGCCCCAGACCTGTGGTAACTCTGCCCCTGGAGGGAGGCAGGGAATGGAGATGGTACAATTCACTGGAATGTAAATTGGGAGAAATGCCAATGAAATCTGTGAATGTGCTATTATTTAAAACAAGACTGAAATTAGATTCCAGCTGCATTTATGGATATGTGCCCTGGCTATTTGCTGCAATAACCCAAAGGCACAGGCACCTTTGAGTGAATTCTTCTTTTTATTCCTCCTTTTTGCTTAAAACCCCTCTCATTTATGTATAGTTGATTCATATTATTTCTGTGCTTAGCATGTTATGAGCAAATGAAACTGCCTGCAAAGTTGCCAGCTAGCTCCAGCCGAGCCTGGCCGCCCGCCCGTCGGAGCCAGCTGTAATTCCACCCTGGCAGCCACCAGCAAAGGGGACTCGCCCAGCAACAGCTTTCAGCCCCTGCTGATCCAGCCTTGCTCTCACTGGGCAGATAAAGTAGGAAAATGTTTCATCCCCGTACCAATTTTTGCAAACTGATCCCTACCTAAATGTTTAGTTCAACAAATCAGGTGTAAGCCACATTAACATCCCATATCCACTTCTTACCTGTGATAAAACCTTCCTGTCTTTCAGCCTACATTCCATCTGTTTGGAAATGGTTTAACATAGAGCTTTCTGCTTCTGAAAAAAAAAAAAAAACCAGAGGCAACCCCATAATGTTTCTTAAAAACGTTTTATGATGTGCCTGCACCTTACTCTGGGTCTCATTTTGATTCTTTTTGAAACTGGTCAGGTGAAGGAGTAGAAAATCAATATTGGATAGAAGTGAATTACAGCCAGATCCTGGTGTCCTATAACAGTGATAAATAAATGCCAGTCTTTTTAGTGTGGCAGAAGGGGCGTGGTGGTGACAAATCTGAAGTCACACCTGTCTAGGGAAGTTTGTAGGCAGTAGGGGAAATGGGAATCTGGTAAACTTCAGGCATCTCTGCAGCAGCACTGGATTAGTTTCATTCTGGTCGTGGCTCCAAGCATCTGGCAACCTGGAGAAACTGGAGTGCTGCTCCAAAAGAGGATCAGATGATGTGCTTGCAAGGTTGTTACCCTGCCTAGAAAGTGGGATAAGCAGCTTTTCATTCACTTTCCTTACTCGGCTGTAACTTCAAGAACTAATGTAACCAATAATTAAAACTAGAATTTTCAAAAGATGCTAAGCCAATTAGACTCAAAATACAATGGAAAGTCAAGGTGAGTTAGGCTTCTAATTCCCTTAGGGTCTAATTTCCAACAAAGTCTAAGAGATTATGTTAAGCCTATTAATGCAATATGAAATTATGAATGTTTTATAAAAACTTATCTTGTGGAGCTATCAGTTTACTTCAACTCAGCAGTGCTGATTCTTTTAAATAAGGGGGAAAGATGAGCAAAAGAAAGGAACAGAAATGGTCTGTTTGTCTGACCTGTTTGGCAATAGAGAGGAGATTTAGTCATCTTCCTTTGGAAGACACAAGTCTGGTTTGGAAGAAGTTTATTATGGCTGTAATGGCTCGAAGTAACGTGTAGTTTTTCAGTCCTGGGTTGCTCTGGGGCTTGAAAGCATCTCAGCCTACATTACATGGCCCCAGTATCTCTTTATTGTACAGTTTTCTGTGTTTCTAAAATGCATGGGGTTTTTTATTTAAATACTGAACTCTGAAATCATCCCTCCATATTTTATCATAGCATGGAGAGCTGCATTTGAGCATAATCACTTCTTATGTCAAAGCTTCAATTACATGATTTACTCTTCTAAAATTAAACATGCAAGTACCAACAATAATAAGAAGTGTTCTGCTTAATTCTAAAATTACCTCAGCTACCAAACAGATTAGTGTCTTCTTTCTTCAAATTTGGGAAATATTTTGCACAGAGCAGCTAAGGGTGAAGAATGTCATCTGTAATTTTGTTCCTAAATTGTCTGTAGTGTCCATGCGTATTTAAACATCCTGTGACTTTAGTCTTAAAATTATGCATAACTGTACGTTAATTAGAGGTACTAATGCATTTATTCCAACACATGGATGCAGACATGGGCTGCATATGAGATGCAGCGAGTCTTGCATTGTTGTAGCTCTGGGTGTAGATGCAGCATCTGTTTTGCAGATGCTGACGAGCTGAATTCCTCTTTGACAGAGAAGCACAGAGTGGAGCACAGGGTGTGATCTGCACTGCAGCATCCCCGCTGCCTCCTCATCACTCAGGCAACCTGTTTGTGCAACGGGGGTGCATATGGGAAGGTGAATTTGCTTTCCAAAATCTCCTTTAGAACTCTCCCTCAGAAAAGAGGGTTGGGGATTTGCAGGAAACTGGTGATCCTGTGGCTGGAAATGACCTGTTTTGGTTCTGCAGACTTCAGGGACCCTGCTGCAAGAGCCTGAGTACCTGGAAGGGCTCTGTGCAAGCTCTTCACCGGGGTGAAATTGCAGGATTAAGGGCTTTTGTTTGTTTTCCTCTGTGATGAGAAAAGTAAAGATGAGAATTTAATGAATCTGGCTATAGATTATATGAGAGGTATAGACACCACAATCCTTACCTTGAGTTGGCCAGCAAAACAGCTTCATCAGGTGCTTATGACTATTTTCCATTTTTTGTCTTTTATTTTTTAACTTTGCAGAAATTCAGATTTTGCAGTTATTTATTCCAATGTACGCAAAGCTCTAGCGCTGAGTGGATTTGTGCTGCTGAAATTAAATAGGGAAACAAAACAACTGTGGGTAATTAGGCACATTTCATGTATCTGTGTACGCATCTTAAAACAACAGAAACTGTCTATATTTGCACTGGAGCCTCGGATTTGATGGCTTTCAGTAAATCTAATTATAGGCTACAGGAATTTGCAAAAGTCCCTGAATGTTTATGTAGAGTTTACTATTTTTCCCCACAGTACTTTGATGGGTTTTGCAATTAATCTTCAGATTCATTTGATTGGAATTTAGAATTCTTGGGTTGCATCTGTTGCTGGTTGCGTGGTGTGGGTTTACCCTACACCAGTTAGTGTAGGGTGTTCTTTGCATACTGTTGTACATATGGTTTTTCTTACATACCAATAATATTGCTCATATAAGTTTCAAATGAGAATGGAATCAAAGAAATTGAGCTTTCTTAAGTCCCAGAAGATTTTAAGTACTGCAGGCATTGTCGAGGTGCTGAAGATAACAAGTGAACAAAAAAATCCAATTAAAATAACATTTCTTTTCAGCCTCCTCTCTTACCTGTTTTCTGTGAAATACACAATCTTGTTAATTTTCTACTACATCATCAGGACCTATAAAATCTAAGTCACTTCACTTCTGGCATGTCCTTTAGTACAGAGGAATTTTTTTTCTGGAAAAAGTCTTATCTTTGTATTTGCTCTTGGCAATCACTTTATCAGTCACTGCTGGCTGGTGTTGCTGACCCCGGGCTCTAGAGCCACTTCTGGAAGGAGGAATTGCAGAAGAATAAAATATGTTCTGAGGCAAGTAAGCCTGGAAATTCCTCTGGCTTCTGCTGGCCTGGAAATGCAGGACACAGGTTGATGGGGGAACTGGACCTCTCTCTGTCCTGGTTTGTTGTGCTCAGTTCTTCCCAAGCTGCTGCACATTCCACGTTCTGGTGCCGGGAGCTGGAGGGATCTGTGCTTCAGCTGGGCATCCTAAAGCCCCAAGGACACCTCTCCCATCCCAACTCTGCCTCTCACACATGTGCATTTTCTTGTTTCACGTGTTGCTGGATCTGGCAGCATCTCTTTACTGATTTTTCACAAAAGCCTGTCCCGTTGGCAGATAAAGTTTTTCCCCGCTCCTTTACCTGCCTCCGGCCGCATCCCCGGCCACCGGGGCAGCAGCGAGCGGTCGAGGGGGTCACTGCGTGCTCTGCTGGCAAATCGCTGAGCATCGCAGAACTTCAGAGCACAGGTTCCCGACAGGCTGGCACAGTGAGCCACCCCACCAGGGCTGTTCCCGGGCACTGCCTCTGCTGCTGGCGCTGGTAACTCCTGGAATGACCTCCTGCATTTGAACACGGTGTAGAAAGGCGCTTGTGAGTGTCTGTACAAACCTCGGCAGCACATGACAGACTGCACTTAGCAGCAACAGCAGGCACTGAGTGGCCTTTGAGACACTGCAAAGGGATACTCTGACACCTTATCCGTCAGCCGGGGGAAGTCGCTTGGGAGATGCTTTTGTATCCCTGCAGGGGAGTACAAGGAGCTGCAGAGTAAAAGGTGGGTTTAATCAGACGTACTTGGTGATATCCTCTCACCTCACCCTCCCGATTGTGTCTGCGCAGCGAGGAGCTAGTTAATTTTAATGACAAAAACGGAGAATCTCCTTATTGAAATTTAAATTAGGTTAATGACTAGTGATATGGCTAAAGGGTATAATTTACAAAACACAAATCCCTAATGCAAAAGTGTGTGTTCAGTATCACACATGGAAATCCCCTGATTTTGATTTGACTGGTGTAAAGGCAAAAATCAAACAGAAAAATTTTGTTAGCATTTCCAAGACTGAAAGGCAGCCCACTTGAGCATGCATTTCCCTCTTCCAAAGGGGAGTCTGCCTCTGAGCAAGCCGAACTCCTCCCAGAACACTTCCCCCCTCCTTTTCTCCCCGGGATAATTCCTGGATTGTGAGAAGGGATCAACCTCCATTTCCAAAGGTGCCTGGGGTCAGCTGCTCAGTTGTAGCCTTCTCATAGCTGAAACCAGATTTTTAAGGGTGGAAGCGCCTTTGAATCACCTGATGAAGTCACCAGGTTTACTGCAAGATTTGAGTCACTGGGGGATGACCGTCTGTCTGTGTGTGCTGTAATGGGAATGGAGCATCTCTGATACCATGCCCTTAGTTTTTTTTAACCCATGTTTCAGCAGGAGCTGCTGAGATGCTGGTCTCTCTTGGCAGTCTGGCCCGGTGTGTTTGCACTGGGCTTTTACAGCATTGCTTGGTACCAGGAGATACTGAGAAAATGTGATATATCGTTGTTTTTCTGGCAGTATCCAGCTTAAATCACAATGTAGGGTAGTTGTACTCTGCCAAGCTCATCTAAATGCAATTGGTATACCCCAAAATTTCTGGGATGAGTGGAGCAGTGAAGGAATAATCAATCACTGGCCTCAGCCTCCTTTTCTTTTCTGCTTGCAGTCACCCACTGTACCCCAAATGTGTTTCCTATCTCTCCTCGCCTCCCAGCTGTCTGTACATTCCAAGTCACACTTCTGTCGAGTAGACAGGAATGAAATGAAGGATGTGGAGGTGAGGGAAAGAAGCTGGGGCACTCAGGGCTGTGTGTGGGAATACAGTGAGTAGGGGCTTGTCTGACTGATGGAGTGACAGCATGAAGGGACACGAGACTTTACACGCAGTGTTTTTGAGAAGTGTGTGAATTGCTCTTCCCTTGGCACTTGAAACAACGCAGAACTGAAGGCTGTGCCTGTGCTGTGCTGGTCAGCTGGTGTGTGGGGCTGCTCAGACTGGCAGCAGAACATCGCTCAGACAGGTACTAATGGGCACCACGCTGCTGAAAGGAACATCAGTTTCCCATTAGAACCAAATGTTTCCTGTGTCTCTACAAGCTGTGGTGTGCATGAAATAAAAACCACTGACGTTTATGAGGTTCTTTACAACATGGGAGCAAACATTTACTTTTAGTGTCTTAATTTCATAGGGGCATTTTGCTTGCCTGGTGCATTCGGTGACATCCATGAAGAACAGGAATGACATTAAAGCACCACACTGAATTGCTGGTAATTTGTAGAACAGAACTCATTCTTTTCTTATCATTTCCCATTTTGTGAGCATGACTTTGTGAATTGATTTGACTTCAGAGTGCACTTAGGAGATAGCAATGCATGCAGGCTCTTCCAAGTCATCTCAGAGTAGAGCTATGTTGCTTTCTATCCAATAGGAGTCTGGAAAAAACATTTTAAAATAAATTAATTAGGAGATGCTGCAGCTTAAATGAGTACAACAGCAAAAGTAAAGGCAGGTACTCTCCAACCGTCAGCAGATAATTGCTGTATAAATAAATGGCATCAGAGGAGGGAAAATTGGAGGTATTTCAGAAATAGAAATGGAAATGGGTCAGTTGAAGAAAAGGTTTAAAAGATGAGACACCAAGTCCTTAGGACTTAACTCACCTATGCCCCTAAGAAATTTACAAAATGAGTAAGAAAGAGCTGGTGTTATAAGATGGTCTAGTCACACTTTTAATCTGAACCATCTGTGCTAGGTAAATCTATAGCATTTTAAAGACAGTAGGTGAGTCAATATTGCAGTAGCTCAAATCAAAAAGTACAATTAAAAAAAAACCTAGAAAGTACAGGGTGTTTTGTTAAATGAGTTACACCACAAAATTTTGTTGGGAATGGAGACTTCTCAATTGAAAAATGCTTTCAATTGCTGCTTTTTCTTCCCTCACTCACCTGTCCTGGTTTCAAGTCACATATGAGTAGAGAGAGGGGTTTTGCAAGTGTTAAAAGATGTAACAGATAAGAGAGTAAGGACTGTGCATCTGTATATTTGCAGCTACAGGTGTCCATGCTAGGATTGCAAGGTGAGCACAGGATGTATTTTGTATTTTAATCTTCCCTAGGTGTCAGGCTGTTCAGGGTGCATCCTGGATCTTGCATTGTACCTTGGGGTCTGCTACCAACATCTAACAAAGTAATGATAAACCATTAAATAATAACAAAACATGGCATTTTTTGACCTACTGCTCAGGAGTGGTTTGGAGCTCTGTGTACAAAATGCTGTTGGGAAAAGTACCAGGTTTCCCTAGCAGCTGGGAGGCTGAAAGCTGGCTGCCGTTTTATCTGTGGGAATAATGTAAGACAAGTAAGTCCATGAGTGGAAGGGCACTAGGAATGGCAGTGGCAGCAGTGCAAACCCTGCTTGGCTCTGAGACAACAGCGTTCCAGCTCTCAGCACTCCGTGGAATCAGCAGCTGCCCTCTGAACATCTTTTGCTTTCACTTAATATGAAATGAAACCCATTGATAGGAGAGTACAGGCCTCAGAGAGAGGAGCTGAGTGGTACATGGTGGATATTTCACACCAGTGCCTGCTGTGGGAGACAAGAGAATGAATTTGGGGGAGCAGAGCTTCTCCGAGCGTGTCCGGTTCTGGTGTCCAGCAAACATCTGTGCAATGTGGGCTCCACTCTCAGCCCTCCTGGCTGCGTTTCCTCTTTCTTAGCCAGGCTCCAGCCTGGGGACAGCTTGTGCAGTGCTGTTTAACCTGCTCTTCATTCTGTGTGCAAATGACCCTTTTGCAGCAATAATGACAGTCTCTGCCCGTGCTGTGGGAGTGCTGTGAAAACAAGCGAGGACGGCCTGCAAGACCAGCCTGCCCAGTCACTTCCCATTTTTATGGAGGCTGAGGAATAGGAGTTCTGCACCCTCAGCATGTTTAAATGCCTCCAGGGGATGTTATACAAAATCAGGTGAAATCCAGTCCTGGATGCTGATCATTTTTCCTGTTTTCCCTCTAAGGCACTCATCTGTACTGGCTGTTCCTCGTTGGATGCTAAGGGCATCCGTTCCAGGGCTGCTGCAGTGCTGTGCCCGTGCTGCCAGAGAGCCCAGACAAAGCAGCACTGCATGTGCAAGGACAAAGCTCAGCTCACCACTAAATTTGGATTAGAAAGACCTGGGAAGTGTGACCCTGTCATCAGGCCATGTAACACTGAGGGGTACAATTCCTGCTGCCATCGGTTGTGAGTGAGCTATGAGAGTCAATCATGCACTAACACTCGTTAGCAGGGCTGAAAACTGGGTAAAATTGATGTTTTAGCTAAGTATGTTCCAACATACTTCAAAATCTTAAGAATTAATCAGTGAGTTGTCAGAGAGCTTCAGACTTATTACTTTTTAATAGCATTTTTTATTACTTGCTAATTATAAGGTGAAAAAGGTGTGAGACACAGCTAGTATTATAGTTCCTTAAGTAAATTGGAGCAGAAGGTCACAATAAATTGAAAAGTTATTAAGTATGTACTTTGCTGAAGACATAATGCTTATCATTATAAAACACAAGAATACAGACACACTGGGTTTTTTTAATGTCCACAGATGGCACAAGCTAATTATTCTCATTTGTATAGCACCTTACACCTCTGTAGATTTTTTTCAGAATGTTGAAAAACAGATGATCACGTCTGTTTTTGTAGCTGTGTGAGAGTTTTTCATTAACAAGATCAGGCAGGACCATCTGTGTGTTCTAGTAAAAAGTTTACCACCAACAGTGAATTCAAAACTTTCAAACAATGGATGAATTCATAATTTGTCATGTGTAGATACAGAGCCTTGGCTAGCAGCCTGTGCAGCTTAGGCACAGGTTCCTCACTGCATTTCTCAGGGAAAAAATGCCAGTCATGTTCTGCTTTGCATTATTGACCAAAGGAGGTTTTTAGGTTGGTGCCTTTCATGTCAGTGCAGGCATTTGCCTGCTCCACCCACAGGCACCTCATTCAGCGTTGTCACTGCAGGGGAGTGACCCCAAAGGATGCTGGTGGAGCATCATTCCCTCCCCTCTGTACACAGAAATGCGGGAAGTAGCCAGGGAATCCCAGGGAAGGTGCAAAGGTGGGTTTTACATGGATTGTGTGATTTCTCCTCTCCCACAGAGCCCAGCAGGACAGGCAGGTCCACGCCCACCCTGCACTGCACAGTGTAACTTCAGCCTCAAGATAAAACTGATGGAACACATAAATGTTGGATACAGCTGATGATGGAATACAGTAGAGTGTGGAATTGTCTGCCATCTGTGATTTCTTGAGCATTGCACTTTCACATTCCCATGCAATTTCATTCTGCCCCAGCCTTCTTACAGTGCCTGGCTTCCTCTCCCAGTTCCCTGCCCTCGGGGTCAGTGCTTGGAAGCAGCCTTATGGCATGCAGGGCCTTGTGCAATACAGATCCCCGCTGCTCTCCACTCTACGCCAGGGCAGCTGCCCCCCAAAATGTGGCAAGTGCCCTAAAAACAAGGCACTAGTGGGGCAAACCCCTTGCATCCCTGGTCCAGAGTTGTTCTGCAGAGCGGATGGTTCCGTGGGGCACAGCCAGGCTGGGGAGATGGAGCTCAACACAGGAAGTTGTTTGGAAAAGACAAAAAATGTTGAAAACAGATGGGGGCAGAGATGTCTGGGTATTTTAATTTTATTTTGTCAGTTGTAATTTCTGTTGGATGCAGCCTGGAGCGTTGAATGGGTGCTTGACGAGTACTCAGGAAATCAGTGATTTCCAACCCTGAGCACTATCAACTTTTCCAGTGTAATCTCTGGCTCGTGTGCCTCCCATGTGAAGTTGTCAGCGCTTGCTCGGAGGTTGTGTGGCTCGTTAGCTATGGATGGATATTGCTCGTTAGAGGTAGAAATGCGTCTTGTCTTTCCAAGGGAAACATTAACAATTCCACTCTGCAAATTAAGGTCTTCATTTAAGTCTCTTCCAACATTCCCATGAAAAATTGTGGCTCGTCCACGTGTCCTCAGCCAGTCTTGTTTTCACCGGAGTACACCAATCAGAGAGGGCTTCATCTCAGAGTGGGGTTCTTTTAATGAGACATTGCCTTTGTGTCTGACATAATTCATGTACTTGGGAGCCCGCTCAGGTGGGATTTTCAAAAGTCAGTGCATGGGCTAATTTCAGGTTTAGTTTTACTGAGAGACTTAAAACCTACCCCAGGCTAAAGTGGGGAGCTGCCGGCATCCCTACAGCCAGTGTGAGAACAAGCAGCTGATGTTGCTTGCAGTGTTTTGCAGTTTATCAACTGGATTTTCTTGGATGAAGCATTAAATTTTTCCCCTTCTCAGGTTCCCAGTTTTGCAGAGAAGGAATGATGATGCTTTTGTATCACAGAATAGCTTTTCTGAGTTGTAATTAATGACTGACATGTTTGGGTGTTCAGGGAGGAAATCTCCCTTGAATTATTGCTTTGTGAGATTATTGTTTTTAGAATGGCATGTGAAGAATTTCTTCAAATGTATTTCATCTTCTCTTGGTATCCTTAATCTTCCTTGTTCATATGTCCAAAATGTAATTATAAAACGTTCCCTTAGGAAATAAAAATTTTAAGTGGACTCTTTCAAGCCATACTTGAAATTTGGGGAGGAGGGGTAGGGGCTCCAATTGTTGCTTCTTTTATTTCTTGATTTGTGCTGCAGTGGTATTGAGCAGCTGCAGTTGTAGACACCAGAGAAGTAGGAGCTGTACAAAATAGACATTTTAAATATAGGTAGATTGTAAGACATTTTGCTATTCCAGCACCCAACCCTGAAACAATGATGAAATTATTCATTTCTTGACTGGCACAAGATTTTGTTTCAAAAAATAAAACCTCTAAAAATAATAACCAAAACATAGGTGCATTATTCTCCACCCATGAAGGATGCAAGAGTTCATTTTCAGGTTCTGCCATATTTGAAAACAAAAACCAACAAAACTTCAGGATATAGTAATGCTTCCTACAAGTTGGGATTTTGAGATCTATATACAAAAGGTGATTTGCTGCACATTTTTGTCTTGCCCTGTGTCTGCATTTTTAATGATAGGTGTGCTTCCAGCTAGCACTCAGCTTCCTGCTTTCTCATTAAAAGCCAACACCAAGGAGAGACCAGAGGTTATGGTGAGAAGACGTGTCACAGGAAGAAAAGAAACTGAGAGAAACCCATCCCAGTTTGACACTTCTCTGTTACAGCCTGAAAGGTGTTTTTAGCCGAGCTATCATTCCTGTAGTTATCCAAAGGCATAATTGAGAATTACTTTGCGGACCATGGTCTTTGGTATTTTAAATTAATTAAATAAGAGCTGTTTATCTGTGCCTTTACCCTCACTGGACAAAAGAACTCTGGTAATTTCTAGCCAAGGTTCCCAGCCTCGTAGTTGTGCTGTAAATGATCAATAGCCTGGTAATGAGGGAGCTCTGTGCCTCCACGAGAGCTGAGAGCATTGCCATGGGTGGGATCGCTTTAACTCGGTATTGTGGGATGATAAACTACCTTTTAATAGAACATTAACATTAATCTAAACAAGATTAGTGGAGCAAAGCATTGCACGAATAAGCTTGCTCAATTAAAACAGATGGTCTTCCATGCTGAATCCCATTATGTTCCTGAAGCCTCCCTTGCATTCCCACACACTCGGGCGTGAGCTCCCTCCTTCCAGGGGCAAGGAGTGTGGCACATACAAATGTGCTCAGCTTTGTGCCACAGCACTCATTCCGTCATCTTTTACTCCAAGAGCTTTTCAGGATTTCATATTTATCAAATTATTTCTGAATTATTAACACAAGATCTTTACATTTTCTTCTAATTACACGTGTGCCATTAATCTTCACTATTTCTTTTGCCCCGAGCATTTTAGAGAAGGTGGAGAGTGATAGGATTCAGCAATTAGGATTGGCTGTAAGCATGATTAAGGCTGTCTAAAACCAGGGGAGAAGGAAAAAATCTAAGACTGCAGCAACACTAATGTGTAGTGTTAGCCAAAATTAATGATCAAACATTGCATCTTAGTATCTTAATATTGTCTCAAGCAAAATGGCTTTACATTTGGAAGTAACACACATTCACAACCTAATCACTGGCTTTTCCCCCAGACAAGCTTTTACTGTTCATTACTAGAAGAATCAGAGTTTTGTTGCTTCAATAATTTTTTTTTTCCAGGGCAGAAGCACAGCAAAGTAGTCACATGTATTAGGAGGCCTTAAGCTTTTCAAAATTTTTTAAAATCCGTTACTTTAAAGAAACCTCTTGAGGAGTAATTCATCTCCAGAGCAAACCTTTCAGTTCAAACCAGCTAAACTAGAAGGTGGCGTAAACAGGCATGATTTGACCTTGTGTACCCACACCCTGCCTTGCTGCTAAGACAGAAGAGAATGTTTTAGTAATCTAGCTAGAACTAAGCAGAATAAATCACTAAATACTGTGTAGTTCCAGTGTTAAGGCTTGGAGCAAGCAGGATGTAACAATAGAGTTACTGCTTTGTCCTTTGCTTATCCTGGAGTGTTCTTTGTAGACTTGATCATCTTTTGGCCCTCATTTGCCAGATGAACAGTGCCAGAAAAACTGCCCGAATTCCAAACTAATGGAGATAAATTCTGCTTAGGTGACTTTTGGAAAGGAACTAAACTGTCACTGAAGGAATGGCTGTCTGTGCTGGGTTTCAGGTGTGAATTAGTTTTTGCGGAAATGCTGTCTGGAGAGCCAGTCTGCCTGGTGGACGTCAATTTGGATTTGAAAAACACCCCCATAGGGTGAACAGAGGCTGTTAATTATTGGTGGGCACTGCTCAGTCGACTGTGACTTAAATGTAAATGAAATTTAATGTGAAATTATGATTTGCAAGCCACTAACTGTAGTCTTAAACCAGCTAATATGCTGGTGGGAGTGTTGGCTTTTCATTTCTCAGGTTCCCATGACTGGCTTTTCCAGAAACGAGAGCCTCAGATGTCTCTAGCCTGTACACCAGCTTCCCAGTAAAGATAAATGAACAGCAAATCACAGGAGAAAGGAGGAGGTGTTTTAGACGGGAACGTCTGTTCCAGAGGATAAGCTTTCTACCCTAAAAGCTCATAAAGTTTGCGTGATAACAGGCAGCTCATGAAGAAAAACCCATTTGGTTCCTGGTAACAGGGCCTTGGTACCAGTCATCAATCACTGCCAAAACCAGTGGCACCGTGCGAGGATGAGGTGTGGGAAGCGAGCGGCAGCACCATCGCTCACTGATCTCTCCTGCACCAGCTGAGCAGAGCTGAACAGGATATTGGTCCTTTGCTGCTTAAGCAGCCAGAAATAACAGGGTAGGGAGCGAACATATAATATCCCCCTCCACAGGGGCGTTGTGTGGCACGGAGACCCAAGCGGCTGCCTGAGCACAGGGCGGTGTTTTAGACAAGACAGCCTGTGTTTTTCATTCTGAAGCTGCTGGTGGGGTGGATCTTGCCCAGATGGCTGCGTCGCTCCCCTGTACCTTTCCGTTTCACAGCTTCAGTCCCTTCGGTGCTGGAGGAAAGGAGTGGTTTTCAAGCCAAGGGAGCTGCAGGTGGGTGCCAGGCAGGTGTCCTGGCCACAGGCACACAGAGGGAGCACATCAGCTTGGTGCCTATCCCAGCCTCCAGCCCAGCCTCCATCCCTGTGCACTGCTGGAGGCTCCTGGGGCGCTTCCATGACCTCATCTTCACCACGTGGGATCAATGTCCACGGTGTTTTGGGAGGTGCATCCACAGGGAGAGACCTACAGAGGCAAAGGACTGGCCTGTGGCAGGCAGGTTCAACAAAAAGATTTGCTCATTTTTGTTTGATTTTTTTTTTTTTAATAGACATTCAGAAAAACATTAAGGTAACAGATACAGATCAGGATTGGTGTGGCTGGTTGGGGTTCACTGGTGCTCAATGTCTGTCCCCTCTTCCGTGTAATGATCCGGTTGTGAGATGGGTTGAGAGTAGCTGGTGAAGTTTTGATGGCATTTTATTTTTTACAGAGTAAAAATGTTGTCGTATTGGAGCTGCAGAGAATTCCTCTTGGGTAGTTTCTCTTTTCTTTGCTGGCTTTTCTTGTTACTTCTTCTGTTTGCCCAATGATCTGGGTGGGCTGTTCGTACTTTATGTTTTAAAGGTCAGAAATACCATTAAAATGTATGAATTATGGAGTGAATAATATTTTTTTGTTGCTTACTTCAATTTATCCCAAGCTTTCTGTTGAAAAAAGGTAGTAGATGGTCAATTTCAGCAGACATTTGGGGTGTTGGAAGCTTTGGTTTTGATTAATTCAGGTATAGCACCAGTTCATAGACACGAAATTGCTGCTTGATGTACCATTTATTGCCACTGCCTTCATGGAACAGGAGAGAAATTTAGGACAATTTCATGTTTCCAGGACAATTTCAGGAAACTTGTGCCAGTCTCCATCATATAATCTGTTATTAGGTCCATTCACTGGTAATATTGTAGACATTAAAGGCAAAAAAGAAGAAAAATTTCCCTTGTAGGCTGAGTCAATAATATGAGCCATCCCTATAAATGAGTATTTTAATTGGTTTATTGGAGTCTATTCATGCAAGTAAATTTTGTAGAATATCCTGCTTTTTGTATAAAGGGAAGCTTTTTTTGTTCTTTGGATGGTTGTTGGTTGTTTTTTCCTTCCTTATCACATTGTAGAAAAGTAATGTGATTACTGAACAACTTGAATTAATTGGAAAAGACTGAAATAAACAAGTGCCCGTTCTCCCTCATCTTTGCATATTAGCTTAAATTGAGACCTGATCCAGGATGAATAATTAAATAGTAAAAATTAAAACTTGTGGTCATAGCACTGCAGTACAAATGAGTGCATACTTGTTCTGTGCACAGGTTTATTTTAGTATTTAGAGCAAACCTGAGGGTGTAATCTCATCACGTTCCTAACGAAGTGTTTACACTGAGCTAGACATCACTGACAGTGGTAGCTGACAGTCCTTACTGAGGCCTGCTCTGGAAAAAACTGCAAATGTGTGACTGCAAAGTGTTGAAGTGCTGCTCCCTGTGTTGGTAACAGGACCCAAGAGCCAGTGCAGTGTCCTCGTGGGGTTGGTGCCAGCTGTGCCCTTCACATCTGCACAGGGATTTTCAAGATCACCTCATTCTAATCCCACTGCCCTGAGCAGCCACCTCCCAGAGCAGCTTGCTCAAAAAACCCCATCCAACCCAGCCTTGATGTCTGTGCAGCTCATAAAAGAACTGAGGATCGAGGTTTGGTAGGACTTCCTTTGATACCATTTGTCACATTTGTTTAACCTTTAAAAGATACCAGCCAGACGATGCTTCTTTTTCAACCCCTCAATCAATAAATAAAAAATAAAATTACAGCCCTCATAACTGACTTTCATGTCTTCAAATGGCCTGACTTCTTGTTTTCAGCTTGAAGCTCTCACAGTTGAGCTGGTGTGAAAGGGGACCAGACGGCCTGATGACGGGCAGTTCTGAGATCACTCCCATGGAATATGGTATTTTTTTAATCATGTTTCCTCTAGCAGTCACCTCGGAATGATGAGTAGTGGATGTCAGTGTGGATTTGGAAGAAGAGAAGATATCTGTTTACATGCAAAACTTTTTAATTAAACAACAGATACAGAGCCAAGATATTTCTTGCATTCCTATTGCTCTACCTGGAGGGTTTGTTGGTCTGCAGATGGTTCAGTGCACGAGTCGCGCTCTGTGCTGACACTGGGGGAGGGAAAACGCAGCTATCGGCCCTTTTTGCCTTCCAGTTTCAGCAGTTCAGACATCTGGGGCAATTTCTGTTTTTCATCATATTCGCAAAACTTCTGTGCCATGAGTAGGCCAGGATTCTGCCTAAATGCTTGGACCTGAGCTGCCCAGAGGATGTGTTAGGCTGGCAGAGATGAGATCTGCTGGTCCTCATGGGGGGTCTGTGCAGGACCACTGAACATTTTCAGAAGACTCTGTCATTCAATAGAAACACCAGGACATTTCCAGAAATAGTTTCCAGCCTTTATTTAAGATGGGGAGGAAGGTTGGTTGGGTTTGTCACATCCTTCTTTTTTTTTTTTTGTTTTTACAGAATTAGTTTTGATGGATGATGTGGAGGCAGAGAAATCTGAAGTTTGCGAGTGGTATTTGTTTATTGCACTGTATGTTCTGTTGTGGGGGTAGTTGTTCAACCATAGAAATTAAAAAGTCATTTCTGAATCAACTTATTCCCAGAAAGGTCAAGAAAAAAACAAACAAAAAACCCCCAAAACAACAGAAAATTTAGCCAAAAAAAGTCTCAGTAGGAAGGTTTCCAACAACTGCATTCCTGACTGTGTTACTCTTACCCAGGGGATCTGTCCCATCTGCTGAGGAAGTGCCAGCTCATGGAGGTGCTTTAAAATGAGGACACCTGACCACTGGAACTGGCTCAGCACCCCCAAAGAGGCCCTGGGGGCAGTCAGAGTGGTGCAACAATGAGGGATTTTTTACCTGCCACCACACTGCATTGAGAGCAGCAGTTAGTTTTGTACTCTTACTTTCTTTAGGCTTTTATTGTTATAAAAAGAAACTTCTTAATCTCATACTGTTCATGAAATCAGGTTCAGGCTTGCCTGCTAATCAGTGGTTTCAGTGGTGCTTTTACTTCATCTAAAAATTCATTATAGGGATTTCCTTAATAAAGGCCATATGCATATTTTAAGTATGTTTTTGTACTATTTTTAGAAAGAGCTTTCAGTTTGTAGTTAATAGTGTAGAAAAATATCTAGATGGATAAAACAAATACAAATATAATAGTTACAAGATCTACTCATAATTAAAACCCAAGGGGAGTGAAGACAAGCAATAAATCAGAGTTTGTACAAAGCAGATGTTGTCTATTTTGGGCAGTGGTGGAACTCCACGTGGCTCGCAGAGGTGAGGCTCAGACTTTGTGGACAGTAAAATAGACTTTTCTAGCTGCAGCTGTTTGCCTTTGTGTCTTGTGCCAGAACTCAGACACTTCTGTCATTTGCTGCTGTCCAGCCTAAAGGTGGGCTCAGTTCAGCTGTCTGCAGCTGGATAGTTTATGGAGCTTGGGTGTTTTAGGAGGTTTTAAAGGGAGAAAGAAAGAGGGAATTTGTGCAGGTAGTGGAATGCTGCTGAAGAATCAGATCCTGTGTCAAAGCAGTGTGTGTTGTAAGCATTTTGCAAAACCAAGTATGTTTTAAAAGCAAAGTGAAAAAAAAATCTGATATATCCAGGCTGATGCTATCTGCTCTCAGGAGCAATTTGATCTTAACCCTCTTTATATCCGTCTCTTCCGCTGCTGAAGTTCCCTACCTTAAAATGAATTTGTTCTGAGACTACTCACTGGGGGAATCTAAACCAGTCTTTGCTATCAGTGACACGTGTTTAATGACATTTTACTGCTTGTCTTACCCAGCATGTCTGAGGAATCCTACTGCTAATTGTTGTACTATTATTATTATTATTATTACTAATATTATGATTACTATTATCTGCCCCTGCAGCCCTGGAGGGAGAAGTGTCACTGGCACTGCCAGGGCTCGAGCTGGGCTTGTACTGGGTGCATGGGAGACTCATCCCTCCCACATCCGCTCCCTACTCATCATTCCCTTTCAAAATACGGGAGGAATGTGGGGCAAGGTGGGCTCTGCCTGACCGCGGGCTCTGCACGTGGGATGCTGCCCATAGGTGGTAAAATGCAAATTTTGTTGCGGCAAGACAATATTTTCCTTTTGGATTCTGGGTTTTGTGTGCTTTTGGAAAGCATTTGGCAGCCACAGCAAGTATGTTTACAAAAAGAGCAGAACTGGTAAAGTTCAGGTTCGTGTTTGGATTCAGCCCCAGCAAACTGAAGCTGAAGCTGTGCCAGACGTTTGAAGCTGCCAGACGACAGTTCATCTCAAACAGAAAGCTGAAGAGGGGGAAAGAAATTTGTCAAATGTATTCCATGTGGAATTTCAGGCAATTTAATTTGATTCACTACACTCTGAAATGTCTTGGACTTCCCTATTGTTTCTTTACTTTAACACTAAATTTTATACCTTCTGGGATCTTCAGTGCTTTGTGCTGCATTTGTCACGTTCTCTAATTTACTGGCTTCAGTCTCTCTTGGTTTTAATTGAAGGGACTAAGCCCTGCAAAAAATTAAGGTTGCTAGTTTAATCCTGATGTTGTTCCTCAGGTGAGGGGACAGCCTTTCCTTTGGACACCACTGTAGTAAGAAGGGGCAGAGGGGATGAATGTAAAAGAGGAAAGGGAAAGTTACAGCAAACCTCATCCCTGTGGCTCCATCGGTGGTGGCAGCAGCAGCCAAGCTCTGCGGCTGCGGGGATGCTGTGGTCAGGACATGTTCCAGGGTAGCTGCAGAGGCCAGGAGGTTCTGTTTGGGTCAGTGATGACCACCACCAAACTGCCTGGATCTGTGTTTTATTGTGGTTTTGCTTTTCCAGTTAATTTTCTGCTCTGTGGGTGAATTTCCTGTGGAGTCAGTGGACACTGGAGCCCAGCCCCAGGGCAAGATCCTCTGGCTCTCTGCAGCCTGGCAGCTCTGACACTGGCCAGAGTTTGTTACCCCCACAAGTGCAGTTTGGGCATCAAGGCCACTTGCTCTCCTCCTGCTCCCTCTGATCAAGTGCCAGAAACAGAACCCAGAGCCTCCATCTGTAAATAAAACTCACTGAATTTGTCCAAATGTCAAAGCACTTGAGCCCACCAGGTACCAAACAGTGCTTTATTCTACATAATGTTAATTTCTCTTGAAACCTGCAGACTTGTGTAGGTTATAGCTGAAGGTAAAGGACTGCTGCTGCTTTTTGTGCAGGCAGAAGAGCAGAGGTGCACAGCAGCTGCAAGTTAAATATAGCTACCCTGCCTTGACTCTTCCAGGTAACAAAGTCTTCCATTTCTAATATTCTTGCCTGAAACGTCTATTCATTTCCTGCATTGGGATCTGACTCCCTGGGTCAGCGTGCGTTCACACCTGAGCCAGGCTGAGGAAGATGAGAACGCTCAGCCCCAAAGTTGTCAGTGTTTACACACGAGTCAAGTCCGTAAGGAGTTCAGTGTCTTTACTGGTGTGTCTGATTTTTTTTTCCCCCTGACATGTGCAGCCTCTGTTTCTAGGTGTTGAGAGTTTGTTTGTTTGAAGAGTGTGAGGAGAGAGAAGCCCGAGGCTGTCTGACACAGCTGCAGTTGGAGCACCTCTTTCAACTTCTTTTCCGAGGCTGCAAATGGCCTCTGTTCACTTTTTTTTTCCCCCTCGCTAAAAATCTTCCTACAGCTCCCCATGTCTTCCAAATACACTTCTGGCAAGTTGAAAAGAGATCTGTGACAGAGAGGAAAACCTCCCAAGGCCAGCAGGTTGCTGTCAGTGGGGCAGGTGGGAGCTGGCAAGGGTGGCTGTGCAGGAGCTGTGTCCTTGCCCACTTCCCACCGCTGCTCCAAGGGTCGGGATGTTCCTGATTCCAGCAGGGCTGAGCTCTCTGCTCTGCCCAGGAGGGCTCCGTGCCTCACATGGGGCTTGTCTCCAATACAGTTCCAGCTCGCAGTGGCTCCCTCCAGGGATGCTGCTGCCCACAGGTGTGATGGGAGAGCAGCTGTTACAACCTAGAGATTGCCCTACCATTACACAGGCTCCACCCTTTGTAATTATCACACCAGGCTTCTATAAAACCTGCAGTTCTTCCTCGAGAAATGCATAGGGGTGTTTAAAGTCTTTTCCCACATAGGTAGTTTGACAAACATGAGAGTGTTGTGGAGATCATTAGTGCTAAGAGTAAAACCTCCAAATAAAGCACCCTGGGAATTCATGTACTCTGTGCTGGTAATAATAATTAGAACATATCCTACTGCAGGTAACTCCCACAACTTGCACTTTGATCTGAAGCTAGGAAACTCATTGATTAATCCATGGGGTCAATCAGTCCATCTTGTCTGGAGAGTTAATCTCTGGTGTGCACCAGGACCAAGAGTGAAACAGGTTTATTTACTGCTGCTTAATCAGAGAACCCAAACTCTCCTGTAGAGTGGTGAGAGGTTTGTTTCTACTTAGCCTTTAATTGCAAAATGATCTCATTAGTGCCGTAGTGAATCTCAGTACTATCCTACAGACACGTGGAATTTAAAGAGCAAAGAACAAAAATGGTTGCCTGTAAAAACTCAGCATCTGCCACAAAGTGTGGTGCAGTTGGTATTTGCAGGATTACCCAAACCAGGCTTCTCTTTATTACCCTTTTAATCTGAAGCTGGAACATCAGCTGCACATCCCAGTGGCTTTCTGTCTACATTGCTGTTAGAAACAGAGGGGGACTGTCATGCTGAAACTGCTAGGAAAGGTTTTTATCCAAAGATAAAGATGCTGAGAACAACATGGAAACCAACAGCAGAGTTGCTGTGGCATTTACCAGAGAAAAGGGCAATCCCTCTGAGTTATCCCAGCAGAGAACTTCAGACCTTCGAAGTGTCCTTCTTACCTCTGTCATCAGTCCCTGGCTCATGTATTAATCAACCATTCCTGAGGTGCCTCAGTAAGGCTGAGGGAGAGTGAGTGGATCTCAAATGGGCAGTGAAATCCCAAATAAAGCAATCCTTGCCAGAGCAGGTGCTGGAAACCCAGGGATGAGGTTGCATATTCCCAGTAAAGCCCTGAGCATGAAAATGTGGAAAGCAATGAAAAATTTCTTTAACATGAGCACCAATAGATGCAGGTTCATGTTTCTGTGCTGAAGAAAGTGCTTGAATGTGAGTCCACATCCTGCAAATCCAATTCAAACTCGCTGCCCTTTGAAATCTGGGTAGTATCTCTGGGCCTTTGTGGCAGGAATCTTCTGGCTTGAATGTAGAAAATCAGGGATAAAAAGGCTTCTCTTAAACCAATGCTAAATACCAGGAAGAGAATAGAGGAGAATATTCCCTTTACTAATACTTGTTTCTAATCAGATAAAAATAAGTTGCAGTGTAGGAAGAATCCCTCTACTAACTGCCAGAACATGTCGATTTATCAAATTTTTCTACCGTTGCTCTTTTTTTGAGCTCGCCTCGGAGCTGACAGTGTATGTTTTACAGTGCAGCAAGGTAGATTGATTGATCCTAAATAGAAGAGCCTTTGGGGTCTCGAGCTGATGTTTTAGCTTCAGAAAAAAACTGAGTAAAGCATGTTAATGTAGAGAAAGGAGCCTGGCTTAATTGGACCAACTCCTGGCTTGCTGAAAATTAATGGCTGGCTGGCTGTTGCCAGAGTGATTCGTCTTTTCTATCATGTTCTATAGTCCTTCTCTCCAGGGGTCTGTACTCCCCTCCAATTCCAAACCAAAAGTGAAATATACTTCTTCATTTTTTTCTTCCTTAAAAACATGTATTTTAGTTGAATTGGCTTCCAGTAAATGAAAAATGGCACGGGTGGGAATATGAAGGAGGCACTCAGTGTCTGGGATTTAGATTTTTGTTTTGTTTGAATGGGATTTAGATTTTTTTTAATGTACCCTTGACTCCTCATTGCTACTGGCTGACTGCACACGTGACAGAGTGACTTTTTAAAGGATCCCAATTTGTCTGTTGAAATGTATTGTTCCTTGTCTTTTTCTCTGGCCATGGAAACAGAAATTCTGTGTAAGCAAGAGCTGATAACAGTGAATATAAAGCTGGAAAAGGTGTTGAAAGCATTTAGGTGGCTCTGGAAATGAAAGATGACTTTTCCATGTAGTCCCATCAAGCCCCCAGAAGTATTTTATATTTTTAAAATAAATGACTTGTGCGTGAAAAAGTCTTGCCATTTTCCCCATAAAACCTACGGTCCTGGCTTTGTGGAAGCGAAACAGCTGAACAGATGAACATGAGGCAGTCGGGAATTCAGTGGTGTGTGCCTAAAACCCACATGGATAATCTGATTGTGGAGGGGGTTGAGCTTTGGAACTTACAGAGGGCAAATTCAAAATGTGCCTTTAAACATAAAATACTTCTGTGTCCCTTTTGAAATCTGAGTTTCTGCTGGAGGCAGATTGCCACTCGTTTGCTGATTCCGAGGTGTCACCAGTTGAGTGGCACATGGAGTCATTTCTAACAAGCATGTAATAGGTTGGGAATGTCATGAATGTTGTATTATTGCATATTCTGAATAGGAGGATTCGCTGTAACTGAAGATTACAAGAAGATAAATAAAGATAGATTTTGTTTAACATAATTACATATGGTAAATTGTTATGGTAATTTACTATTGTTACAGTGAGGCAAATATTAGCAGTCATAGCTCAGAGATCGTAAATAATGCACTGGAAAATTGGATGTAATGCTTCACATTGACCTGAGATTTGGGAAATGGGTAGAATTGCCGCAGATTTCTGTGCCATTAATTGCAAGAAAATAACATTAAGAACATGCTAAATCATGCTAAATGTTTTCAGCAGATGATAGACTGTGGGATAGTTCATTAATTCTCCAAACTCATTCATTATATTTGTTTTTTACTCCAAGAACACTTAATGAATAATCAATGCTTTGTGAAGCTGAGGGTGTGAACATGCACATTTTTATATACATTCATATACCAACCAACATCCTTCCATTTATTTCCTATAGTTTTTTGTATCAAAGCATTTTTTAAAACTGTATCCTCTTAAACTCAATCGCTAGGGATGTGTTTATTAGTCTTTGAAGCAGCTGTTTGAATTGCTGTTTTTACCTTTTACCAGCAGAGTTTGGTTCTCCCACGGTGCTATAAATATTAAATAAAGACACTAAGAGTTTATTAGTGTGATATCTTTTATGGGGACATGGTGGAAAATGTAGCCTATAAAATTAGTAATGAGAGGATGAAAATTACACATTGTCTCCATCAGGTTTTACAGCCATCATTTTTTCCTATATATGTGTTGTTTTTCTTGTAGAGAAGGAGAAGGGCTCTGAGCATTTAATGTACTGCAGGAAGCAAATCTGGCTGTGTATTGTGTGATAGTGTGGGATTTACTGTAAGTGGGAGTGGGATAGAAACAGGAGTCCAGGCTTAGATGTAGCATTGTGTGTAAGTGTGATGACTCAAGTCAGTTTTAATTTCCACAAAACACTGAAACACCATCTCTGAGTGGTCAAAATGTCTGTGGTACCTGGACACATCCATCCTTTTAATACCGAGAAACAAAATAGGACGAGATAGGACGAGAGGGAACAGCCTCAAGTTGCACCATGGGAGGGATAAGCTGGATATGAGAAGAAATTTCTTCATTGAAAGGGTTGTCAAGCAGTAGAACAGGATGAAGTGATGGAATCACCATCCCTGGAAGTGCTGAGATAACATGTAGGTGTGGCACTTGGGGACATGGTTTAGGGGTGGACCTGGCAGGGTTAGGTTGATGGCTGGACTTTGTGATCATAGCGGTCTCTTCCAACCTTCATGACACTCTAATTCTATTAAAATCCTCTTGCCTCCACTTCAGCATTTACCTTTTGTAGACAAGATATTTCAGTCCCAGAAGAATTCCACCATGTATTTACATGTGCTCATGGGACTCCATTTCACACAACAATTGCAATAATTTGTGTGACATCCCTAAAAATTTTTCACCCTGCACTAATTTGGAAATGCCCAGTAGTTTGTAGGGAGAAGAATCTGCCTCTGTGAGCTTTTTCAAAGTCCATCTTTCCAATTTTTCTGTCTTCTTCGCTTGTATCTGGGCGATGGAGGCAGTGGCCTGGCTGTTTGAATTTCAGGACTCACATCCCAGCTTTGCTCCAGGTTTCCAGCGTGGCCATGGGGAATTCACTCAACTGCAGTTGGTTCCCACTGCTAGAAAACAGTTTTCTCACAGAATCGCAGAGGGATTGCACGAACATAAAGAAGGATGCCTCGAAAATGTGGCCATGTAAAATTTTATGCTGCGTACTTACTTCGCCAAATAAATGCAGCTTCCCAACAAGGCACAGCACGCTCTGCTTCACATTAGCACTTAATGGAGAAATCACTTTGTGAGGCTGTAATGTGCCCGTGCATTTTTGTGGTTAACTGAATGGTTTCATGCCTGTTCTTAGGCAACAGGAGCCTCTCCATACAGGATATGTTTGGGATTTTGTAATTTCTGGTATGGTGACATGCAGGGGATGCTGGCCAGGACTGAACCCCCTGCAAAAGCCGGAGGAGACGGATGAGTGCAGACATTTGGGAGCATTGGGCCAGAAGTGCCAGGGCAGGAATACAAGTGATTTGCTCATGATCACACAAGAGGGACATTTCCGTGCATGCTGAGGACTCTGCAGGTTACCCAGACATCAGAAATTCCCAGAGGTTGCAGTTAAGCCGTCCTCACCTTAATGATGCTCACAGAAGGGGTGTGAGGGGTGGATTTGGCAGCTTAGATTTATCACAGTGCACGGGGTGTAAGGGAGCTGGTCAAGAGACACAACTTGAAAAGCAGATGGATCCTGCTGCAAATAGTGCTGTGTGTTTGCTGCTTTAAAGTTCATCATGAAAGAAACATCTTTTGCAGCAATAATCCTCAAAACCATGGTTAAAAACAGAGTCCTGAAGGGACCCATATCCTGAACTGTGGGATGATGCCCTGCCAGGGGGTTTATCCTAATAAACAGGTATTATCCCTCCTGCTTTTCCAGCCCTATGCAGCTTGCCAGAGGGGGCACTTTTTAATGGACTAGGAGAAGTTAAAGGAAAATCCAGAAGGATAAGGCTAAAAGTGAATTCTTTGGTTTATACCATTTATAGTCCCATTAAATTCAGTATTTCTCTCAGACATTTGGGGGGCAAGAAGTTCAGTGTATTCCTACATCTTTCAAGATCCTGGCTTGATCATTTGACTCTGTCCAGCCAGCCTAACAAGCTAAATAATAAAAGGGAACAATGCAAAACTTGTTGAATTTTTTTTTTCACCCTGTGTCTTTTTTGAAGTAAAATGCCTTTTTTTTCCTCAGATGCCCAGCAGTTTGCTGCAGACTCCTGCAGCTTCTCTGCCCATCACTCAGTACCTGTTTCAGCTTATCAAATTGTTGTACTTCCTCCTTTCGTAGAGAAGCAATTAAAAATGATGAGGGTAAAGGGTTAAACCTAAAAGCCTGCTAATGAGGGTGCCTTCTTGGTTTTCCTTTCATCAGGCATTAGATGCTGTTTTCAGCATAAGCTTTCGATAAGCATCACTGAACATTTTTCCAGCGTATTTTTTAAAAAGTTGGGGGTTTTTTACCATCCTGTAAAAATGATAGATGTGTGACTCTGCTGTTTATCCGAAATCCTAATTACTGATGCTGCAGCATCAGTAAATGTTAAATTCATGCAGTGTTCTTTAGGCTTCAAACTGGTCAAAGAAAGATTGATTTGTGTCCACAGAGAGTTCTAAGTCTAGTAAACACAGCCAATGTTTGTTTATTTATTTATTGCATTATTTGAAAGTCAAGAGTTGCATCAACTGCAAATTACGTAGACTTGGAGATTTCTAAAGGAGAAAAAGGGGGAAAAAAGCAGAAGTTGTCTGCCATTGAATGAAATTTTAATTTCTGTCTCCACAAGAGCAAAGAGTAGGGGTAGGAGGTGGAATTTGAAAATATGGGTGAGATTTCCTTTCCTCAAGCTATGCTATTTTTCACAGAACAGTAGCTTGATTTTTTTTTTCCCCCTAAACCTATACACATATATTTGGGGAAAGTATTTTATATATAAATATATCTAAATGAGATTTATAGATTATGTGGATCTTTGTATATATATCTATAGATATATATATAGATATAGAGATATATATATATATAAAAACAGTGCAGCTCAGTAGTCGTGTAGCATCCCAAGGTCTTATTTTCAAAGGGCAGCAAAGAGGATAATTTAAGATTTCTAATCACAGAATCATTTAGGTTAGAAAACACCTCCAAGATCATTGGGTCTGACTGTTCACCCAGCACTGCCAGCCCCGCCACTAAGCCGTGCCCTTCCCTGTGATGGAANGAGGGTAAAGGGTTAAACCTAAAAGCCTGCTAATGAGGGTGCCTTCTTGGTTTTCCTTTCATCAGGCATTAGATGCTGTTTTCAGCATAAGCTTTCGATAAGCATCACTGAACATTTTTCCAGCGTATTTTTTAAAAAGTTGGGGGTTTTTTACCATCCTGTAAAAATGATAGATGTGTGACTCTGCTGTTTATCCGAAATCCTAATTACTGATGCTGCAGCTTTTGAATGTTAAATTCATGCAGTGTTCTTTAGGCTTCAAACTGGTCAAAGAAAGATTGATTTGTGTCCACAGAGAGTTCTAAGTCTAGTAAACACAGCCAATGTTTGTTTATTTATTTATTGCATTATTTGAAAGTCAAGAGTTGCATCAACTGCAAATTACGTAGACTTGGAGATTTCTAAAGGAGAAAAAGGGGGAAAAAAGCAGAAGTTGTCTGCCATTGAATGAAATTTTAATTTCTGTCTCCACAAGAGCAAAGAGTAGGGGTAGGAGGTGGAATTTGAAAATATGGGTGAGATTTCCTTTCCTCAAGCTATGCTATTTTTCACAGAACAGTAGCTTGATTTTTTTTTTCCCCCTAAACCTATACACATATATTTGGGGAAAGTATTTTATATATAAATATATCTAAATGAGATTTATAGATTATGTGGATCTTTGTATATATAT